>KK114970.1:204206-227366 GCA_000611955.2 Stegodyphus mimosarum
TCATATCATGTATCACATCACACCATATCATATCATATTATGTCATATCGTATCATGTCATGCTATATCATATCATATTATGTCATATCGTATCATGTCATGTTATATCATATATTGTATTATATTATGTCATAAAATATCATATCGCATCGTGTCTTACCATATTATATTATATTATATCATGCTATTTATATTATATTTATTATATTACATTACATTATATGTATGCGTCCCATCCGATATAGTGGTTAGTAACCCTGACTGCCGTAGCGATGGGTTTGAATCCCGGAGAAGGCGTGGTTGAAATTGTTCTTTCTTTCATAAAAGGCAACGGACGCCACCTGTTAGGTGCTTCCATTATGAAATAGCCACCACTTCAGGCCCTTGTAGTGGCGTAAGCCTAATAAGCCTAATTGTTATTAAATAAAGCGCACGACCATACAAAAATATTATATTTTATTACATCACATTATATTATATACTGCACTAAATTACGTTATATTATAATATATTACTTTACATTTCATTACACGTATTATATTATATATTACATTACATTAAGTTACATTATTTTCAATTACGTACGTTACGTTATATGGAGTACAACTTGTAATTATTTTCATTTATGGATATGCTATCAAAAAAGTTTGAAGATCGCTGATATATATAGTGTAGTGTAAACAGAGCTAAAGATTCTTTTTTCATTCGACCCCATGCCGCATTTGGAGCAAAAGACTTTTGAACAATAATTTTTTATATTTAAAGTAGCACTTTCCTACAGCATTTACGGAAAACGTTTCAAAATAAAGAAATAGAGTCTTTCGATTTAATGTTACGGTAGAATGATGTTATAAAATGAAATATTAAATCCTAATCTTTATCCTTTTGATTTATTTTCTTTATCGGTAATTGTTTTTTTCCTTAAATTGTATTTAATGTAGCTTACGTGTGCATGTCAGTGGTGCCAGCGGTTCTATTTATAATTATGGGATTAATTGCAGATTTCTTTGACTCATATCCTAAAAAGGCTTTAATGCACTAGTCCAGCATTAAAAAAAATCCTGTTATCTCTCCTGATAAAAATATTCAATCACTTATTTCGAATGAAATAGATGAACCACTATTTTCTCCAAACTTACAAGCCCAACCTTAAGGTTAATGAATTATACAGTTAATAAACAGGCGAAACATAGGAATGTATTCCAAACATAACGGTAAAAGTTTTAGAATATTATTTCATGTTAAATTCAACTCATGATTTTATTATTTGTTTTCAAAATGAGGCTGAAATAGCTTATGATTCCTATGTTGTAAAGACGACATGCATAGTTAGAAAATAGCAGTATAGAACTTGCAGGAAAGTATTATTCCTAGGAGATGTTCTGAACAGTAAAATGATTAACGGAAGACTAACTGCGGGTATGGAACATAGGGCATAGGTTTAAGCAAAAGGTGTGGGTTACCACTTAAGGCTTGACTGTACGCTATGTGTGTCTTTCCTTCCTTCAGCTCACCAACGGTCATTGAACCAAGTCACTGAACACTAGTAGTTCGACCTAGGTTCGACTTCAGGCAAACAGGCTGGTTGCAGAAGCGTTTTCGTGGTTTTCACCATGTAGAAAGATGATACGAACCAGACATTCCTTCCTTTAGGCAGGTAGTTCTCGAGTGCTATAATCAAATGAACTAAACTTTTCTTTCCTTCTTTGCGGGTTTAATATCGCCTATCTCTGTGATGCACCCTGGGAAACATTCTCGGGGAGGAGACGGCTAAATGACCGACGGTTTTGGCCTTTTTTGACGAATACCTTCGAACAAGTGCCCGGCCATTGGAGTAAAGATTATTCCTAGGAAAAAGATATGATGTCAAATACTTTCAGTGATGCAAATGATCGGATAAATGGCGCAGATAATAATATATGTCTGTAATGTTCAAGAAATAAAAAACAAAAATAATGAGCGTAATCTGTTTAAAGAGAATTGCAGAATAAGCTGCTTAGTGAAAAATAGATTTTTATTCTGGCATAAAGACAAATTGAAATTAATATTTTGTGACCCTTTCATAATTTTTAATGCAAGGAATATTTATCTACGAAAGAAATGCTAATTAATTAATTTATACAAAATTGAGAATCTATACCATGTAATTGAAAATTTACCGTTTTAAGAACTAGTTAAATCTGGGAATCGTTAACATAATTTTATTGTCGTTGATACGCAGATTTAACAAAGTTTATGTTGCCCAGTTTCTTCAGAAAAGTTATTCCGTGAGTTTAACTTTAAGCAAGACAAAGAATTAAAGTAAATGTTTTTTGAAAAAGGTTTCAGAATCATTTGTGTATGCTGCTTCATGCAGATGAGATATGAATAAAATGTGAACCTTTACAAGCACAGTAAATTGTAGATGATTTGATTAATCATCGAATAAATTTTCACCCACAGAGCGAAAAAAATTATTTTGATTTCAGCCTTACTCTCAGCATAGTAATGAAAAGCATTTTCAGGAGAAAAATTCATATTAGATCAAACATTATTTTTTTAGGACAAGCTATGTGCTGCGCGGTGTGTTTTATGATGTTTTAATTTCCTTCAAAATATTTTCTTGAATTTGCTATGAGCAGGCAATGAGTGCAGCTAACATCAGTAAACACAAATATTTCATTGATTTAAGTTATCATCAATTAGTTTGAAATAAAGTCTCTTCAGACTGCTATGAAATACATTTTGTATAAATGTTATCAAAACAAAAAGGACACTTTGAAGTAACGCATATTTAAAGACTAACTACACTCCTGTCCATAAATTAAGGATAATGTCAGCTCCGGCAAATAAAGGTTCAGAAACAAAACAAACGTGACTTATTCATAAAGCCCATTTATTAAGCAAAAGATAAAGAGCAAAAAAAGATGGTGTATATATGATATCATTCATAAAAACTACGATTTTTCCTCCCGGGAGCAATTACAAAAATATCTCCCTTACAGAAATTTAACGTTACATGTTTGGTATGATGGTTAATACATTGTATGTCTCCCAGACGATGAAATTCAGTCCGTACAATGCGTAGGCATGCTGAGTATGAAATTATCAAGCTGATCTTCGGGAACATTATTCCACTCAGCAAGCAGTGCTCTTCAAAGTTCCGGTACACATGTAGGAGGTGATTGAAGGGCTGTAATTCGTCGGCCACGGATGTTCTACATATGCTCTATCGGATTCAAGTCAGGTGAAAATGCTGGCCATTCCAAACGAGTGATATCCTCAGATTGTGAAGGCATCGTTTACACTGTTTGCACGGTGAGGACGGGCGTTGCCATCCATAAACACAAATTCTGCGCCCATGGTACCCCTGAACAAACGCACATATTGTTCCAGAATCATGTCCCCATAAATCTGGACTAGCGTGATTCCTATCTGAATATGTAGTTCTGTTCTGGGACCCAGTATAATTCCACCCCAAATGAGCAATCCTGCATCACCGTAACGGTGCCATTCAGCGATGTTGTCTTGGTGGTAGCGGTTACCTCGAGTTCTCCATGTAAAAGTCCGATGTGAATCAGACTGCAATCTAATCTTGGACTCATCGGAAAACATCATACAAGCCCGTTGTGACGATTTCCACGTAACATGTTCTCTACTCCAGGCTAACCGTTGGCGACAGTGAGTTTCCGTGAATGAAATAGGCCTTCGGGTGTATAGACCAGTCTGTACACGACTTGCCTTGAAACTATCGTACCTGTTGCTGAAAACAGCTGACGAGACAGGTCTGATGCTGTGCTCCGTCTGCTCCTTTTAACAGTTACTGCGAAATACTGGCCGTTATTTGGCATTGTAACTCGAGAGGAATGGGAGGCGATCTGTACTGTAACGTCTACTGATATTTCCATCATTTTGGAATCCTCGCCAAAGCCTAGAGATGACATTTTGGGCTATTCCGAGTTCCTCGGTTACTTCTATCTGAGTACGCCCACATTCCAGGCGGCCGATAATTTTACCACGTAAAAATCATTCACATGCGTTCTCTGTGTCATAACTATTCGGCTGTGGAACTAAGCGGCTAACAGAACGCTTGTGAACAATTGTACTTCTTTCCTACCATTCCTAATATGCGCTTCTCTTACACTTTCGTCACTGTGACGTATTATCGGCGTCGTCTGATGGCTTCCTGTAATTTGAATAGTATTCTTGAAGATGTGTGCGATAACTCTACAGGTGAATTTCTTATTTCAGAGTTATATTTCTATGTGATTCTGAATTATTCTTAATTTATGGACATGAGTGTAAGTTTTATAATATATCTCTTAAGCTTCTCGAAAGCAAAATATGTTAATAAAGCTTCTTTTGTATAAAATATGTTGTAAAGCTTGTATGTATGTTGTAAAGCTTCTTTTGTATAAAATAAAATTTGTTTTCGCATCAAAATTATCTTTTAATAATAAAGCTTGAGTTTTCGCCTTCTTTATTTTAATTGATATTTTGAAAGACTGCGAATGCAATCATGCACTGATTCGGATGAAAATTATATGCTAATTGGTTTCCAAGAGTAATAAAATTGTCTACATATAAAAAAAATGATGCATAACAAGAAACATCAAATCTTAATGCATTAAAATTTCGTCTTTCGGAAAAGAGAAGAACATTTTATTCAAAATATAAAACAGAACTTAACCTTTCAACACGAATTAGAAAAATCATGTTCCATTTTTCCCACAATACATAAACTTTAATGATGATACATAGCTATGTTTAGAACAGAGCTGAAAAATTCACAATACTTAAGCAAACCATCAAAGATAATTTTCGTTTCCCTCGCTTGCAATTAATTGAAAATGGCTTAAGTGAACTTTCAAGTTTGTAGTGTCTGCTCAAACTGGTACATCAAAACGGCAGAAAATTAAATTTTCTTGGAGCCTTACTCGAAATTAAATTTTTTTCGTAAATACACAGATTTAAGAGAGTTTTGAGTCTGCAAAACTAGAGCACTAAGCAAAGTGGAAAAGTAGAAAGCTGAGAAACATTTTAAACCCAAAATCGATTTCGTTGTTAATTCGATAATGAATAACATATACGCAAAGCCAAATTTTGCTTTTAGTCGCATTCATGAGTGGTACGAGAAAAGATTTATAGAAATTTGGATTTTACTGTCTTTCAAGAGGAATCAAAATTATCAATAGTATTGGAACGTGTGTTTAGAGGAAAGTATGCACTGGAGAATATAACAAAAATTTGAAAATACCTGCAACAATTATCGGTTAAAGTGTGGATTCAGTTGTTAAAATAATTTATTTGCAGGTTTCAATCTCATTCTCAAAAATAGATTATTAGGTTTGGCTGAATTATGAGTTATGTTAAATCTAGTAACAAATAAATAACTTAAAGATTCATTTACTTATAAGGTATTTCTCCCGCTTTCTTCGCATGCCTTCGTGGTGTAGTGGTCAACACGCTCGGCTCGTAATCGAGAGATCCGTGGTTTGATTCCCGGCGAAGGCATTGCTCATTTTTCATGTCTCCTGCTTCGAAATAACCTAATGTCTCTACATTCTTATAAGACAGTTTTATTGAATGACTACAATAAAAAACTCCCATGAATAACTAAACTGTTCTCAAAAAGTATGTAGGACTTTTAAAGTTAATTTAAGAGAAATTGCAGAGCTAAGAACTACGTAAAGTATTTCTTCCAATAGAAGAGTAAAATTATAATTTTAAAATCGAAAGTATTATTAATAATTAAGACAAACTTATTTTTACAACCTTTTGTGTACTGAATATTCTGAACGTAATCCATCCTAGTTGAAGGTGTGTGACAATTGCCGTTAATATCTAGATTTCCAAAATGAATCTTTTTATACGAGTCTCTTAACATGAAATGGAAACCTAAAAAACGGAAAAACCTGTCTTCCTTACTCGATTTCGTTTAGTAAAGAGACGGTAAGAGAGGCATTTGTTGTGTATTTCAGGTGTGTGCGAGAAACAGTTTGGCCTCAAAGGTAACCATGCTTAGATAATCCATGATCTGTGGGCAGAAGAGGGCAAAGACTGTGCGCTCGTGGTATCAAAAGTTGTCAGGGATTTGAGTGTGGGATAAGGGACTTGAGTTCGGGCTTGTTGGGTGACATACAAAATGAATTTGTTGCGCTTCGAAAATGAGGTCCTCTTGTTTAAGTTTGCGATGTTCGAGTTCCAAAAGTTTTGAAATTTAGGAAAAGCGCCCCAAGGTTATTCTCGCATGCATATAAATAGAGATTGTATGTTATTATAGGTGCGCATAAATTGTAAATATAACTGTAAATATAATCGTATTAAAAGTTCGAAAATCCAGAATGGTATTGCATCTGGTCGTAGTTAACTATACATTCGATATCGGAGCCTACTGCAGTCAGGAGTGTAATGAGCAATAACTAATGACGAGGCAAATTTTGAGAGTTTTGCTCACGACACCGTTAGTAGATCCTCCAGTAAAATAAGGATATTCAGTGTCTGTCCAATTTTTTCAGTTTTATAGTTTTCACTTCATAGTATTAAATAAGTGAAGCTAGTTGTAGAAACTATTATTTCTTTCATTTAAGTTATCTCAAAGCCAAAGTCGGTAGAAGCCAATATCCTGATTATATTCCATAAAACATAAAACATTCGCGAAGCCTGTCACTATTAACATTAACAATTGTACGAAGAATATTTTTTAAACTTACACAGCGATGAATTGGGCTGAATTTATGTGACTGAAGCAAATATTTTCCTTTAAGTTCTAATTTAAATTTTCTAAATAAGTACTAATGACACCAGGAGTACATTTTGCGCGTTTCTAATTAGAGATTTTATCGATTTCAAATAGTATAAAACACACGATTTCTGTTCCCTGTAATATGAAAATGGAGAGTAACATTCGTTTAATATATCATCGAGTGTTACTTTAAATTTTAGCACCAGATGATAAAAACCTGCCATTTTACAGTAGACACTGAGTCGCCCTGAGCGAATAATGGTTAGTGGAGGCTGACTGCGAGTTCGAAAAGATGTGGGTTCCACTCTTGCGTAATGCTTGTCTGTAGCTTTGCTGTCTCGCGTTTCTACGCTTCGTAAATGTGATATCGGTCGCTTTCTGTTGCACAACCTGGGTAATGCTTTCATTAATAAGATAGTTAGATGACGAGTGGGTCCCACCACTCTCGATGAATGAGTAACAAGCATGTATCTGGGCATTGGTGAAAAAATTACTGGACAATGCAGGTTTAGTAATAAAATACTGAAGTAAAGCATATTGCGACCAATTTTGTGGAGTAAATAGGAATTTTGAATCGATAACTCGTTAATTTTGAGTCAATAAATTTTGCAAAATCGTCGCAGTCAAAAATGAGATGTATGAATAAAAGAATCAGTGCGTTAACCATGACACGACAAGAATGCGCGGGAGAGATAGCCATTAAACGCGAGCGTAATGAGTCAAAATTCATTACTTTCAAGTTTTAAAAAAATGCATATGCTGATGAGTTACGGTATCTTCTTGTAAAATTCATAGTATGTCTTTTACAGTTTGAAGTTTTTCTTGGACGGTAGGCACCAATGTATATGTATATTTTAAGTGTTTTAACGTTTTAATGATTTACGGACGTTTTCTTCATTTCATTAAGCATGTTTTCGATTCGTCCTTAAGTTTACAATTTGCATGGAAGATATCATAAAATATTCATTGCTCTGAATGCATCTGTTATGGTTAATGTTTGAATCAGTGTTTCTGGTTTGAAGATTGTAGTAACTTGACTTTTACGTTCCTTTTCTACTCTCGTCTAGCTTAATATTTTCAGACCATGGTTTTTAAATTTGAATGTCTTTACGAGCCTGCATATATTTCCTGCGTAGTCTTACGTTCATCGGTGATTACAGGTAGCTTATTATTTCTAAGAATTTGACATTTTTTAAAGCGAATCTGATTTGATTCAAACTGTCTGGCTACTGGAACAATAGCTTGAAGCCACTGATTTCCAACCTTGTAAGTTTTATTCTTATGTTTTTTGCTTTTATAGAGAGATGGAACTAATTCTTGATTTAGTTGTACAAATATAGTACATGTTCTTCAGTTGCAGGTTACGCAGAGTGAAACTGCAAAGTTTCTAGACACAATTAACTAGTCTCTAGTACTGTATGTATTAAGAAACTGGGATATTATTATCATTATTAAATGTTTCACCCCTCTGATAGTTTTCTTAATTTCATCTAAAGAGAAAATTCGCATTTTAAAATAGATTACTTTCAGTACATTCCCAGCATTTTAAGCTTGAAATTAAGTGAAGAGAAATTAATAACTATCTTTTCTGCAAAGAGACTGTTATCTCGGTTAGGGCAAGTAAAAATATATTTAAAATGAAAACAGCCAGAATGACATTGAACATTTGCTAAGGTTCCTTGTAAACAAATGCCTCTGGTTGACTCAACGAAAGTTTGTTGCAAAATACAGTACCAACTGCAGCTTTCTGACATATAGCTGTCTTTCTGAAGTTGCACTTGCCTGAAATATGCTTTAAAAGTCTGAAAACTATATGAGAAATATTTACTTTATAAAAGCAACCGCTTTCGGAGCTGGGGGTTTTAGTCACAATTTACAGGCTTGAGAAAATTACACAGAAGGCCGCTTATGAAAATTCTCAAATAGGTTTCTGACTAGCATTTGCTTTCTGTATGTCAAATCGTAGGCTCAAAATCAGATATTGCAAGAAAACTGGTCTAATGTCTGATTCCCGATTCTAGCAGCTACTGTGGCTAATTATGTTTTCAGATACTCGTATTATATGCCATTCATCATACAGAATGTCCAGCTTTCCGCAAAAGCTGCAGAGATTCTTTAATTTCATAAATCATATTTAAAAAAAGTATAAGTTTTCAGAAATAGTGACTTTAAATTAAAAATATTTTAAGTTACAGAAAAGTATAATTAATTTAATGAAGCTACTAAGTTAGCTGCAGAAAATAGTGCATTAAATAATAATATATTAATAAAGTTTTAAATAAAATTACCTTGTGTATTGCTGCAAGCAGTCAAAAATTTCCTCATTCTTTAAATAAGGTGATTGTAAATATGTCCTTTGTTCGCTCAGAATTATTCATAAATTCAGTAAATTTCACAAGTACAGTAATGTTCAAAATTTTGGGAACAACGACAAATTGCATAGTATCTTCAAAACTTATAGTTTGGATAGGATGAATTTGAATCAGGGAAAAGATAATTGATTCCACAAGAGGTTAATGTGCAAAATCAAGAAGCAAAAGATTGAAAGAAGATTCTGGAAAATATGCGTAAAATATGTTGTAGTAATTCTCTGAAAAAGAAAAGCCTGATTTGAAAGATATCCTCTGTAGATAGTCATATATTTTAATAGTATGCCCTTATGATACTGACGAGATTGTTAAAAAATGCTTATCGCATAAATTATAACTTTCCCGTAAAAGACGAGACAGATTCCTCTTAATTTCCTCGGTGTTACATTATCATTCATAGAGGATCTTATGAGAAAGTTAGATTTTAAAATATTTTTTAAAGTTAAATCGAGATCCAATGACTGATATGAAAATTAGCAATCGACGGCTACAGAAGCGAAACGCAGAGTTATCCTTGCAAGACCTAACGAATACCCACTCATCAGATTTTGAACAACGGGCCAGTAAAGAAGAGAGATATATTCTCTGTTTTATTGTTACTGGTCATATAGCCATACCACGTATCCTGGGTCACTGAACTGGGTTGGTTGCACAGCAACAAATATCAGCATGTGAGGTGCGAGTACTTTTGCAGTTTCAAGGGTCATAAAATTTTCAGCAACTGCTTCGGCTTCTTTCGGAGCTGCAGCACAGGTGTCAGAGCCCACAATGCCACACACCGTGACGTTGTCTGTTATGACAAATCCCGCATAACATCAAAGCGGCCGTATCTGTGTGTGAAGGCATCAAAGAGAACGATCTTTGGATGCTTGCATTCTTTACTGTCATACCAGCCCAGAACCTAGAGTAAGGTTTGGGAAAATTTCAGCTCATTTTCTAGCCCGTATGTACGATACCAGCCACCGTTACATTACTTAGGTTTAAATACCAGTAGCTGTCCCATATCTTCGGAACCTCAGTGCCTTTCTACAAGATAGTATGAAACCACATGTTGCTCACAATATTCTTATATTTTTTCAGTACACAGTGTGTTTGATTTCTGCCTTAGCTTTGTGCTGCCATGTCCATGCAAACCATGTGGCAGCAATAAGCTTACTCAATGTATCCAGCTGAAAGCTTCATGAAACCTATGATATGGTCCCTTTGGTAGTCATCGGTTGATTTGCGTAAAAACTCTCCGAATGCGTCTCAGTGGTACTGTTAGTACTAGTCCGTAAAGAAAAATCTAAGGCGGCAATGAGAAAAATTGCTATAGTATGCAATTTTAATTATTTTACAGGGTGCAAACAGCAGCGTAGAAACGTACGCTTTGATCGAACTTAATGTTGACTATTCATGAAGCATTAGCCACTTGATTTTGAGAAACAGAAATTCAGATTTCGAGCTGATCGAATATTATTTTTTCTGCGTGCCCTTTCATTCTTTTTTCTCGAAAAGGTGTCAGCATATAGCTATAACGCATTTCAACAGTAATCGTCACTAACATGACAAGTAATTATATAAAAACAGATTAAAATTGTTCTATTAATTTACAATTTTGCACGACTTCACTAAAATAAAAATTTGTTGGTTATCTGTTTTTCTGATCGTTACCTTTATGCTAATTCATTCCCTTGAGCAACAGTAATTATGACTTTAGAAAAATACTTTTGGTGCATTTTAATTTTGACATAGCTTTATTTCCTTTGAGGAAATTATTTAAGAGATTTTATATGCAAAACTTTGACTTCTAGTCAAGGGTTTTCTTTCTTTCTTTTTTTTTTTTTGCAATTGATTGTTTGGTGCCGTGACCATCAAAGAATAAACTTCATCCACTTGTTACTAAAACAGTTTTCTAGAATTTTTCCTGTGAAAGGTTTCCTTCTTTATTTTCATTGTTATTGTGAAATGTTGCTAATGTTATATAAATAATAGTTTGAACTAAACTCAGTATCAAAGGAGTTCTACAGTAAAAGCACATTCATGTGCTTTGTGGCCATTTTTTCTTTTCCTTATAGTGTTGTTTTCTTAATTGTGTAGGACTTGACTGATGATTTTGTTGGCATGTATTTCACTTATATTTTTACAACTGAATTTTCTCTGAATCTGGACTTTTTTGCAGCAACAGCCATTTTATTTTATGAAAAAAAAGTATAAAATAAGTTTTTAATCTTCATTTATCAAAGTAAGATTGTGCCGGTATTTAATAGGTTAATGTTTATAGACAGCTCAAAATATCCTAAAGCATTATTCCTCAGTTTGATGGAAATATTTAATTGCTGCTTTGTAGAATTTGTAGTCTCTGTTTTACTGTGATTTTGATTTCTTCTACTTGAATATTTCGGAAACTAAAATTCTAACATAAACGTGAAGAGGAAGGAAATTCCTTTGCAGTCTAAAATGTAATATTTCTCACACGTCTTACTTATAAGTCAGCAGTTTATATAAAGAGTTCACTAAGCAATAGTAAAAGGGCATGAGAAATTATTCCAGCTGTAATAAAGGAAAGAATGCCAACATATGGGATAATCATGCGCTTTATGTAAATATATAATTTGCGAAAAGAGTTAAGTAGAAGTTACTGTGGTAAATTTCATAATTTATCCCAAACAAAAGAATATCACTGCATAGGTAAGAGAAGAAACGTAAAATAAACGTGATGTCTATTATTCAAAGTAAATTATTTGAGTTCAAGCTTTAAGTTATTTTTAAAGTATATTTTCTATAGTTTTTATCACTATTGCATCAATCGTTCGTCATAAATCACAAAAGTAACGATAGAAATCTTTGTAGAACATACTTTAAAATGAAATGAGTTTGATAAGATAATGATCAATGATGTGATAAGTAATTTTATCAGCAGTCCTTCGTGTCATGGAAAATCACATTTATAATTTACTCAAGCCCATGGCAATTAAAGTGGTATGAAAGGGGATGTTGGATTGGAAGAGCGAAGGGAGTAGTTTTATTTTTCTTTTATTGGCCAAAGAAATTTACATCATCTCACCAGTAAATTATTACACATTTAATGAAACCATATGCCACATATCATTTCAAAGGCTCGTATGAGTTTTCTCATAAAACTATATCTATTCTTTAGGGGATAAAAATTTATAATTGTGATGTCTATTATTCAAACTAAATTATTTGAATTCAAGCTTTAAGTTATTTTTTAAAGTATATTTTCCATAGTTTTTATCACTATTGCATCAGTCTTTCATAATAAATCACAAAAGTAACGATAGAAATCTTTGTAGCACATATTTTAAAATGAAATGAGTTTGATAAGATAGTGATCAATGATGTGATAAGTAATTTCATCAGCAGTCATTCGTGTCATGGAAAATTGCATTATAACTTGATATAAATTAACTTGATATAAATACTTATTTATAAAATTAAATTTTATAAAGACGTGAAGGATAAAGCTGCTTATGGACAAGCAGTTCTTTCTGTCTCATTACATATTTTATATCTTGAGGTTTTTAAAGTAAAAAATGGCAATGCTTTACCGAGATCAGATTTTCCCATATATAAATTCACAAGCATATTTGAGAAGTTTCAGCAACTTTATTTCTTTTATTAATTCAGATGCTTGCAATTCTCTTCTGAGTTTGAGTTTATTACAGAGCTGGAACAAAATAGATAATTTATAAGTTCGTGGAAAAAGTATTCTCAGCAAAACTTTTAGAATTCGCTTCTCAGTAGATCTCATACACGATCTAAGGTTGAGTCCAAGTCAAAAGTTTTTTATTTAAATCACAATTTTCAAACAATTCTGTTTTAGCAATTTAAGATTCAGTCAGTGACATGATTTTCACTTTCTTTTATTTATTTTACATACTTTGTTCTACAGTGTTGTTCAAAATTAAGAGAATATTCACATTCGGTGGGTTATCTAAAAAACTGAAGATGAAATATGGAACACTGGCAGGTATAATTCCAAAGAAATTTGTTATGAAAATAGGCTGATATAATGTAAAATAATGTAATATACAACAATCATGGTATGCAGGCAGGACTGTGAATAAGCTTCATCGCGTACGAAAGCCTTAAACAGAAGTTGCGAGATCGAATAAAAAAGGAGACTAATAGTGGATATAGTCTTCTCTAACAGTCATGCACCTCTTATAACATGACTCTATACAGGCAAGGAAAGAGTTTATCACAACAGCGAAAGAGTCGGTCCCACTCCTGAACTAACTCTGTTTTCAGATTTTGGAAGGTTCAGGGAGGGAAAAGTCTTGCTGCAACTGCCTTTCCAAGAGTTCCTCACGCATGTTCTCGAGGGT
This sequence comes from Stegodyphus mimosarum, assembly GCA_000611955.2. Taxonomy (NCBI): domain Eukaryota; kingdom Metazoa; phylum Arthropoda; class Arachnida; order Araneae; family Eresidae; genus Stegodyphus; species Stegodyphus mimosarum. Next base: position 217,631 of record KK114970.1, read on the forward strand.
TAAGAACTGGGGCTTGGCCTATCCATCTGGTCAGTATCTTCACTTTCCAGAAAATCATTCACCATATTAGCTCTGGGTAGATGAGCTTTGTCATCGGTAAAAATGAACCAAAAAAGGTATTTACTACCTTTAGAATAGAGAGGAGAAATACTCAAATTACAATGAAACTTATAATTTATATTTACATATTTTTTATCTTTTTTGTATAGAGCTGCGGGGTCTTCCAGTTTGTACCAAATGTCCCTTCCTTTGCTAATACCCTGATGCTTTTTCTCAAAAGGCTTTTTGTTGCCAAGCCTTTCTCGTCTTGAAGGGGAGGGAGGAATGGGTAAAATGTAAAATTTGAAGCGTCTTATTTAAAAGTAGACCTTTAAATTTCTAATTTTCAATTAAAGTACAATCCTTTTCAAAGAACCTGCAATCATCGCAGTGGGAAAAACACAAACAAAACAAACAAAGCGTTCTGAGTTATAAATACTCCCGCTGCGATATTCGCAATCTCTTTTACTGCTTGCTTATGCTTGAGTAAGCTATGTCTCTCACTTGGTTATATTTCTGCTTTGTTTTAAAAAAAATGTAACTGCGTACTTTAATTTTATGGAGTGCAGATTGCTGCCATTGTGCTTTGCCATGCCGTATGATATGTCAGAACAGAGTAAGTAATAAAGATATGTTCAAATTACCAAGTGATTTGGGATTCTTTAGAATCTAGTAAGACTAGTAAGACGCTACCAGTATGTCTGCCATTTCCAGTTATCTACAACGTAGCTATGGTAATTAGTGAATGGTTCCACTAAATATTCTCATTATAACAATTTATTAATACACAAACACACACACACGCATATCTATATTGTATTAGATTAGCCTATGTTCATACCAATTTTATCGAAATCTCTTCATCAGTTCTGGATCTTATCGATCAAATGTGAAAATTCTCCTGATTTTGAACAACATTGTAAATAAAACTAATGCGAAAGACATAAAAAGGCTTGAGTAACACGAAATTTATAGCCACGTCTTGATCTTTAAAAAAATTAAAAAGTAGGATTTTCATTAATTATTTATAGAATTTATTTCCGTTTCCCGTTATGTTGTTACATATAAATGAATCTAATATTTCTGAATTGCATTTTCAAAAGTTTACCTTACTGCTAGACGAGAATTATGGACGTTTGCAGAAAGTTAATAGTTTATTTTACATTTCGATAAAGCTTTGGAATTAAAGGACATCTTCTGTTTTTCATCTAATAGTTTGGAAACAAAGATTTGCTCACTTTCAATTTTTATCTTCAGACTGATACGGATCTTTTATTAAGTTATGAGCCTTTTACAGTGCATTTTTGCGCGAAATTAATGATCGAATTTGATGACTGTATATGAAAATGATTTGTGTGTGGTTCATTGGTAACTATGTCTCATCAGCTGTTAAATTTTATCTCCATCCCTAAAATAAAAAAAATTGCATGTCATATCAGTTAAAATTATTATGAGCATCGTAACATACCAGTAAATTAAAACTGAGGAAACTGGTACAAAGTTACTATTTAAAATTACATTATACAATGATAGTTTTTGTATTTGTTGATGACGTAATGGTTCTCTTATCTACGTTTATTTTTATTACTGAGAACAAAAAAAACCTACCTCTTCTCCATATACGTTTATCTTTGTTTTATTTTATTTATGTATTCAGTTTTGTTTTCAAAATCAGTGTTAATATAGTGGTAAATATTATAACTTTGACACATAATATCACGTTACATGACATTCATGCTTATGTTTTACATTTGTGGCCGTTTGTAAAAATATATGATCTGTTACAATAAACATAAAATTTTCACCTATTTTAGTTCATGGAATGAAAATTATAATTTTCTTATATTTAACGGTCAACAAATGCAATTATGATGTTGTATCATGTTTTCCTGTCAACAATAAAAATTTGTTGTATCATTATGCTATAATGTGTTGTCGAAACTAAAAGCTAATCAGTAACTAAGAGGTTAAAGCTTCCTAGGTTAGATTACGTTTTCCTAGATTAGATCATTTTATAGGACTGGAAGGACTTGATGAATGTGATTTTCTTAGTTTTAACGGTGTGTAAAGTTAAGACGAGGCATTTTCTTTAGAAAAGCCTTTAGGTAAGTTGTAGCTTGTTTTCTTATAATTAAGATAATCCAATCCAATAAGTTGTAAGTAAAATGTTTTTAAGTATCTTGTCTCTAAACCATTAAGAACTATACAGGTAATATATCAGGTAGCTATTAACAAGCTAGCTTAGAACCGAATTATTATTAATGGTTTAATTTAAAAAGAATGAAAGATATTTCTAAAGGATAGGCGATTTTATAAGGAAAACAAAAGGACAACACCATTTTTCGAAGAATGTTTTGTATGAAGGAAATAAAGTACAAAATAGCAAGTACATAATTAAACTGTATCGTTAATAAATAAAACTCAAAAATAGAAAAATGAGCAATGTTAAGGAATAATGGAAAGATAGGTATAAAAATAACCTTTTCTTCTTTCAACATACTATAAACAGTATTAGGTAAACTTGTGCATATTAGGTAAAAGTGTGCATTTGACGCCTTCGGTAAAAGTATGCAAAATCCTGCTTAAATAATATTAATATTTATAAAATTTGAAAACTGATAAAGTGGGAGAACTTGTGAAGTAGCGAAGTAATTCCTATTCTCTTAGGTTTTCCTCTTTGATAGCAAAATGTGTTCAAACGTTTTTATTTAATTAATTGTTAATACAATTTCAAATTTGAAATATAAAAAATTAAACAATTCTCTACGTTTTAAGTTGTATTTTCAATAACTCATGTAATTTAAATTTTATTTGCAAATACATGAATGACAGCTTAAGCACTTTCGAGCATTATTTATTATGCATTAAAAAGTTATTAAATGAAGACATTTGAAAGCACTTTATTTAATAACGGATTAAATGTAGAGTACAAGGAGCGTTAAATAAGTTCTAAACCCAACAAACTTGCGCGTTGTAAATGTCTAAAATAACTAACTCAATTTTCTGCGCAATTTCCTTTAACCTTCAAAGCAATTAGGACATCTATCAGTTAGTAGTCGAATTCCAGTAGAAAAGAAGCGTTTTGTTACAGATCTGAAAGCATTCCAGCATCTTTGATGCCTTCGTCATTGCTATTATATGAACTATGCAACAGCTCATTCCGTTTTTCAAACGGACGAAAGTAACTTAAACATATGAATGCGATTGCTGGGGAAGAAACAGAAATCAGCATTTCTGAATACCAGTTTGAAAAACCTTAGTCTGGAGTTTACAGCAAACTTTATCCAACCTCACAAAAATCAACTTATGATTACCAGTACTTCTTGCATTTGTTTTTATACTTTGGAAGTATGATAAAGCAATTTTTGCACATTTGGTCATACCAGAAGTATTACGTCATAGTTAGCTGTTACTACATATCTCTCCGTATTTTACTGCAGTTTTCTCTGCAAAGTATCAGGTTAATGTACAAGCATCGATTTCGACTTGGAAAATGGCTGGCGTAATTGAAACGAAAACAGAATTTTGTACACTCTGAAAGAAGGATTGGATTTCCTCTCAAACTTATGTCTCAACTACCACCGTTTGAAATTAACACTAAGTGCTAACAAAACGTGACCTCACTGCTGATTAAATTGTAAAGTTTTAAGAGTTGCATTTAGTTTAGAAACAATTCAGAGAAAATAAAAGCGAAAATGAAACAACGCTATAAATAGTTTGTCTTGAGGTAGTTATTTATATCCGGAGTATACTTACGTTTCTCAGACAAGTGCACCTAGATTTCAAGTTGCGCAAAGAAGGCAAGTGAGTTCCAGTTTTTGGATGTCAGAAAGTGGTAAAGTCGAATATTCTTATCACGAAAAAATAGACAAATTTTTAATATGTGCACCTATATATGTGTTACACGAATCAACAATTAGAGGTGTTTCTGTTATAAAACAACCTACAAATGATTGAACGCCTAACCTCAGAATTCTGATAGTTCAGTTCCTGGGACTGGTTTACGACGAAGGGATCTTGCATGTGGGTTTCGTTATCTTTCCCTCGATCTGCGTGGATAAAAGCATTTTGCCTTAGAAAGTTATGCATGATAATATACCAAGGAAGAGATGCATTGCCTGATTTGCAATAATTAATTAACTAGATCTATTATAGGACCATAAAGACGATTTTAAAGAGACAATTTGTATTGTATTCCAGAAAGTCTGTAACCCTTCTAGAGCTTATATTCTTTACTTAGTGGGTATTTATTAGTTAGGGGCCCACCAGCGGCCGAGCGGTAAAGACGCTGAACACTGGTAGTTTGGTCCGAGGTTCGAATCCCGCGAACGGGCTGGCTGCATGGGCGTTTTCGTGGTTTTCCCCATGTGTAACGTGTATACGAGCCAGTTTCCCTTAGAAAGTCCTCCACGAAGGCATCCCTACCTTTAGGCAGATAGCCCTCGTGTGCTTTGCCATAATTGAAAAACCTAACCTTATTAGTTAGGCGTGCTGCTATTGGAGCTCAAAAGCTATATGCTTTATAACGCACACGTTCGTCTAGATAGCTATAGAATATATTCTTGGAGATACTCGTTATCCAATACCCCTTCGAGAAGTCTTTCGTAACTCATATATACAGAACTGAAAATGTTCTTCGAAAATAGTAAAATCATATTGATGTATACTTTAAAAATATACCATATAGTCTACATAATACACGTGTTCATATGTGATTTTGCCTAAAATAGGTACTGATGAGTGTCACAAGTTTGGATAGTTTAGTTTAGAAGCATACACGCTTTTAACAGAAAAATTCAGCTCTTTTAAAAACTGCTGGTTTTTGTGGTTTCCCACAGGTGTAACGGGAATGTGAGCCAGTTTCCATTGGAAGTTCTTGAAGAAGGTATCCCTTTCCTTAGGCAGATAGCTCTTGTTGTCTACGACATATTCAAATAACGCACCTAATATAACCTTTGAATATTGCATTTACATGTAACTCATTATTATCTAAAGGTTATTAAATCTTAATCATTAGCTTGTTTAAGTTAAAGGATAAACTTAGGTGCCCAAAGTTTTAATGGGGAATGGATGGACTAATCAGTTGGCAAAGGAAGCTGTTACACCACTGGAATTACCTCCAAATAATATTTAAACTCTGCAAAGCGTATTTAATTTAGAAATGAAAAAATACTATGCCAGTGGCAAGGAAATTGGAGTAAATAATTACCAGGCAACGTTATCTCTAACCTCTGATCTATCTTTCAAACTGTTGTTAATAATGAAATCGAGTAATAAATATAAAACTGAATAGAATCGAGCGGCTATGTGACAAAAGTAAATTTTTACAGGGGCAACAAAAATACTGTCTCATTCCTCCCAAGAATGTTAGAAGTCAACAACAAAAAATTACGTGATTGATGTAACTAGGATCCATGTAAATCTGCATTTTTCAAACGTCTTCTGACAATATTATGAGGAAGGCGATAGTTTTTTTGTTTCTCCTGTAAAATTTGACTTTAATCGCGTAGTCCCTTTTTACATCATCCGATTCAATTATCCATCAAACATTGATAAACTTTATGTCAGAAAAGGTAAGAAAGTAGTAGTATCGGTCAGTGTACATATGAAAAGAGAGACAACATGACATTCAATATGGAAATATTGATAAAAACTATATTAAACATTGATAAAAACGGATGATAAGTTTTAATTTGTTCAATGAAGAAACTCAACTATGAGCTACAGCTGAAAAGAAGGTGTTAGGATATGCCGGGAACATCGATTAAATATAATGCATTAAAGAAGATATTTTGTTTCAAACTGCGGAAACGTCTTAACTTATGGGGATGCTGATGGAAATAGCTTAAAAGTAATTTGAGAGAGTGTAAGCTTGAAAAAGGTAAGTGAATTAAGATCCAACGAATTAAAATCCAACATCATACTGAGAAAGATATTTTTTTGACACTGATGGAATATGCAAGCTGAAACTGTCTTCCTGAATACTGTGTTGAACTCTGAATATTATAAGGAATTAGAATATTTAAGGAACACTGTGAAGAAAGCTGCTTGAAAAACAGTCAAATGATTTTGTCCTCTATAGTGACAATAATTTGTAATCACATCGCGCTTGGTTCGGAGATTTCCTTCAAATAAAAACATTGCGATGCTCATCATTGCCTTTATTCTTCAAATTTTGCATTGTAAGATTTAATGGCTGTTCTCCCAAAGTAAATGTGCACGAAATGTTTTGAATCGGTACAGAATATCCAGGCAGCCATAGCAGCTCATATGAAGACGCTTATGAAAGAGGATATTCAGAGCTGCTTCAGAAAATGGGAAGAAAATAAGGGAATATATATGGTCGAAGCGAGGAGGGAATATTCCAGAGAGGTTACCGTATATACCCGCGTATAAGTCGAGATATTTTGGACAAAGAAAAAGACTTCAAAGTGGGGGGGGGTTGACTTATACGCGGGGCCATAAAAAATTAAAAGAATCAGAAGTTCAAAAATTTCTTTATATAATTCAGTTGTTTTCTTCCCGCGCTCAAATTGGACGACTTATCAAATAAGTCACTTTCTTGAAGTAATTTCATGATTAGTTCCGGTCGACCAATAGTTACAAAGGGAGGCAACATTAAAAAGCCCGATATTACATTAATTGCTCAGTGGGTTAAAGATGCTTGGAACGAAGTACACTCTGAAATGATTAAAAAATTTATGTATTAAAATTAAAAATGTTGTATTAGCAACGAACTAGACGGCACGGAAGATGATGCTGTTTTTGAAAGTGAAAATGACGACGAAGGCTCTAGTAGTGATTGTAACAATACAGAGTTCGAGACTGAAAATATGTATGATGACGAGCCAATGACGACAGAAGAGTTCTATGAAATGTTTGGCGAATCTGACCATGAATCGGACGTTGAATGATTTTGATTTTGTTTATTTACCAAGGATTTTTTTTATCGTATATTTACTTTTTTTTTCCTCAGATGATTTTGAATAAATGTAGTACTTAAAAAACGTTTTTCGAAGTTTCTCGTTCGATTTCGGAAGTGGGGGGTCGACTTATACGCGGGTTTCTTATTTTCTACGAATTTTTTATGTCGGAGTGGGGGGTCGACTTATACGCGGTATCGACTAATACGCGGGTATATACGGTAAATGAAATGCATCTTTTGCTATAAAAACATTTTATTTTTACCATCAGATTAAATTTCGATCGCCTTCCTAAATGTTGAAATCTTAGGATTCGTTACAAGTAAATGATAAATATAACAATCCAGAATCTGCAACTTTAAAAAAAAAATTAGCGTAAGTATTTCATGACTTATTTTTAAAGAAAGCCGAAAATACTCTTTTTTATGTGTGCAGGGGGAGTCGAAGTCCTCTTTTCTTGATCCAGTTTCCCCCTTTAATCAAATGCTACTCCACAAAATTCAAATTAAAATATTGCATCGACAAAAAGTAAATATTTCAACAACAGCGAAATTTTCCTATTAAAGCTAGCGAAAGATGCTCATTTTCCAAACTCGCATCATCTTTTAAAGATAAAAATAAATCTGAAGAATCTTTCTGTGGGCTCAATATCTAGTTGTTTTTAATAAATATGAAGCACATGTGCGTGACACGAAATCATTCATATGAAGTAAAATAAACTATTCGCGACAACAGGAAATATTTTTCATCCAAACGAAAATTCATCCTGATTCTATAGCATTTTTTAGTTATAAAAGAAGGTTTCTGTTGTTTCTTATTCGGCAAAAAGTATATTTCCATGTTCTAAAGACATTGATCGCAACTTAGTTAAAAACATACAGAGTAAGCGATTTTTGCTTCCTTTGTTCAGCATAATAGTTTTCAGATTGACGAAATTTTTGCAGCCTTTTAAAATCATAGTGAAATTCCATTATTTTAAATACATTTAGAATCTTGGTGGTTGTGTGAAATTGTAGGAAAATTATTAGGAAGCTGCAAAAATTTAAAAAAACATTGACAGTGGTTGAAGCAAAATTTTCGAACTTTTAGTAGTAAATTTTAATGATAACTGGAATCTGTCAGCAATTACTTATGAGATATAAGTAGAACATGATTCCTGATATAACTTTGACTTATCAGTGCATGAAATTTAATTTCTGAACAACTTACAAGCTGACTTATTAAATGTTTTCTCACAAAAGCTCAGACATATGACTGACTATGTAATAGATAGTTTGGTTTTCAGACTAATTTTATTGAAGTTGTAAGGTTTTAGTTAACTAACAAAGTTTTATTTTAATTTAAATCTTTCTATCTCTTCTCAGTTTCAACTTCCCGTTAGAAGAAGCGTGCGTTTTCAGTTTATGCTAATTTGAAGTGGAGCCAAGTGCTATTTAAACCATAGGTAGAAACCTCTCAGTGTGAGAGAGCTTTTAGTCTCAGATCACGGTCACTCTATTCGACGTTCGCCTGACCAGCTAGCATTTAAATTCTAAGCCATAGTGCTTTTACGTGATTGCTTATTGAAATAAAATGTGCGTTAGTATTAGCTAACTCTTGCTACGCAACATTGATCATTTAGAGGCCAACCTCGCGTTTATAGCTCTGTGAGCAACGATTATTTAATTTCTATTTAACTTTAGTTTAAATTATTTGATTGTTCAGTTTAGACCCAAGTGCGGTCATTATTTTCTGTATCCCTCCAGAGTTGGGAAGTGGCTGCATATAATTGTGGTTTAATAAAAGAGAATTTTAAATCCTTCTTACGTGTAGTCATTCTACCACTTAACCACAGTTTTCTACCACAGAACATAGCTGCATTCAGCTCCCTGTTCAAGATCCGGACTTAGTTTACTTCTCGAATATGTTCGCCAAGAGTATGCACCGAAACAAAGTAAAAATATACATGTAGTATTAATTTTAATGATTATCAAAACATTTGCTGACTGGTAACTGCAGGATAATAATTATGTGCGGTAGTTATAAGTTTTATAAAATTTAATGGTTTATTGCTAGATAAAAAGAAATTAAAACCTGCTGATGCAAAAACCGAAGTAAAACGAAAAGAGTACTGTACTATGTAGATATGTTTCTCTATAACCTCCGTCTGTATTTCAAAATTAGTAAATTCAGGAAATATTATTTTGAAGAAATACTAATAACAATATTTCCTAGTATTAACTTATAATATTTGTTATAATTACAATCAAAGAATATTTAGTTACAATTTTCCTTGTTACGTTTTATTCAAAATTAAAGAAAAAATAACGCTTTCAATATCTTCAACAATATATTGTTACGTGCGTACGGGTTCGTTATATATTGAATGCACAAGTCGTTAAAAAGTTAACAAACGTTTATTCTTTCCACAAGAAATAAATTAAAATGCTGAAATATTTCTTCACAGATCTTCGCACAATATCACAATATCTCAAACGTTTAACAAAAACTCAGTTCAAAACAGATAAAATAGTTCTATCTCACAGCGAAATCGCTACAATCAATAACAGCATTAAGTAAACAAACAGCAGTTCGCTTTTTACAGCTACAAGTATAACAGCAACAACAACAACTACTAACTGAGATGAGCTGTTTCACCTTGGCTTTTATAAGCTTTTTAATTATCAGTAGAACAAACACGATTTTTCTAGATTTTTCTGGATGGCAACAGTAATTACGAGATATTCATTTATTAAGCATTAAATGCACGCGCTCTTTTATTTTTATTGTTATTT
>KK114970.1:231011-270416 GCA_000611955.2 Stegodyphus mimosarum
TTTATTCTTTCCACAAGAAATAAATTAAAATGCTGAAATATTTCTTCACAGATCTTCGGACAATATCACAATATCTCAAACGTTTAGCAAAAACTCAGTTCAAAACAGATAAAATAGTTCTATCTCACAGCGAAATCGCTACAATCAATACAGCATTAAGTAAACAAACAGCAGTTCGCTTTTTACAGCTACAAGTATAACAGCAACAACAACAACTACTAACTGAGATGAGCTGTTTCACCTTGGCTTTTATAAGCTTTTTAATTATCAGTAGAACAAACACGATTTTTCTAGATTTTTCTGGATGGCAACAGTAATTACGAGATATTCATTTATTAAGCATTAAATGCACGCGCTCTTTTATTTTTATTGTTATTTATTTTTTTTTGACGTAGCTTTCTCTTCAAAAATCGTCTGCGTTGCTAAGGCAACATGAAGCAAATCTAATTACAATTCTAAATAAATGTGAAATTCGTAACAATATTAAAAAAAATAAAAATCCTAAAGGGAGAAAGTAGATCGGTGTTATAAATTATTATTAGTTATATCCCCATTTCTGAATTTATGAGCCCAAAAATAAGAGATATAACTCGATAGCTTAATGGAAAGCACTTCAGTGAATTGATCAATAGCCTTCAGATTATTTTTTTAAAATCTAGATATATTGCTTTTTTGGCAAACACACAAAACTTAACTTTTAATAAGCAACTTAAAAGAAAAATATAGAGAAAAAATTGTTTACATATGCAAGCACTGTTTGCAACGAAATCTTGCGTTGCGTTATGACATGCATGAAGGTGTATAATTTATATTTAACCCTTAATACGTCTTTTGCTAGTAATTAAAGAATATTTTCTCATTTAATAAGACGGCATGCTCTCCTTCGTGATTCGGAGCAGGATAAGCAAGCCTATCTTATAATCTATTTACGTGGTCGGCGTTGTTCAATTTCGCTCTCGTCGATCACGTCAGCAGTCTAAAATCACAGACTAAATACCTTGAATAAATGTTTATTAATCTCTCATATGCGCTTAAAAGTTTGTTTCTCGAAGTTTCAGGTTCTTCACACAAGCTAACCCAACTGCACATTAATTAAGAAATCAGTCGTTTTGCACGTGCTACGGCTAAAATTCAAACTCGAAAGATTAATGTTATAGTGAAAAGGGGCCCAGAGCTTTTATAAGTAAGTGGTTGCTTCTTAAAGAATCGTCGAAACTGTTTAATTCTCATAACACACTTGTCGTAAATTCCTTTATTTGCTTTTTAGATTAAACTCGTAGACGTCTTCGATACTGTCCGCCATTTCCCTTCATCGTCTTTTCTCACTTGTCAGCAAAAGAACTTTCAGAATTATATGGAACTTTTAGTTCTTTGGTAAAGCCCTCCTCCTTCCGTCGCGTTGTGAAATCAGTTCGAGGGTTGCCGTTCTTTCATGGAAGAACGTTATATAGTCTGTAAAACAACCTCAAAAACTATTCAAGCAAACTCCGAGATTTTCAACGTAACATTTATTATAATCTGTGCAGGGTCGGATTACGATATTTCGAGAGTCTGAGCACTTAAAAGATTTTGATGCCTCCTAATACATTTACAACGGTTTTTTCCGCCATTCTTTTTCGTAGAATCACTATGCAATCCACTGCAACGGGAAATTTCTGTGTTGTTCCCTTTCCTTGATCGTAAAGTATAACCAAACAACCTGTGGCACGTTCAACTGCATGAATTAGCGAAATTTAAAGGTAGCATCTGTTTTATTCGTAAGAATTTAATAAGAAATTTTTTCATATTGACATCGATTATTTTGTATAATTATACTATGAAAAGTAGTTGTTTTGTAAATATTCAGTTATTAAATTGATTATTTACTAAACCAATACTTTTAAATTCATACATCAAATATGTAACTGCAGGATCAATTTAAATAGGCAGTGAAAAATAATTGTTTGGTAAATAAATTAGTTAAACTTATTCTAATCTGCAGCATCTTTAACTGTATTTTATGTACGAATAAGCATGAAGATAGCATCCGTTATATTCACAGATATTTAATAAACAAAAACAATTTTTTTGTTGTGGCATCGATTATTTTATATAATTGTGCAGTAAAAACATTTCTATCATAAAAAAAAATCAATCATGTTTCTCACGGCAGAGAAAATAAGTTTAGAATGTATTTATAGAAAAATGAAAAAGCTGATAATTTACTTAAAAGTATCTTAAGGTAGTTGATTGTTAGACACTTTCTAGATTTCTCTCATTATGATCTTAAAATTTCAGTATTAAAAAAAACACACACCCGTGTCTCTCATATCTGACAAACAGCTGGAATTAATTTCAAACCAGTATTTAAAAATTTCATAAATAATGCACGTGCAGTATAAAATAAGATACAAATACTTAATAGTAATAGTGCTTTAGATAATACTTTAAAGTAGTGTCCTTTAAGATATTAAAAAAAAGTGTCAGAATTGTGCGCCTGATAACATAGGATAAAATAAAACGTATTTCAATTTTTGTAAATTTTTTTCATATCTTCGATCCAATTGTTATCATAAATAGAAATTATTCGTAATCTCTAATCTTTTTATGAGGCCATTTATTGATTTTTCGCAGACAGAGGCTTCATTTTCATTGTACCTCTCCTTTAATCTCGTGATTGTTGAAGCATAAATATTTAATTTTTTATTACTTTATCTGAGGTGACTGTGAATAAAATGCGTTAAAAAATGAATTGCCTTCCAGTGTGATTGAGGAGAATCAGATACAGAGCACTGAAGTGATTATGGCTGCATTTAATGAAATTTTATAAAGTTCTAAAGCCTTGTCTTATGAAGAGTATTGACTCATACCATAAATTTCTGCTTACTTCTCTCAGATTTGGCCATTTTTAAACTAACGATGCATTTAGAATAAATTGATTTATTGTGGTATCGAGGCATATTTCATGAGCTGTTGCTAAACATTTGCGACACTTTCTTTTGATAAACGCAAGAGCATTTCCCACGAAATTCAAGTCACAAAGATTTTCTGTTCCTGCCGTTAAAAACAGCAACACAAAATAAATATTTGAAGAAGCTGAAAAACTAATAAATACATATGCTGTACTTTCACGAAGCATGGAAGCTAGAATACAATTAATTGCTTTTGAATTTGAATGCTAAATAAATTCTCCTTAACTTTATAAGGTTTTTCTCCCGCCTTCTTAGCATGCTTTCGTGATGTAATGGTCAGCACACTCGGTGCGCATTCGAGAGATCCGAGGTTCAAATCTCATCCAGGGAATTGCTCCTTTTTCACGTCTTCCTGCTTCAAAATAACCTGATAAATCTACAGTGGCGCCCGAACTAAAAATGTTTCTGATGATGATTCTTCATTACCGGGATTTGGCGACCAAGTCCCCTAATCCCCAGTCGCCCTTTAAAAAGGGGAGTATATAAGGTATTTTCCCCTCCTTCTTAGCAGGCTTTCGTGGTGCACTTGATGCCCGTATTCGAGAGGTCCGAGGTTCGAGTTCCTCTAAAAGTATGGCTCTGAATCCCCGCCCCTCCCTTATTCCTGCCAATAGAATGCCTTCCACACTTTTTTCATCTCCTCCTTAGCTACACAGCATTACTTGCAGTATGCAGTTCGAAGGAAGACGGAGACGATGTAGGACGTAAAGCGTGCCAGCTCTTCAAAGATGACGAAATCGAATTTTTCTTCATGCTTATAGCAGTTCGATCTTCACTCAAAATGCCATGGACTTACTACATGCCTTTAATATATATTGCTTATCTCTGCTATCATTATTGCCATAATAATTAATTCACAGACGTATCTTCAACTTTCAGCTAATTTCTTCAAAATATGCTAAGCTTATAAAAAAGTTATGTACAACCCACAATTGACTGTTCGACACGGGGTAGGGCATCGCCCAGGCACCTGGTTCTGTGACTGCGTCACCTAATAAGAGGTTCGAGTCCCAGCGAGGGCATTACTCATTTTTCGTCTCCTGCTTCAGAAAAATCCTAATGTCTCTAAAACTTATTTAAATAGATGAATTATATCGATATTTCTTTTCGGCACGGGGAAAAAAGAAAGTGTAAGAAGAAGAGAGAAAATGTCGAAATGTTTTTGCTGCGTAAACTCTGTTATTTAAATTTTAGATCATTGGCTTCAAAGTAAACTTCCCCAACAAGGCCAAAAGTAAATACAGTCTATATAAAAAGTATGTTAAGCACACATGTATTTGTACTGCTATTAGAAAAAATAAATTATTATGAATGAACAAAGTCTATTTTGTAGTTTCGAAGGAAATTTACAAAATAATCTTATGCGGATAAACTAAGACTGACAAACACACAAAAATATTAAAAATTGCTCGATTGATTGTAGATTATGTGCGAATGCAATATAGCAGATACACACGGAATGGTCTTGAAAAAGACCAACCACATGTTTTAATTTCTTAAATATTAATCCTAGATATGCAATTTCAGTTTCAAAATTTCTTAGTAAAGCAAAATAAAAATGCTATGGAAAAGTCTTTAGCACTATGGATGGATAGACTATATAAAAATAAAACGAACTTTTTTACATATTTTGTGTAAAGCAAAAATTCAAGGTGTAAAAATATTCATTATAACACTTTAATGAGTGGCAATCAGCTCAGAGAATGTCTCATCCTTTGCTGATTGTGATAAAATACTTGTCATCTGTAAGGAAATCGGTACATATTTAAATACAGGCTTCACATTTTTGATTCAGCGTTTAGCCGTTTGAAGCCTTTTTTGGTGTCTTCCTTACCATAAATTTACGACTATGCTATCGAAGTTTTTGCCTCATTTGAAAGTTCTTATTTTACCCATGTTTCTACCTTTTAAATTAAGAAAGTATATATTTAAGTAATAGTGATCCATAACTGTCTTTGGTAAATTAATTTTTATTTAAATTTTGTGCACAGGCCTGAAAATCAATCCTGTATTCATAAACATGCAGGGTTGATTATCTTTACACATGAAAAAAGGTTTAAAAGAAATTCCAGAAAACAAAAATGTTTTTGGAATTTTCTTCAGGTGGTGTTTACATAAAGCAGAAAGCCATGTTTCTTACTGGAAATATTACGATATTTTCCTTTCATACCATTTTTATGTAGCGACTTTTTATTCCAAAGAATTTTATATCCATCTGAAAAGTTTAGCTTCTACTACTAATGTGTATCATGGACTTACAACTAGCCTAACTTACGTCTGCAAAAACCCATCACAAAAATGATTTTTAGGCATCATTAGTTTCAGTTTAAAATTTAAGGCTGTTTTAGCGAAAAATATATCAAACATTACTTCCATTTTAAAATATTCGTGCAAGCCGCATTAATTGGGTCAATAGATCTATCTATATGTATAGAAAATTTGCTGATATTCAGAAATAGAACATTTCTATTCTACATACGTCTTAAAACACATATACACACATGATAAAAGGTGCGAATCCTTTATCACTGTGCTTAAAGCCTCTGAATCATTCCCAATGACGGAATAGATTCTGCTTCGATGCTTTCATGGTTTCCCACCATCTGAAGTTCAAATATAAAATATTTGCTGCTACTAACCAATTCCATTTACTACAACAATTTATTACATTAACTAACCATTCCGATTACAGAATCGTCTACAAAGTGTGCATTCTAGACGGATAGGTTTCGCATACTTGCTGAAACTAATTACCAGGTAATCAATCAGATTAGTAGATGTGAACTCCCTTTTGAGTGCCACTATGAAATCTGTTCACTCTCAGTGGCAAAAACATTTCATTTCTCTTTTTTTTTATAGTTTACACTCTCATCTGCTACTAAGACATATTTCAGACATTTACTAAATTAGATTAAATACGTGAGACACTTTTATTGCTTAATATCGGCTAATGCTTTTATTTTTTGCATTTAATGAATATCTACAGAATGGCCGTATCCTTATAGCAGTGCTCAGAAGAAAACTCATTTTATGGATTAACATCTAATAATTACTTGTTTCCCTTAAAAAATGACTGTTATTACTTTCCAGAGATTCTATTTTACTGCTTTTCAGTTGATTTCAGCTGCTTTTCAGCTAAAGTAATACATTCTTTAAAACGAATAACTTGCCAAAAGTGGTACTGAAAATGTCTTTCAATAGATACTTCATATCCATAACGGGCTATGTATTCCTTTACAGCATCATCCGATGATTCCAGGTGCACCATCGGAGACGGTCAGAAATTGCAGAAAAGTTTATCTGCTCTAGTCAGTCTTAGAATCAAATCAGATCTGGAATAATAATACTGTTTTTCTTTTCTTCAGGAATCTTATTGAAATTCTAGCAACTACACAACTACAAGACTATATGCTAGGCAAGCATTTGTTTGCTTACAGTGCTTACTCCTACATGAAAGCCCTTTGACTTTTCTTTGAATAAGCTTGAAAAGCTTCACAAAGAGTATTCAACTTTTGTGACTTATCATTTTTCTTTGAAAAATAACCGTAAGTTCTGTGATAATAAGGACCAGGAAAACAATTGCAGTCGGAATAAGGTAGAGGAAAAAGATGTTTATTTCTTTCTCTCTAAACCTTTGTCTCTTGAGTCCTAACAAAAAAGCTGATAGTCTTAGTTCATGCTTTTTTTGTTCATTCGTACTGGTTGCTGTTTCAGTTGTTGTTTTAAGAAAGAACAAATCTAGAAAGAAAAACATACTTCCCTTAGGGTGGCCATTGTCTCGCAATTGCTTGTGATAGCTTTTGCCTTCCAAGAGGCAGCAAGAGATTCGTTTAAAACGACTACCACAAAAATAAATGCGAAAAAAATACGACTAATTTCGAAAATTTTTTTTGTTTTATTTCTTGAGAATGTTTTACACATTCCTTTGAGAACAACTTCTTAAATAACTAACAATTCTCGATATTCGCTTGGGATTACATAACAGCTTGTTTTCCATTTACAACATTTTAATCCTATTACAAAAATTCGTGTTTAGGTCGCAGAAACTCATTAAATAAAATTTTAAAATAAGTTTTATACTTTAGAAGCACTTAAGATAAGGCTTTTAAAAGAAAACGAAAGCATTCTTGATAGTTCTACAGTTATTTTTCAAAGTTATGAGCTTTTCATAACAATAAAGTATAATCTGTTAACGTAACTTTACGAAACTGATGAGCAATATGATCTTTTCTTATCAAATATAAAAAAAGAAATCAATCGCGGAACGTATGAATTTGATTACGTACCTCATGTATTATGCGTTAACTTTGTTGTTTCCCATTTTTAATTTGTTTGATTGTTTATAAGTACATTTGTAAGCAATTATCGCATTCTTTCGCTCATGCTTTTTTTAGAAAAGTGGTTAGCAGTTAGAATATCCGTGGTTCGAATGCCGGCGAAGGTACAGTATAGGTTTCGTGATTTCTTGCTTCAAAAAACGTAATGTTATCTATAGTTGTGTCTGAAATAGTGTGGCACACGAAAATTCGTTATCACTTGGATTTGGCCGTCATATTCTCGAATTTCTTCTCTGTCACCCTGTCGGTGTGGAGCGTAAGAACTTATTTTATCTCCCCTTGCGCGTAAGTAATTAACATTTCCAGCTAGAGTTAGCAAGTTAAAAATCCATGGTTCGAATCCTGGCAGACGCATAGAAGATTCTTAACGTTTCTCACTCGTAAAAGTCTAACGGTCTCTCTAAGGTATTCAAACAAGAAAAAAAAAGACTGGTGACTTCAAACCACGGGCAATTATAAAAATAAATAATTAAATAAAGAAATGAAATAACTAACTACCTAATGCTTTTCGAATTGTTTTGAACACTTTACCAAGATTATTTTCTTTTACTTTATTTTCTTTCAATTGTTACAGAGTTTATTTACTATTGAGCAAACGAAGCTCTCAGCTATTGCAGATATACTTTCATATCATCATGCTTAGAATGCGAAACAAATGTATTAAAATATTTTATTTGTGTCAGAAGTATAGAGTTAACAGCTTATTCCTGGTTATTCTTTGATCAGTTAGAAGTCGTTTATTCCATTAATTTTTCAAATATTCTCGTACTTCCTTTCAAAAGCTTAGCGAACACTTATTATTTAGAACTGAAAATGTTTGAGCTATATTCTTTTCTAAACTATAATATTTCAGTCGTTCGATCTTTCCTTCCAAATTATTAATAAAATTTGATATTTATTACTTACGAGTTTAAGAAAGGAAACACGCGATGCTCACTTTCTCGTTATTATTGATTTGATCCCACTAAATTTAAAGGCAACGGGGAATATGAAGAGTCAGATTTCTTTCTGTTTTAACAGGATTGTATCTGGTTTACATTTTGCTTAGTAACTATTTTCCGTTCGTTTACGCAAAATACAAATTTAAAAGTCTTTCTGGTACTAAAAAAATAACCGTGTCTTTACTTATCCATATCTAGTCAAGTTCTAATAAAGGGATGCGCTAGCAGAATTTAGGTCATTGACAGAACAAAAGACACTTTAATAATGAAATAAATTCATAATTATTATTCTAATTTTTGAGTTTTCATTACAGTTTTTAGCTATTCTAGTTTACGAACTGTCGTTGCAATTTATTAATTATTATATTTTATCTACTGTTACTTTAATTTGATCTTTTACATTTTGCTGCTCAGGTTTTATAATAATAATTACATTAACAAGTGTGTTTAGAAGATTTAAGCTTATAATTCATAAACCGAGAATATCAATTATAAGAAGGATACATTCGAAAATTATAGTCACATGCTTCATAAAGGGAGAAAAAACGTTTTCTAATAATCCGCTATCTTGATTAATAATAGAGAAAGTAAACGAACTTTGAATGACTAGAGCATTCTCCCACATCGAAGCACTGAAATTTGTTTATTTTTTAATTGGTTTAGTCGAAAATATTCTGAGAATATGTAGGGCTGATTAATTTATCTATCTTATTATTTTGGCTCTACTTTCATCATGCGTTACTCCGTTTACGCTTTCCCGTTACTGAACTGATTTATCAGCTTTAGCTTTGCTATCCACCATTGCTTCATGAATATTTAAAGCTTTGCCAGAGATTATTTAGGCACGTGCTACTGTGAATTTAATATTTCAATTTGACGGGATTATTTGTTCTACGTTTCCTGCAAGTAGCGACTATAAAAGTTTCTCTTATTGTGTAATTTAAACTACCGTCAGGCTGACATCTAAATAAGTAGGTTTATTTTAAACTCTCATTTGAGTTTATTTACTGTACTTTAGGAAGATAGGACTGGACACTTGATCCTATGATTGTAGCATCCTAATAGATTTTTAAAACAAATATAATTTTGGAGGTAAGCCAAGTGCTTAAATGGTAAATTGAAAGATTGCTTACTTTACTACATCGACAACTAATTCTGCGAATTTGAACTGATTCTGATGATAGCCATATAACATTATTACGTAAATATCAAATAAATAATACAGATGCTGGAAACCAGTGCAGAAAAAGCTCAATTCTGATATTGGTGAAAATACTTTTGCTTCATTAAATTGCCACGTTTATTCCTCAGTAGGACATTAGTGTTAAGTTACAAAAGAAATGACACCATTTCTTTATTTTCGAACAACATGTTAGTAGGTTATTTCTAAGGATAGTTTAGAAAGTCATGCGAAGCCGCTGAAACATATACTTTGCAAAATAGCTTGAAGATCTTAAGAAAAAAATGCACAAGACTAGTTCGCTGAACTCCTTAATTTCTCATTCATTATAATACCGTGTTTCCTACAATGTAAAGTTTCCAAGAAAGGAACAGAGAGTAATCAAGGAGTAACAAAGGAATCATTTAATATTAGAAGTATATTGCTGCAGGATTGTTAACAGTTAATTTTTTTCAACCTCAGTAAGAAAGAATTTTACAATGGAAATATTTTTAGAATTTATATTGTAAAGCTGAAAAAGAAAAACAGAAGAACATTTTTTAATTTCCTTCCGCAGGCATTTATTTTTGAGATATTCTAATAAAACAATTTAATAATTCATAAAATTTTACCTACGTTCAGCGTTAAAGATAGAATTTTAAGAGCTCAGGCTAACGCACATATGTTGCGTGTTATTTTGGAAATTCTTTTTTAAGCATAAACTGTAGATTCTTAACACACCTGCAGGCGCACACGTATTGCTACTGTTAATTCTTTATTTGACTATACTAAGTATTTATGTAAATAAGTATGAGAAATATTTTACATCTATCTTGCTCTCTTAAGTAATATTTCATAAATATGAGCAGTAGTAGAAAACACGTATAAGGTAAAAGTTGTAGTTCATTTATTACTATGATTAATGTGCAAGCTGCTGAATATACATGTAAAAAAATATCAATCTTTCTAACGTTTTATCTAACGCCATGACGGTAATGCAACGACATATTTTGGAATTTTTTTCTCTCGTTCATTTTGTTGTATTAAAATAGTTTACTTTTCATGAATTTCTTTAACTTATGCAAAACCTAAAAAGAAGGAAACCACTGACAGTATCAATGCACCTGAAGTGTGTACACTATTCAAGTTAATGCGATGGATTTTCCCCATGAAGTTTTCTCAGGAATGCTATGCTATTTTCGATATCTACGCCCCCACACTTCGTAAACAAGAACCAGCATATCCGGTATCCTCAGTGGAGAACACGTCTCCTATATAAACCAGTTTGCTCTGAGTGTTCTTTCAGCCATTTCGTTTAAATTTTCAAAAGTTAGTGAATTCCAAATTAAGTGAAAGCCAATATATCTCATAATTAAATTATGTGCTATGTAATGAAAATGCATACGGTACACATAAAGTAATGGAAAAATAATATTCGAGGAAATTAATTACGATTAATGTACAGAGGATAAAATTTCCTGCTCAAAACAGGATTCCATTTTGAGTACTGCGAAGCTTATAATTAACGTTATTATAACGAAATTTAATAGCAGAACCCAATGGCAAATAAATTATTTTCTGTTTAATGACAGGTGAAAATGCAAATTCAATTATGAAACAAACTGCATAACTTCGCATCGCATTTCATAAGCAGATCACATAGTTGGGCTTTCTTTGAAATCAGGAAATGTCATAAAATATTTATGACATAAGTCTGAGAGCTAGAATTAATTCGTATAAGGCTCGGGATTTCAACTGGAACTCTAAATCTAATTTATCTTTTATTAAAGATTCGGGAAGCTGAATATAAGTGAGGGATCTACGAATTGAACTGCTCGTACATACATGCAAAAAGATGTGTTTAGTAATTGTTTTCCAGAGTAGAGACTAAAGAAAATATACTTCTGAAGGCAGGAGGAGAATGAAAGAGAGTGATTAGTTGCAAACGCGGGAGGAAATGTTTAGCTTTAGAAAATAAAAAGATCTTAATTTTGAAAGATCAGCTTAGTTCTTCTTTTGTAATACATCTAACTATAAATTTGGGCTAATTTCTTCTTCAAACTAAGTCGTGAAAATAGACTAAAGAGCCTATTTACAGCGAGTCCTTTATTACTCTGGTACGAAAAAGTTTTGAACTTTCATATTCTTTTGCAATTTCCCGCTAGTCTCATGAAAATGCAAAATAGATAAAGAAATTGTTAACTATCGGGTTATCAAAGGAGACGCCGATTTAAAATAATAATGTATTAAGGTGAATTCATTACCTCCTTGGTCGTCTAAGGCTCACCAGCTGCCGAGCTATAAAACCCCTGAACAATGGTAGTTCGGCCCGGGTTTGGAAGCTCAGCAAACCGGTTGGCTACATAGGCGTTTCCGTGTTTTTTCTCATGATTAATGCGATATGAGCCACTTCTCCTTAGAAAATTCTTCGCAAAAACATCCCTCCCCTTAAGCAGATTGTCCTCGTGTGCTTTGCCATAATCAAATAAACCATACCAAACTGTAGTCTTTTTTAAGGCAATAAATATTCTTCGGAGATCCTTTCGTAGTTCCGCCGCCTTTCTAAGTCGAAGTGTATGGAGGATACGAGGCATGTTGAACGCGTCTTCTTGCCAAGATGTGACTGATTTTGTTAACCACAAACAAATGTTCATTATCATAATGGAATTTCCAATCCTTTTAGTAAATATGATTTGAAGGAGCGATTAGAACACAAATACATATAGTATGATGCGCTGTTTCACAATACTGCGATGCCTTAAAAGTCCTTACCTAGCGTTTAGTTTCGTAACTGTTAGTCATAGCCATATATTTTCAATTGCGAAAAATGCTTCAAGTGTCGCAATAGTCATGTTTCGCATTTTTAAATTAAAAAAATTTAATTTTGTATGAAATACGAAATCAAAGTTTTTCACGTTGCTTTGATCCCTACAATTTTATTTAAGAAACTTTTGTGCTCGTTATTAAGAAAATAAATAGATTCCTGCAAGACAAAAATTGGTAAACATATTTGGATTAATATCAAGACTCATATTCAGGGGTCGTACACAAATTGAAAAGCGAAACGTTTGCATGTGTACGCAACTGAAAGTAAAATATTGCTTAGAAATGTTTTCAGGTATTAAGAAATTATGTAAGGATCATATCTACGCATATTGCTGTGAAATCATACTGACTATCATTTTGAAATAAAGATCACTTATTGCTGCTTGCTGTCTCTGTCTTTTATACAAATTTCATCACTTTCTGTCCACTCCTGTTTGGTGTTGCATTTTCAATGTCAAGCAGTGTACATCTACTATTGCTTTGGTACTTAACTATGGATTATTGTGCATTGCACTAACTAGTCCACAAATTTCTGATAAGCTTGATTGCTGACAAAAATGCAATATTAATGTAAACATTTGCATGTTTTATTCATCTGCAAATTATCACACTGCCCATGTGATTTGTTTTGTGTGGCGTTGTCACTGTTTATTTAAAGTAATTTAATTCCTTATAAAATATTTTAAAATTTTCTTTTGTTACTTCTTAAGAACATACTATTTTTTCAAGTGTATGAAAGTGAAAAATAATAAAAAAGGCAGATGGGAATTTTATGCTTAATGATATTTACGGAATAAGATTCTTCTGCAAGAAAGACAATAATGGTAAGTGCTTTACAAATAGTAATATTTTCACTTTCCATTTATCAGATAAAATAATTCAAAGTCCCAAATTAATGCTTAAAAATTTCAAAAGTTACATATTTCATATTTGACGATATTTTATTTTTTTTGGACACGATCAGAATCTTAAGGATTAGCATCCTGTAAAATCAGAAGGAAAACATGAAATTAAAAATTTAATCATAAAATAAAACAAAAACGCAATCAAATTAAATCGTAACTTACAATAAAAGCATTTAAGAGAAAATAGATAAGTCTGAAAATTTGAAAATGTAAAATTTGATATCATTTTCATATCAAACTAATATTAGATGCTTAAGCACTTTTATACTATACAGAAATTTAGAAAATAGTTATATTATTAGAATAATAATAAACAATAAACGTTATTTTAACATTAGTTAATTTAAAGAAAAATATGACTATTTTTTGCAATTTTCGATTAGTTTTAGACGGAAGAAAATGGCCTTGGAGATCCGAGTCAACTCTTTAAATGACGGATGGTCATAATTTGCGAAAGATTATTTGTGATGTTGTAAGGTTTTAGTCTAATCTAACAAAGTTTTATTTTAATTTCCCCTTTCCTATGATTTCTTATTTCAACTTCCCATTAGAATGAGCGCGCGTTTCAGCTTTATGCTAATTTGAAGTGGAGCCAAGTTTGTATTTAAGCTTTAGCAAGGAACTTCTCGGTGTGAGAGAGCTTTTAGTCTCAGATCACTGCTGCTTTGTTCGACGTTCGCCTGACTAGCTAGCATTTAAATTCTAAGCGCTGTTACGCTATTACTTATTGAAATAATCTAAGTGCGTTAGTATTAGCTAAATCTTGCTACGCACCATTGATCGTTTAGCATAGAGGCCAGCCTCTCGTTCATAGCTTTGTGAGCAACAACTACTTAATTTCTATTTGACTTTATTTTAAATTATTTGATTGTTCAAGTTAGACCCAAGTGCGGTCACTATTTTCTGTTATCCCTCCCGAGTTGGGAAGTGGCGGTAAATAATAGTGGTTTAATAAAAGAGGATTTTAAATCCTTCTTACGTGCAGTTATTCTACCACTTAACCACAGTATTCTACCACAGAACATAGCTGCATTCAGCTCCCTGCTCAAGATCAGGACTTCAACTCCTTCACGAATATGTTCTCCAAGAGTATGCATAGAACACTCAGTCCTGACAATGTAACAATTTTAATTTTTCAAAATAAAATAGTAAAGAAAAGAAGACCGCACTGCCTGATGTTTTCTGTAATATAAGCATAATTAAAATTGCGAAGTAGTTTTTTTAATTTTATATAAATTTCAGTGATTCATTTCTGTAATGCAGGCATTTAATTTCCTTATCTATCATGCTCTAAAGCATTTAAGGAATTATTTTTGTCTAAATTATTTATTTGATTAGATGCAATTTGTTAAACGCAGCTTTTGAGAACAACTGAATGTTTCTTAAACGCTAAGTATGCCACAATGGCAGGTTGTAAGGTTGTTTTTCTTTCCTTATTGCGTGCCCGTGTGGTGTAACTGGAAGGCATCTCCAGTCTGGGCAAATGCCAAACCGAACGATTTTAAAAAGCTGCAAGTTATCCAAAACAAGTTTCTCAGGATTATCACTGGAGCTCTGTATTATATCAGAAATAAAAACCTGCACCGAGACTTAAAAATTGAATATGTGAAAACTTACATCAACAAGCTCAACGAAAATTTCTACAGAAAAGCAAATCAAAATAGCATAGCGGACTTTTCTAATATTTTGAATTATGAAATCATAGAGGATGATTATTACAATAGGCCCTTCACTGCCCACACCATTAATTTGTTGAACTTGCACACCTAACTTAAGCAGCATCGACTAGGGTCATTTTCCGAGAGGGTCACCACCCACGTGACCAGCCTGAACATCTCAAAGTGCCTTGCTTCTATCCACCAGCGCTGCCTCCTGATTCGCCAGCCCCTGATCCCGGCTTTCCACCTCCGGACTTTGTATTTCTTTTAGCCTCCATCACCGCCACCAGAGGGCGACACACCTGTCTGCTGTTTATTTTTTCTTTTTCCTCCCGCTTACTGCTCCCTCCATGGGATTTATTCTGCATTTTTCATCACCATGCCCATTGTGGAATTACATCAGGTTTACAGGGAAGTACTGCGAATGCAGTAGACCCCCTGTATAAATACTTCTGTATCAAAGTATCAACTGGAAGGCAATGGGAGGTCCAGAATTCGAGTCTCAGTCACCGCATAGCACATTTTCGCGTCTCATGTTATGAAATAAAATTTCTTATGGTTATAAGGTATTTCTCCCGCCTTCTTAGCATGCCTTCGGGGTGTAATGGCCAGTACGCGAATATTCTAGAGGTTCGTGGTTCGAGTCCCG
The DNA here is from genome assembly GCA_000611955.2 of Stegodyphus mimosarum. NCBI lineage: Eukaryota > Metazoa > Arthropoda > Arachnida > Araneae > Eresidae > Stegodyphus > Stegodyphus mimosarum. The sequence goes on from KK114970.1 coordinate 246,438, forward strand.
GTGAGGGCATTTCTCATGTTTCATGTCTCAAAAATCCTAATGTCTCTACATGGTCTTTATAAGGTATCTTAATTTCCTCATAAGTTAGAAATAATTGTAATATAATTATAATTATTTTTAATTGTATATTATTATAGTTTAATCTCATATGAAACACGCAAACCAGCTTGAAGTCTCACAGTTCAGGAAAAATATTCTGTCTTCGACTAAGTTGATTTCGAAGTTGTCTTCGACTAAGTTGATTTGTGTTGTGTCGTGTTTGGCAGTTCTAAGGGCAAATGCAAATTCATTTATATGGCTACCCAGGTAGAGTGATAATTCTTAATGTAACTTCGAATGATTTTCATTACGTTTCTATTAACCCATAACGCTATGTTTGACTGCGGACGATACGAGACCATCTTTAGGTGACGTATGCCCAGTTTTGCACACATTTCCTCAAAAATATTACCAACAAATTGGGAACCATTGTCAGATATAACTTTTAGCGGCGCCCCGTATTTTAAAATATACTTATTTAAAATTGAATCTACTACAATTTTAGCAGACGCGCGTTTTAAAGGAATCAACTCTAACCATTTGCTAAAATGGTCCACTATAACTAAAAGATATCGGCTTTTGTTAACTTTATTTCTAGGATAAGGTCCCAATAAATCGATGCCTATTATTTGATTTGGGAATTCTGATTTAACACTGTTTACGAACGCGGCAAGGCGGAAATTAATATAATTATTAAATTGGCATGTTGGGCACGACTGGACATACGCCCTAGTAAACTTTTGCAGTTCGGGAAAGAAAACTGCCTCGCGAACTCTTTGGACAGTTTTTCGTATACCCAAGTGGCCAGAAATGGCAGAATTGTGCAACTCCTCTAATACATGCAATCTAATGCTAGCTGGGATAACCGGTCTAAACTCGTGGTTTTCATTAGTCGTTTTCGTATAATTCATTAGTCGTTTTCGTAATTTGCGGCCCTATTTCTTATCGGCACAATATCCGGATGACTGAAATTCTCAGGGTCGGCCAAATAATTGTATATATTTTTGAACTCCGGATCAATTCCGAGTTCGGCTATTACTGTTTCACGAGAATCTAATACTTTGGATGTCAGCATGGCTATTCTAACCGTATTCCCGTTTTCATCCAAATTAATTCTGCTTAAAGCATCTGCCACAACATTTTCCTTTCCCGGCGTGTGTTTAATTATTAGATTATATTCTTGTAATTTAAGTGCCCACCTTATTAATGTGGGTGATAAATTTTTTCCAGAGTAGAGTCTGGTGACCGCAGCGTGGTCCGTATATACAGTTACTGGAGAACTTCCAAAGAAAACACGAAATTTATGCACTGCTGATAACACTGCGAGAGTTTTCCTTTCCGTGGCCGAATAGTTTCTCTGGGTTTCATTTAACGTTCAACTGAAAAAAGGCCACGGGTTGCCCATTTTGAGAAACCACTGTCCCAATAGCAAAATCTGAAGCCTCCGCTGAAATTTCTAGTCCTTTATCCCCCTCCGGAAAATTTAAGACGGGTGCATGAGTCAATGCGTCTTTCAGTTTTTGAAATGCCGAGTTGACTTCTGCTGACCACGAAAAGCTAGCTTTCTTCCTCTTCAATTTTATGAGAGGCTCAGCTATTTTGGCAAAGTCTTTAATGAAGGACCGATAGTATGAACACATACCAAGAAACGACGCTAACGTCTTCGCTGTTTTAGGAACAGGATAATTTTTAATAGCTATTATCTTTGACTGATCCGTTTCGATTCCATTCTGAGAAATTTTAAACCCTAAATAATGTAACTCTTTTGCGGCAAATTTACATTTGGACGCATTTATCTTCAAACCAGCTTCGTTTAACAATAAAAACACTTTTCTTAAATCTTGTAAGTGTTGTTCTAAACTATTACTCGTAATTATAATATCGTCCGAATATATGAACGTACTTTTACCAAGGATCGGTCTTAAGACAATCTTACATACATCTTTGGAAAATCTTACATACACTCAAAACTTGCCGCTGGCTTCATGGCTGCCCGCATTGTTTGTACAATGTAGCCAAATTCTTCTAGGGCAGGAGGTGGTATTTCAGGGTTCTGCACAGGTACTGCCGGTATCTCAGTTTCCTCTTCTTGCCTTTCCGGCCATCCTCTCATTTTTCTTCTTTGGGCGCCTGTGTCCGGACTCTGTGTTTGGTGCATACTCTTGGAGAACATACTCGTGAGACACTTTAAGTCCTGATCTTGAACAGGGAGCTGAATGCAGCTATGTTCTGTGATAGAAAACTGTGGTTAAGTGGTAGAAGAACTGCACATAAGAAGGGTTTAAAATCCTCTTTTATTGAACCACAATTATATACAGCCACTTCCGAACTCGGGAGGGATACAGAAAATAATGACCGCACTTGGGTCTAAACTGAACAATCAAATAATTTAAACTAAAGCTAATTAGAAATTAAGTAGTCGTTGCTCACAGAGGTATAAACGCGAGGTTGGCCTCTATGCTAAAGGGTGCGTAGCAAGATTTAACTAATACTAACGCACTTAGATTTACTTCAATAAGTAATAGAGTAACAGCGCTAAGGCTTAGAATTTGAACACTAGCTGGTCAGGCGAACGTCGGACAGAGTAGCAGTGGTCTGAGACTAAAATCTCTCTCACACTGAGAGGTTCCTACCTATCGCTTAAATAGAAACTTGGCTCTACTGCAAATTAGCATAAAGCTGAAACGTGCGCTTATTCTAACGGGAAGTCGAAGTAAGAAGAGATAGAAAAAGGCAAATTAAAATAAAACTTTGTTAGTTTAAACTAAAACCTTACAAAATTTGTAAGGTAATTTTAGCGAGCTTATTCCTCCTTAGAAAACATGTTAAAGACAATATTTCGCTTTTTGTTTATAGCGACTTACAATAAGGAATCATAACTCATTATCAAGACGATATAGTAATTCCGTTTTAAAATTATGAATGAAAATGCAAACAAAATAATGATTAACATGAGAATCAGACTCATGCGATGTTACGAACACCAGATCCTCATATATCCCAGGTTCATGTTGTGAACAATTTTCGTGTGAAAAATAATTTAGCAGTGAAAATTTTAAGAAAGCTATTCCCCAAAGTAACTTATTCATGTTTCAACGCAATACTTGAGGTTCGGAAGAATTTTCAGTACATGAAACTCTTAACCAAACCTGATAATTTTATGAAGGTTATTTATAGAAATACATCCTTCGCATTCATATGAGTGAAGCCTTTAAGCAATCAATAGATAAAATTATATAAGCTACATCAACCCTTTGCATGTACTTACTTTACAGATCTCTTTTGGAGTTAACCTTTAATTTTCATTATTTCATTCGTTACATCTATTCTTTTTACATTAGTGTTACTTTTTCTGAGTATTCAGTTAAACCCAACTTGGATAAACATGAGATTAAATAAAAAGTGAAATAAACTTTCAGAATTTAATTTTTAATAAGTTTAATATGTATAATATATTATATTTAATGTCATCACTGTTTTTCCTGTTTTTCGGATGTCATTCTAGGATAAGAAAAAGGTAGATTTAAAAAGAGAACCTAACAGAAATTCCTAGTTATAATTCCCTTAAGCAATTATTTTCTTTGTCCATACAGTTGATAGAAGAAATTAGTTCTGCTTCTTATAGTCGTTCTTTTGATCAAAGCGGCTAATTGTATTAGCGAGATGTTTCCTCTCTTGCTGTATATTCCTTACTGTTAGATTCAGAGTAGGTTATGAGATGAATCCACTCGCTGTTACTATTAGACATGACATTTCTTTTAGCATGATTTTATCAAAGGTTCTGATTGAAGATGTTATCCGGAATCTTAGATGGCAAAGTAATATATTTTGGCCTGCTGAGCAATTGGATTAAAGGTATGAGAGTCATAACATATTTCGATTAATTATTTAGCTGTTTTTGATAGTTCATAGTTTTTTAGAAAGGCTTGTGATTTGTAGTGTCTATTTTTACTATAAGCATTAGTGATAGTGTATAAGAAAAAGAGTCTTTTAAATGAAACTTCTTACGTTGAAATGAACATAATTGAAATACCGTAGGTATCCAGAAGTCAGATAAATAGTTATATTTTGACACAAAAATGAATAAAATTTGAAAGGAGTCAATTTAAAAGTCTACAGGGAGATTTAAATGTCAATAATGCAATAGGAGCTTTCGGTCATGAACAAGTTAAGCACTAAGAGCAGTACTTCGGATAAGTTAATAGTATCTTAGAGTTTATTGATTTTATATTTCAGATATTTTTGCGGACTTTGGCATTCACTGCAGCTAAATTTCACACTTGTCTATAAACGTGAAGGGAATCGCTATTTGCTGTACTATAAGTGAGAAATATTTGTTTGATATCAGCTTGACTTTATCACATCTCTTAATGTAGTTATTGATCTTCTGCTTCCTATTACAGTACGATCTTATAACCAAGTAATAAGCTATAAGAATCACTTTTAAAACAAAATATTCAGTTGAAAAGAGACTTTTTAATTTATTAAGAAAGAAATCTTTACATATGGTAAGATACTTTTTTTTGTAAATAAGAAGCATATGTTTTAAAAATATTTGACCACTTCAATTAAAATTCCTTTTTTTATTTCAGGATTCATTTAAATTTGCCTATACTGATAATTATTCAGAAGCACAGCATATCCGAATTAAATATTGTTTTTAAATAAAATATTCTTTTTAATTAAAACTGCTTCTAACAATGCATGTATAGAGAACTGATATTTGTTCCCCGTATAAAAGAAATTTCAGCTACATAAAAATAATCTGTCATGCAATTATTTTATCTCAACCATAAGCATACTGTTCAATAATCTTAACATAATTTTATTTAAAAAAATTAAGGATAAATTCTGTTAGAAACTGATAAACACAATGGTATCCACAAAAATCAGTTACTTGTATTATAGATGCTAACCGAGATTTAAATCACTTTCGATAGATGGTCTACTGAAATATACTGTGAGAGTTAAACGTCATTGATTTAGACCTTGCTTAATTGGAGACAAAAAAAGGAACTCAAAACTTACAGATCTTTCATATGCCAGTTTTATGCTTCTCATTAGCAATATATTCTCACACTTTTCGTCGCATCGTTTTTCCTCCCCTCTTTGATTCTTTTGGGGATTTCTCTATCTCATATCATAAGAGACTACAAATTAAAAATATAATCATTTAGAAAAGCACAAAAAAAAGAACTAGGTAAAAAGGATGAGTGAGAAAACTTGCAACTCTATTTGCTAAACCATTTCTGGGATTAGATGAGCCTTGGGATTCATGAAGAATGTTGCTAAAATTTTTACAGCGTAACATATCTTCAGGGCGTTGAAAAATGCAATGAATCTTAAACTGCAACCAAACAGAAAGAAAAATTTAATTTTGCCAATTTTTCATCAACTACTAAGCTCAAACTTAATAATATTATAGAAAATTTGCTAAGGTAACGTAACAAGTGCTTTAATTTTCTTTTTAAAATTTTTCAATTTAAAATTTAATACACGCTCTCCTTTTTGATTTATGGCATCTGAAATAGTATGAAAATGAAATATAAACTAAAAGAAGAACAAAGAAATCTCTTAACTTTTAAAATTATATTATGACATGTATTTCTGGTTACAGGTGAAAACATTGAGAACGAAAACGGTGGGGAGAAAATAACTTAAGAGGAACGTCTTTGTAAAAAAACATCTTAAGGGAAAAAGACAAGGAGAAAACATCGTGGTAGAAAATAAAGCGCATGTCATCGTATGATGATAATTACAGACATAATATTTTCTGATTATAAACATGGTATGAGAATTTTCGCATAATGATTCATAGGCGCAAAAACAAATAAAGAGTATTTTTGTCTTTATATTTCATATTTTTGGATTAACTGATACATTTTTATTGTGAAAGGAAGAGAGAAACTTAAGCATTAAAAATCTGGAGGTTCGTAGAAATTTATGCTGCGCATACCAATCAAGCATCTTTAAGCACGTTGCTAACAAGTAAAAGTCATTATTTAATTAACCTCTTTTATAAAATTGTACTAGTAGTTTTCATTTAGAAAATATTAGATAGAAAAAGAGACGTAAGTTTAAAATTCTATTAAAATTTTATTAACTACATATTATAATCTCTTAACTATTCTACAACGACACATCGCATTAATTTTTACTAATTTCCAGATTTTGAATACTTAAGTTTTCTGTTTAAACATTTATTAGATAGCATAAAAATATGAATTATAAAAGTAAAAATATTCCTTGTTTCTACTTGTGCTCACAAATCATTATGGGAAAAAGTCACCTAAATTTTTATAACCAGAAAATGAATGTCTGCAGTGTTATCTTGATGCGATGTTTTGTAGGTGCTTGATTCTCTATCACAATCCTTTAGAAAGGCGAAGTTTTCACTTGATTTTATTTCTCTCACGATGTTTCGTACGACGATGTTTTCCTTTTTCGATGTTTTCGCCGCGACGCTTTCGTCCACGATATTTTTGATAAGACGTTTTCGGCAGAAACCTTAAATTCTACTACCCATTAAATTTTAACTTGTATATTGTCTTCTCTTTTCTGGTCTTTTTTTACTTATATTACGTGCTCCGCCCTAAGGCACTACACGGAAAGGGAGGGATGCCCCGTGGAGGTCTTTTTAAGGGAAACTGGCTCGTATCCACGTTACACATGGGGAAAACCACGAAAACGCCCATGCAGCCAGCCCGTTCGGCGGGACTCGAACCCTGGACCGAACTACCAGTGTTCAGCGGCATTTACCGCTCGGCCGCTGGTGGGCCTCTTTTCTGGTCTTAGGTCACAAATATTCTTGCAGCCCAGAATGTAATGCAGATTTAAGTCAGTCTCAAGCGAATTAAATACTAGCGATTCTTAACTGCAGTCCATACTGCTGTAAAAATAGTAAATGTTCACCTTTTTTTGTCTACATGCTCAACATTGAAAATAATTTTTCTTGATATGAAGAGTTCGAATTTGTGAGAATGAGCTTCCATCCAGGAGAGAAGTGAATTATATTACAGTTGGTTGGGAAGTTTGTCTTTTTATACCTTCTAGATGTAATTTGCTAAAACATTGTCAAGCTACCTAATTTAATTTTAAATTTAGTGTCTCCAGAAGCAGATCTTTATTTTGAACATCATATTTTAAGTTGTATGTGAGTTTTGGTATAATAAATCTTTTGTTGTTTTAAACTTGCAGTTTCAATAGCTATGTTTCTTGGTTTTGGTGAAGTCTCCGATGCACTTGGGAAGCTCGTTGGCCCTTAGGTATTAGAACAAAAGCTCGGTGAAAGATTAGTACATTACTACGACATATATAAGTAAATTATAAAACACATATCCTTTTCTTACTAAATTGCATATTTAAGCGGAAAGCATGATTTCTTTTCTATTACCTGGATATACCTAATTGTGTTTTTTGAGAGTGTAACAATGGCTACTTTTGTTTTTTGTTAAAGTATTCTATTTCTGTCACTGTTTAATTCTTCTTTCTACCTCCACATTTATTTCAAATAAAGTATTCAAGAACCTAGTTATTATTGGATGAAGGCTTCTTTACGTTTATGGAAAAAGTTGTTTTTACACTGTAGACATAATAAGACTGGGGCACTCAGTCATAATCAAAGCCAGATTTAGATTTGGGAGGATTAGTTCAAACGCGTGTTTTAAAGCAGAAATTATGATTACTAGCTGCGATAGTTTAAAGTCAACGGCAGGCACTGAGACCCTGGATTCAAGTTCTAGCAGAAGCTCAAATTGTACAGCAACCTACAATTAAAAATAGATTATCCCTGAAAGTAATCTCGATCCCACTGATCTCCGGAACATGTTCCCACCCAAACATAATGGATATTGAGAAGAGATCATGTCCTTTCAGAATCACAGACTAATTCATATTCAGAAGGAGTTTATCTTTACAAGAAGAAATTATAAAAAGCTCACTACAGCTCTCGTTAGAATAATAGTAACGTGCTCGTGTATAGAACGTAAGTTCTGAATTCGAGTTCTTCTCAAAGCCTTGATTTTTAACGCTACTGACTTAAACTACACACTGCACTCCTTATGATAAAGAAATAAACTACTGTCCATTAAAAAGGTAGAGAAATTTAATTGAAGACTCCCTAGTGCCAACTGCTCTACAAGAAACAATAGCCAGCTTTTCCATCCTCCACTTTATATACAAAGGCTGAAACAGAACAAAGAAAGCCCACAAACTGCGCGACTTTGCTTTTCATTCTAAGAAGATGGGTGCTACAAAAGTCATTTATCCTTATTATGGGGATGTTTGGTTGAGATTATAAGCCTCTAGTGTGATTTATCAGATGTTGTAAAAATTGTGCATACAAAACAAAAATTAAAATCTGGTATGTGCTAAAGCAAAAATTAATTTCTTTTACACTTATACCATAATTTTATAATACATAAAAGAATAATGAGTCCAATCTTGTTTATTCTCCACAGGAATTCAAAAATTTCCAAATAGTAGATTTTAGATGCTGTTTTATATATATATATATACAGGGTGTCTCATAAGGTCGTTCTCAAACTTAACATGCTGGTCTGTCATATCACGGCAAACATGAATTTACATAGGAACTTGTATCCTAAAATATGAACGGCGACCAATAGAGGGCAATGTTCGCAGGCTTATGGGAGAGGGGGAAGTGTGATCATTTCAGGCTAGGAAGTTGCAGAAGAAGGATGACTCGTTTTACTAACTCAGTTCTTTATGGACATTTTGTGAAAAGAGTGCTGCTGGATCTCATGGTTGACGTTCCAGCAGCTACATGCGGAAACATCTGGTTTTAGCTTGATGGAGCTCTTGCACATTTTAGGAGCATTATGGGGAAATATAATATGAGAGGAAATATCCTGATCGCTGAATTGGCAGAGGCAGATCAGTTGCATAACCATCCCGATCCCCTGACCTAACTTCCCTTGATTTCTACCTGTGTGTGGGGGGGATACATAAAGTCCGTAGTGTACGAGCCGACTGTACCTTCAAACATGGATCTGGTCTCTAGAATCATCGAAACGGTGACACGTGTTCGTGACACACCTGCTGTCAAGTTGTCAATATTATCTTTGTTTAACTAATTTAGAAAATTACATATGGCAACAGGGGAGGTTGTTGACATTTTTCGTTTTCAGCTCGTTCTTTTTATGAGAAAAGGAGAAAAATGGCTTCGATTTACATTTCATATGTATTTGATAATTAATGAGTATTATCTTACGCCATTTATATTTTTGAATGTTGTTTTGAGATGATGAAACTACAGTTGTCCCTTATTAGATATGTAAATAAACTGTTTGTGTTGTAACGAGATGTTTCATTGAATAACCGATCACACTCATTTCCATAACTAATTCTTCTGATATTCGAAGGCAAAACGAGACACCTGCCTATTTTGAACGGATCGGTGAATCCATGTGTCGACGTTGTGAAGCATGCATTGTGGTGAATGAAAGGAATTTTGAACATCCTGAATCATTTAACTATGTTCTGTAGAGTCATTAGGTTTATTTAAGCAGGAGACATGAAAAATGAGCAATGCCCTCGAGAGAGTCGAACCTGGACCTCACGAATACGGGCCGAGTGTGCTACCGTTACACCACTAAGGCATGCTGGAGGGAAGGAGAAAATATCTTATAGTTTTTTTATAAAAATCATATTAACACCTCTATCGACATCATCTCTTTCTTCCCGTCTAGCTCGAGAACATTGCCCTCTAGAGGTAGCCTTTCACGTTTTCGGACACAAATTCCTATGTAAATCTTTTTTGTCGTGGTATGACAGACAAATAGGTTAAGTTTGGCAACGGCCTTTTGAGGTACCTATATATTACTATATATATAAAAGTTTTGCCACACCTAAAACTGATAGACTAATAACATACAAAAAACTGATTATAAATAAATAAATAAATATAATTACAAAACAATTAAAAAACATAATGTAACCACGCCTAGTATTCTCTCGTATTAAGCTGCTGAAAAATTATCAGTGACGGCATAAAGAAATTTAGAAGCAATTTTTTACAAAGACCAAAAATTGAAATTCATAAGTAATAAATTTCATAAAATCTTATAAGTGTAAAAAAGTATTTACTAAATGTTGAAACAAAAGTACCTCAAACACGTAATATTCTAATTCAAAAAATCAATGAAATAACAAAGAATAATAATGGAGGAAATGAATGGATGGGATACTTAAGCTGAGGCCCATCATATCTCTAGTTCCCTGAAAGCAGACGCAGAGGATATCCTTCAGACTCTACCCGAAAAAAAGGCTAGATTTTGAAGCTCTGTCCGGCACGTTGGAGCTGCGTTTTTGGGGGGAAATGTTTAAAAGACTACAGCAGGCTTCACTTAAAACCCCGTTAACAGATGCCCACAGAAAAACTCCAGGAACTTGCCACGGATGTTGAAAGACTATCTCATCTTGCCTTTTCGGAGAGCCGATAGAAACAAGAGAAATCCGGTCCTTGCAACATCTCATTGACGGCATCCAGGATCCTGAAATAGAGAAAGCTCTGCGAATGGCGGATGTCAAGGTCTTAAAAAGCGCTCTAGTGTACACCATAAAAGTCGAGGCAGCCAAGCAAGCAACCCTTAGAGACCAACACCCAATCAGAACTGCGAAAACCTAAGAGCCAGTGGATCAAATGGCTGCTCGCCTAGATCATTTAACCATGCATGTCATGATTTAACCATGGTTTGAGACAGAAGGGTGACAAGAAACTAACCGTAAAGTGTTGGAACTGTTTTGCTGAACGCCACATACGACAGAACTGCAGAACACCCCTAAGGCATGAAAATTAAGACCTCTCCCAGCAAGAAGTGGAGTTTGCAGATGAGGAGAAGCTCCATTTTAAACACTTCAGATTTCTGCAATGAGTGGCGGGAGTAATGGACTCTTTCTCATGGAACATATCAATGGAGTTTCCTGCAATTTGACGATCGATAGAGGAGCCAATGCTACCATCATCCGAAAATAGTTGGCTCAACTTCTAACTGGAAGGTAAACTTGTCTGGCCGCCGCCCTGCGTTTCCCTCCAGACTGTCTCCGGGGAAAAGATCGAAATAGAAGGGAAATTAAATGTTAATATCATATTTGGAAATGCCGCCTACCATCACACGGGATATATAGTCGATATTACAGATCCTTGCATCATCGAATTGGACTTTCTAAGGAAATACAATTTTTCCTTGGATTTTAAAAATAGCGAAATGCATTCTAGCTCTGAGGACATAGCCCTATTCGGAATTAATGATAAAGGAATTAAATATGTCCACAAAATCATAGCTCAAGATGATATCGCAATACCCGCAAGAACAGAATTTCTACTTTCTGGATCCATAGCCGAAAATAGAAATTTCCGCTACGGCATCATATAGTATCCCAAGAACTGTAACAACCCGAAAGGAGTATTAGTAGCCTCAGCACTCGTCGACCTATTTAGGACCGTTAATCCGGTGAGAGTTGCCAATGTAACTGACAAGGCAAGAGTTATTGAGAAAGGTGAAGTGTCTGCAGCATATACTTCAGTGCCCAGCATTGAAAGAAACAGTAACACTCCAGAATCCGTGTGTTCAGAGGGCATTACATTGGAGTTATTACAGAATACACAATTAAACGACGAAGAGATGAACGCTGCCGAACATGTCATTCAAGAATTTCGAGATGTTTTCTCTCGCTCGTCTCCTGACGTGGATGGAACCAGATTGGCACACCATAAAGTCAATACCGGGGATCACCCACCAATTAAGCATTATCCAAGACGTCTGCCGATTGCTAAACAGGAAGAGGTAGGAAAACTTCTAAAGGATATGCAAGAAAGCGATGTCATCGAGCCTTCAGTAAGTCCATAGGCATCTCCCATTATACTCTTCAGAAGGAAAGACGGTTCAACCAGATTTTGCGTTGACTATCGCCGACTGAACAAAGTTAGGAACAAAGACAGCTACCCTCTTCCTAGAATTGAGAACATTCTGAAATTCTGAACTCTCTTTCTTAATTTCTTGAAGGGAGCGGTTTTCGACACTTAATTTAAAGAGTGGTTATTGGCAGGTGGAAATGCATCCTGATGACCAAGAAAAGACGACATTTACTACCGGACAAGGACTTTGGCAGTTCAAGGTGATGCCGTTTGGACTATGTAATGCTCCGGCAACATTCGAACGCCTCATGGAGACTGTTCTGGAAGCTCTTTCCTACGAAGCCTGTCTGATATATCTGGATGACATCATCAGCGTCGGGAACAGTGTGTGTATGAATTCTGAAAATGTGTCAGCAGTTAAAGACTGTAAACGTCCCGAAAATGTTCATCAGCTGAGAAGTTTCCTAGGGCTTTACACCTACCATAGGAGATTCGTGAAAGACTTTTTTCCATAGCAAGAACCCCTTCACAAGCTGACAGAGAGGAACAAAAGTTTTCTTGAACAAAAGAATATGAGGATGCATTTAAGAACCTGAAAGAAGCTTCAACATTTGATCCAATCCTGACTTATCCTCAGCTCGACAGACCATTTACTGTCGACACGGATGCGAGCAATAAGAGTGTCTGTGCTGTTTTGTCCCGAGAAATAAACGGCCAAGAACGTGTCGTGGCCTATTGAAACAAGTGCCTGTCTTAACCGGAGAGGAATTAGTATGTTACCAGGAGAGAATTGCTTGCCTCATGGAAGTTAAAGCCGTAGAACATTTCCATCATGATCTATCGGCAGAAAATTCCTGCTCTGCACGGATCATGCAACATTGACCTGGCTTTTAAATTTCAAGAATTCCGAAGATCAAATAGCCAGGTGGGTACGGAGACTCCAGGAACATGGCATCACTATCCATCATCAGAATGGATCCTCACCTGTAAACTCCGATGCCTTGTCTGAACGACACTGCTCAGAAAGCTGCGCATATCATACAAGGGTCGAAGAGAAACACAAGTTGTTGAATCCCATCGCACGGCAAAATACATCAACATCGGCTGATCCAGTCTAGTGGTGTGAGAGAGAAGTCAGGAAAGACCAGCTGGAAGACGTAGACAATAAACCCATAATTAAATGATTGGAATCTTCAAACAGAAAACCTACGTAGCAAGACATTTCGCTCTACAGTCCTACGACAAAACAATATTAGGCTCTCTGGGACTCACTCCATATTCGAAACGGCGTCTTGTACCGAAAATTCGAATCGGATTATGTAAAGACTTTCCGATGGCAGCTGATACTTCCAAGTTCCCGGATCCCGGACGTGCTTAAAGAACTACATAGCAGCTCTACAGGAGGCTACTTCGAAAAAGACCTTGCAGAGAATTCGAGAGCGCTTGTATTGGTGTAATGCAAAAGATGAGGTGCAAAAGTGGTGTCGATCTTCCGATGCCTGTGCAGGTAGTAAAGGACCGAAGAAACGCAGCCGAGGCAAGCTGCAACGATCTAGGAGCACCTTTTGGGCGTATTGCCTTTGCCATGCTGGGACCTCTGCCACGAAATGCTGATGGCAACAAATACATCCTCGTTGTCCTAGATTACTTCACCAGGTGGCCTGAAGCATATTCTACTCTGGATCAAGAGGCTGTCGCATTAGCAGAGGAAATGATACAGCATTCGATTTCCAGGTTCGGATTGCCTCTTCATTTGCATTCCGATCAAGGAAGAAATTTTACATTGGCTATAATTAAAGAACTCTGCAAACTACTCGGCATTGACAAAACACAAATGACGCCTTTACATGCCCAATCAGACAGCAAGGTAGAGAGGTTTAATCGAACTATCCTTAATAGCCTCTCGTTTGTGGTTTCCAAAAATCAACAGGACGGGGACAAAAAAGTTACCTCTACTTTTCCTGGCCTATCGCAGTGCTCTCCACGAGACTACCGGCTATTGTCCATCTCAGAAGCTCATCGGTCGTAACTTTCGTCTGCTTTTTCATCTCTTGTTCCGGTCGGCCTCCGGATGCGCTTTCATCGCCTGAAGAGTACATTCAAGATCGAGGCCCGGTTTGAAGTGATGCACAATTTTGCACGAGAGCGAGTCAAATTGTCGACGAAGAAGATGAAGACATGATACGCCGTGAGAGCTACAGGACAACGGTTCAGTGGAGGAGTTAAGGGGTGGTTGTGCAATCCGATTAGGCGGAAAAGACTACGTCGTAAACTACGGTCACCTAGAGATGGTCCTTACATAGTCTTAAACAGGCTGAACGAAGTCGTATTTCAGATCAGTTATCGAATTCGAAGCTTTCATTACGGCAGACTAGCTCCTTGCTATGGTCATAGTAATTCGTGTATATAATGTAACTAGTACATGACCATATTCCCTTTTGCTTCTAAATTTGTGAATTTTTGCACTCATTTATAGATTTAGTATTTGATTTGTTTTAGGTTAACTTGTTGCAATTATCGGCTATGTTGTTTGATATTGTACTGTAATGTTTATTATTGCATTGATGCCTTAGTTGTAGGTATGGCTTTCTGTCCAGGAATTGTACTGCCCGAGACGTACAGTCCTTGGGAAGGAGGGCAGTGTTACGAATTTTGTATTTAGATAGTTAATTTTGGTAGAATTATAATTAAAATTGTTGTATTTCTCCTTGCAATGCGGCGCGAGACAAATGTCAAGAGAAAGCTACCCCGGAAAAGTAAATATACAGGAGCATGTGCATTTAACATTGAATAAATGGATATCCCGATAATTTGCTTTGAAATTGAATAAATGCAATTGGCAACTATGTTAGCTGTAACCGTAATTACGTCATCCTTTTGCTTTCCAGAAATCTCGAGAAGCAGAATTTACTAGAATGATCTCGAGCGGTCGGTTAAAAACTATTTAAGGCCGAAGGTAGAGCGTCTCAGTTCAGTTGTTTAGTTAGCTGTTGCCGTTATTTTTGCGAGTTCAGCCTGAGATCGGATTTGCTTTCTCTTTGCATTGCGTTGTATTTTAATGCTTTTAATAGTTTGAAGTATAACTACTGATTATATTGCGTGATATTGTAAGCAATTTGACGAATATCTCTGAGGAAAATTCTAGAGTTCTGTTATTATTATTTTTTTTGATAAGAATAAATTTTATTAACCTTTTATCGAGCTTGTGCATGCAGTCTATTGCAAAACCGTACGTACGCAACAGCATGATACGTCATTTATAATTCTTTTAAAATTTTTCAGCAATATTGAAATTAACAGCAGGTAGTTGCTAACGCTACAGCAGACACAGATGCTATACATTTAGATTACAATGATTTATACTGCCATTGTCTTCACTGATGCTTTTATGTTATATTCCTGATATTTCATAATGGCATACAGATACGTTTAACGAATTTACCAAACATGCAAATCTACAATGCAGAAAACTTTTGTGTTTAATAGTATTGTAACTTCTATTTTGTTTAATATATTGTTCAAAGCATAGCATCTCATCAACCTAATTTCAAGCGGTCTTAAAACCATTGAAATCATTGAAAAATCATTGAACATTAGTAGTTCGACTAGAATTTCAAATCCCATACATACCCCAGCTCTTCCTTTCTCTGTTCATACTTAATATGGAAAAATACATTGTAAAAACTTCAATTTATGAAGCTAAAAATATTTTGAAAATTTATTCTTTAAAAATAGTGTAAAGGTTTATTCATTGGTAATTTTCACCTTAACGTATCTCTTTGCAAATCTATTTAATAGGAAAATATTGAGAAAGAAAATTAACCCGGTTTTTGTAATTGATACTTTGGTAAAAGTTAATATATTAAGTTTTCCAAATATTTAGACTTTATACGGTTATCAATAAATTATAGATTATTTGTCTACCTTAATATGTTTATTCCGGAATTTTCCTGAAAATACTAAGTACTATGATTTAACATGTTTATTCCCGAACTATATATTTAGTACCGAATAATAGTTTAACTATATCAAATTTTCCACTCCACTTCTGACACCATGGCTATTATGATTAAAGAAAGATAGTGTATCAATAATAGTATTAATAGATATAATTTATAAGAAATATAATTCGTATGCTTATTATTAATTATTTATGTTTATTATTATTTATTAATTATTTAATTTATGATAATATTATAACACGCTTTGCTCTAGTATTGTAGTTAATAAAAAACGCTTCTAATGCTAATATATGTGTTTACTAATACGTTTTATTTTCTCTGCTAAGTCTTGCATTTATTACAGCTATTCAAGTAATTAGGCTACTTATTAAATATTCTTTACTTATTCTTGTCATATGTAATTCTATTTCTCTATTTTTTCCCCGTTGGCTACTATTTTCTAAGTAAAAGATAAAACTAAATTGTACTCCATAATTGGAATCCTCAACGTTTTGAAAGGGGAAGTCTTCCTCGGAAACTATAAAGACTCCCTGTAATGCTATAAGGGGAGAGGAAAACTTCTTTTGCTTTATGAAGTCCTGAGCAGTCAAATGGGAGTGATCTTGATTCGCGCAGTTGGATCAAATGGATTAAAACTATTACACAGCAAAGCAAGCATACCGAAACGAAATGTGAAATTTTCTCGAATGATGAAATATGCTAGGATGTGTAAATGATTAGCATTTCAAGGCATGTTCACATTACAAATAATGGCACATGCTTCGAAGCAATATAAAATGACAGCTTGAAATTCCGAAATTTTTGTTTAGAAATCGCGGTACTCTTTTTTGCGTGTGTATCTGTGTGTTAGAATCCTTTTTATAGTTTGTATAAGAAGAAGGAACTCATACTAGCATGAGTCTGAAAACCATTATGCCAGAATAGTAATTTATCGGGACTGCGGATTATGGTATCCGGTAGCTACTGCTTGCTTGAGTACAGAAAGGCGGCTCAGAGCGACATGTTGAATCTCAACAATTCCCACTTATACTAGATATCTCACTTACCCATACGCTATTAGATAGACATCTCATCCATATCGCTACATGACAAACATGACAGACATCTCCTCCTTATCGCTACATGATATGATTGGTTGTACACTTAAGCATATCATATTCCCTATGTCAGGAAACAGGGTGTGCTGCACATCATCAAGTATATACACGTATCATACAAATACATTTCCAATGCCTTACAGCATCATGACCGCCATCTCCATCTATGATGGCACAGAGGACAGCGAACGGTAGAAGCATGCATTCTTTATCGTCTTACCGGTCCAGTATCTGTATTGATCGCTGGGGTTGCCGTTGAGTACGCATTCCATTTATGTCTAGTCCGTATATTTGGTACTTTGACCCTCCACAGTTGCATTAATAAAGTTTTAAAACCGTAGCTGTTCCATACATTCGGAGGTCTTTGTCGTCCAGGCCTTAATAGAACAGTGTGACATCGCATGTTGCCCTTATTGACGTAATGTTTCTTCAATACAGAAGTTGCTATTTTCGTTTTTTGGCCGGTACATTCTCGAGATCTCTCACCAAATGAAAACGTCAAGTCAATGGTTGACCGACTGGCATGAAAATATCAGCCAGCTAGTACGACAGACGAATTCTGTGATAGAAATGAAATATATGCATTGCAGTGCACTTAAATTGCATCCGAAGTGTGTTCGATGCTATGCCCAGCCATGTAACATCCGCTAATTTCACTATAAAGCGATGCTCAGGTATCGATTTCTTTCGAATTCTTTCCCGATCGAGCTCGCAAGGATTTCTTTCAAGTTCTTCCCATCAAAATTACATCATATTTTAATTATTTCATTCTCCCATTATAAAATATTTCTAAAATAAATGTTTTGCTGACTAATTTGCTCTATGATGTAACAGTTTTTATGGCTAGTAGAGAGTTTCTTTTTTTCAATTACATGGCGTTTAAGCATTCTAAAATACATGTGAAACTAATTTGGGACAGCGAGCGCATAGAAATCTCAGAAAAGTTCTTGGACGTTTAGAGCATAATAAAACTTTATGCAGATTATATGTAATTAAATTGATGCTTATCGATGGTCAAAACATTTATGAAGTGTAACGTGTTGTTTTACTGTTAAAGACTTATATGCTGATGTAGTGAAACATCCAGATAACAAAAGTATAATGAATACTTTGTGAAACTTAAGTACATTTTCCCTGAAAAATTTCCACGTAACTTATGCTATTAGACATTTATGTTTTAAATCGTAAAGATATCAGATGCTTTATCGGAAATTATAAAATGCTGTACTAAAATTGTGATCTTAATCTTTGTTTTCCTTTATCGTGTTTTTAGGGCATATTAGCGCCAAAATCATCTTTTCTATTTTATTTCATTTAACAGTTCTTTAGTTTAAGGACTGAAACAATTCTACATAATTTTTTGTGTCTCCTGTACTCTTTGAGTATTACTGTATTAAATCTCATTGCGTCAATCAATTTTACCTTCCTTTTAATTTTGTTCGATGTACTGTTTTCAAACCTTAAAATTCAAACTATTAAAAAATGTTTCAATAATTCTGAAAAGTGATTTTTAAATACCTCCAGCTCTCACTTTATTTAGTTATAAAAAGCAATAAATCTTTGATTAGCAGGTAAATGCTTACCTTAATCTGAAGAATGTTAACGGAACGCGTAATCAAATTAAAAAATGCTTTATCTGTTGAGCTTCCGTAACATGCTATGTTTATAAAAACACGTAAATTGTACTGAATGCACACGTGTTAATTTTTTTCATTGTACGTTGTCAGAGCTTTACTTGTGATATAATCGCTGCCATAGTAATGTGGACTCGGCGTCTAGGAGATTTTCTAGGCTAACGATACATAGCTAGGTGACTAAAGTAGTTTATTTAGCTATTGGTGAAGGTACATTAGTAACTATTTACATTGGTGACTATTTACAAATGAAAAAAGAGTGATAATCAAGAAGATACATCTTTGTTGTCTAATCATTACGTCTTAGTCGAAAACACAACAGCTCGTCTTACCTTCCATCAAAAATCTCTCTCGCGATACCGTTAGTCGTGTTGAGTTGTTGCCGTCCTACTATTCACACTCAGGCATTCTGACGCGACAGGGCCTCTTGGCGATGATGGAGTTACAGCAAAATCTGAAATGAGTAATTAAAAAAAAAAAGAAAAAAAATTGTTCCTTCTTGGAACGTCCTGAGGAAAAAAAAAGGAACGTCATTTTCATTGAGTGTCAATGGATCATCCTGGAACGTCTTGAGGGGAGAAAAAATGTTATTTCTCCAGGCCGTCTTAAATGCTCAAGAGTCTTTAGGAGCATATGTGGAACTTCTTGACAAGGAAAAAAAAATAACATCTTAATACATCGTGTACATATAAAAATTCTATGTAGAGAAAAAAATCAACTAATTAAAAAATGAACAAAAAAGAATGAAAGGTAATAAATACTAAATAGAATTTCCAAAGAGTTCATTGTTGAAAAGGCCATGGTTTCATCAAATCAGCAGCTGTGGAAGTTTTATTAGTGCCTTCATGTATTCTAACTTATTCTACCTCATAGCGGTCGTTTGGCTTAACAGGTGAGACTTTGTAGGGTCTAAAAAATCGGGGACGGAGTTTGATTCCAGTTCCAAATTGAGTGCGTTGAAGTGCGACTTGATCACCAACTTTGTATAAGGGTGGTTTTTTGCGGCGTTTGTTATATTGGCGTCTGCTTTTCAGCTTCTTTTTTCTTACCTTCTTTAGTTTCGTTTGTTCTGTCTTTGCTTTCTGTATCAGCGTCTTTGCAATCAGGCTTTCTAGCTGAGTTCTGCTTTTCAACCTTCTCTTCTTCTACGGTGGTCTCTGTAGGTTCTTCGTTTCGCACGGTTTCGTTTGCTTGTCTGTTGCAGGGTATGTTATTGAAGGCTTTCTAGTGGAATTAGCTGTTACTTCATCATAAACTGTGAGCTGAGATTCTTCTTTGGGAAAATGCTTCTCTTCAGAATATCCGTCTGCAGCGGCGTTGTTCCTCGATGGCTTCCAATCTACGTGTTTTATGCTGAAGTTTCCTTTTTGCACTAATTCATCGTTGACAGCATCATTTTTATGTGCAACAGAATCTGCATCACTCAGAAAGTCGTCAGAATTCGCAATCAGGGAATCATTGCCACTTGCTTTGATTGTAGGTGAAGTGTCCAGTTTGCTCACATTCTGTACTGGAACAGGAACTACACTAAGAAGATCAATTTCTGATTTTGGAAGTGAAAAACAAGAATTCACAACTTCTCCGGATACTTTTTCAGACCCACTTTCAATGCAATGAGCATTTTTATGCCCTTCAGAATCACTTTCAGAGTTCTTGTTTTCTGCTTCTATTAGTTTAATACCATGTTTTCCAATTTTCTATTCAGCTTGTTGGATACAATCACTTCCAATAATTGCGTCAATAGATAGTAAATTATCATCAATAACTTGAATGTCAGTTTTTAAATTTGTATTTTGAATTTTGAAACAACCTGTGAAATTTCCTATTGGGCGTACAATGCTATCACCAAGTCCTGATAATGTTATAGAAGATTTTTGAAGCGCTGGAGAACCAATTTTTTATGTGTTGATTTGTTAATTATAGTAGCTTGACTGCCAGTGTCAATCAATGAGGGAATAACAACCTCAGAAATATTGATGTGAATCATCATAGAATTTAGGGGATGCGACTGTACGACAACTTGATTGAGAACTGTCTCTGAGTTTTGTGACGATGGAGGTGACGCACGACTTGGTTTCTGAGTACAAGTAGATAATTTATGCCCATATGAATTGCATGAAAAACATTTGGGTTGTTTATGAGAACAATTAGAACTTTTATGGCCTTTAGAATCACAATTGTAGCAAACTATAGGTTGGGTAGGCTTTTGAGAAATTTTGTTCTCTATGTGATGAGAATTATTTTGTTTAAATTTCAGATCACTAGAAAATTTAGTGTGTTTGGAAGCAGACACAAGCTTTTCATAAATTTTTAACTTATCTTTGAATTCACCTACAGTTTTACAACCATATAATAAAATTTTGTTAGGGTTTTCCGGAATACCATTTATGACATAATCAAAAATAGAAGACATATCAATTTGACCTCTAGAACCAATTTCTCTCATAGCAATAAAATAATCGAATAAGGATTCGTTTGGTTTTAGACTTCTTTTAAACATTAGTTTAATATAATTTACAAAACTTTTAGCAGAGCCTGATAAGCATTTTTTTGTAAATATAATCATTCGTAATTCTATTCAGTTGAAATAATTCTTCTAGGTCATTTAAAAAAGATTCAATTAAATTACCAGAAGAACCGTCAAAAGGTTTAATACAGTCATATAAATCATGGAAAGTTACACTGAATTGCTGTTCATTTACCAGCAATGGCATACCAGGTGAATGATTTATTCGATGCTTATGTGAACAAATATCGGTGCTAGAAGTCTGCGCGTTTTGGCTAGTTGCCGAGTTCGAACAAGAAATTGACTGCGTATTTGTTTGACTGTGTATTCCATTTTATTTTCGGAAATTAATTTTTGTTGTGGGTTTTCTACTTCACTGTCGGAATCAGAATCGGAAATAATTTCTAATAACAGATCGAAATTAGTTAAAGCATTCACAATTGTAGTGTAACAATCATCAGCAGAAATGGCACATTCTAAATTCAGAACATTAAGAATCAAAATTAGATCTGCCAGAGTGAAAATATTTAATAAACGTTCCTTAACTTCGGCAGTGTGAAAACAGTTATCTAGGCCTGTGAATTCGTGAAGCCGTTTGCGATTTGCACGGTCGCCTTCATGACCAAACACAAATTTATGCAGTAACTGTTGAAGATTAAAAATCTTCACTGGCACTTGAAGGGAGCCAGATATTACGGCAACCCTATAGCTTATTCAGAATGCCTTTAGACGGCAGCAAGGATGGCTGTCGATGAAATCAGGCATATATCGGCGCATATTATGTGAATATTCCAGAATATTTAATTTGAATAGTTGTATATAGTATTTGTAATATAAGTGTAAATAATAAAGATTTGAAAAGACGATGAAGATTCCTCCTCGACCCCGAGATTATATTTACTTCAGTTCTGGCGCCAACAACGTGGAGCTTCGATACCTCATTGAAGAGGTAAGTTAATTATTTTTGAACTTTAAAGAAATTGATGGATTTGAAAATATCAGTTATTGATGGTATAGTTAACCGAAGAACATTGTTGATGCATATGGATTTAAGAACAGTATTTTTCTGTAGTTTCGATTTTGATTTACTCAAGTTTATTTTGTTTAAACTGTTAATTTAAAATGCCAGAATTAGAAAAGCATAAAAAATCAAGAACAGCGATTAGATCTCTAACCACAGAACATATCAGTAAAATTGATAACTTACTGAAAGATGAAACAATTGATATTCGTGCAAAATTAGATGACATTAAGGATTTAAGAGATCAGCTACTATAGAAAGAGAGTACCGTAAAATCATTGGATAAAGAAATATTTAAGTTAACAGATGTAAAGTATATAGAAAATGAAGTTGTAGCAGCCGAAGAATACTCCGAAAAAATAGTTAAATACAAGGGTAAAATCTCGCGTTTCATTATTGAAAACGAAAGTAAACAAAATACAAGATCTGTTG
The DNA here is from genome assembly GCA_000611955.2 of Stegodyphus mimosarum. Classification (NCBI taxonomy): domain Eukaryota; kingdom Metazoa; phylum Arthropoda; class Arachnida; order Araneae; family Eresidae; genus Stegodyphus; species Stegodyphus mimosarum. Next base: position 269,007 of record KK114970.1, read on the forward strand.
AGTCAATCATAGAAACTGATAATGATTTCAGTGTTGCAAATAATTCTAATACTCTTAAATTACCTAAATTGTTAATATCAAAATTTTATGGTTTATTATTTATTTTATCAAACTTTTATTTATTTATTTATTATTACAGCAATTTTTTTGGAATTTTGGAGCCAGTTTGAAAACGCCATTCATAATAATGGCAATCTAAGCAAAATCGAAAAATTTACTTACTTGAAAACATTGTTGGGTGGACCTGCATTAAACTCTATTAAGGGGTTTACCTTAACTGATGAAAATTATGACCATTGTATTAAATTGTTGAGAGAAAGATTTGGAAGAAAGGACATAATTATAAATAGTCATATGACTAAGTTATTGAATTTAGAACCGGTAAAAAGTTCTAACAATGTTAAAGCATTAAGAAATTTGTACGACGATCTTGAAACAAATATTAGGTCACTCGAAAGTTTAAAAATAGAATCTGAAACTTACGGACAGTTATTATGCCCGATTCTTTTGAAATTAATTCCCGAAGATATGAATTTAGATTTCAATAGAAAACGATCATCAAGAAGGGAATTTAATGTTCAAGAATTGTTAGCGTTCATTAAGGATGAAGTTGAATGCCGCGAGATTACATCAATGTTACATAATTCTACGAGGGCTAAAAATACAAATTTCTCCAAATTCGAAACAAATAAAAAAAGATCGAATAATTCTATTCCAACAGCAGCTGCATTTACAACTAATTTAAAATATAGTTGCTTATTCTGTAATCTTAATCACGATTCTTTTCAATGTAGTAATATATCCGTGCAGGATAAAAGAACAAAATTGAAAAAGGAAGGTCGTTGTTTTAATTGTTTTCGTAGTTCTCATATGAGTTCTCAGTGCAGAATCAAAACTGAACCGTGTAAAAGGTGTAAAGGAATATATCATCATATGTCAGTTTGTCTGCTGAAAACAAAAACAACTGAAATTGCTACCAATGTAAATTCTAGTTGTGAACATCGGTCTTCTACAGAAAATGTCTCTCATTTAAATACGGGAAATCAAAAAACAAGTAAGGTTTTGTTACAAACTTGTGTAGCAAAAATAAATTCCACTTCTAATTCGGAAAATGTAACTGTGTTATTAGATAGTGCTTCCACCAAGTCTTTTATACACAAAGCGGTGGTAACTAAGCTGAAATTACCGATTGTTAAAACAGAAAAATTAAAAGTATTTACTTTCGGTTCTAGAAACCCAATTGAAAAAAATTTATTCGATTACAAGGGTAGAGCTAGTAAATACTGATGATTTGCAAAAACGCATTGACCTTGAACACTTAGTTACTGATAACATCACGAATGCATGTGTCACTATTCCGAACAACACAATAAATAAATTATGCTCGAAAAGCGAATGTTTGGAACATAT
>KK114970.1:270436-295166 GCA_000611955.2 Stegodyphus mimosarum
GGTCGACGCTTTAATTGGAGCCGATGCCTTTTGGAATGTAAACACTGGAAATAAGAAACAAATTTCTAAGGGTCTGTACTGTATTGAAACTATATTTGGGAACACTCTCAGCGGAAATGCAAGTAATGAATCACAATTTAATTTTGACGTTTAAATTTTTTTTTCAGTGAAAGTGTATTATTTGTTTCTGAATCAGTTAATGAAAATTTAAACGACTTATTGCGTAAGTTCTGGGAACTCGAAGACATTAAACAGATAAATTTTCTCTCGCCGGAAGAAAAGAAATGTGAAAAGAAATGCACACTTTCATGAAACTTATAGTAGGCTTCCAAATGGTAGATTCTACGTTAAGTTACCATTAAAAAATGACGATACAAATTTGGGTTATTTAAAAACGATGGCTATAAAAAGATTTCTCAGTGTTGAACGAAGATTAGAAAGAAATCCAAAATATCGAGAAATGTATAATGAGTTCATGGACACATATTTAAAATTAAATGATGTGGAAATAATACCACCTCATGAGAGAAAGGAAATATTAAATAAAACCAGTTATCTACCTCATCACTTTGTAATAAAAGAGGATAGTACTACAACTGTTCTTAGAGTTGTTTTAGATAGTTCTGCGTTACCATCATCGGGTATATCACTCAATAATAAATTAATGGTTGGTCCCAAATTGCAAGATGATATTTTTGATATTTTGATTCGATTCCGTTGTTACAGATATGCCATTCATGCAGATATCGCAAAAATGTACCAACAAGTACTAGTATTTGACTCTGATGCTGATTTACAAAGAATAGTATGGAGAAAGTCTCCTAACGAAACACTAGAAGAATATTGTTTAAAAACTGTTACTTACGGTACCTCCTCCGCTCCGTATTTAGCCGTAAAGGCTCTCCAACAACTTGCTAATGACGATGTAAAATTTTCATTAGCTAAAGATATCCTTCTGCGGGATTTTTATGTTGACGATTTACTTAGTGGGAGTAATTCCATAGCTTTTGGATTGCAGTTACAAAAGGAATTAATTTTACTTCTTGATTCTGGGGGATTCCAACTCAGGAAATGGTCGTCAAGTGAACCAAAATTATTGGATTCTTTACCTGAAGGTTACATCGAAACCAAAAGCTCACTTACTTGCTATTGATGAGGATAATTCAGTGAAAGCTTTAGGAATGCACTGGTATGCAGCATCTGATTATTTTTTTTCTAAGGTTCGCCTTACCACAGAAACTAAAAACGCAACTAAACGAAAAATAATTTGAGAAGTTTCAAAATTGTATGATTCTCTTGGTCTTGTGGGACCAGTTATTGTCTCAGCCAAATTAATCATTCAGAAACTTTGGATAGCTAGACTTAATTGGGATAAAGAACTTCCAGATGAACTCAAATCAGAATATCTACACTTTAGGAATGCAATTTTCATCTTGAAAAGCTGAAAATTCCACGCTACATTATGATTGATAATTTTGCTTGCGTTCAGCTACATGGATTTTCAGACGCATCTGAAAGGGCTATGGAGCTGCTGTATATTTACGATGTCAAAAGGAAGATGGAGAAATAAGTGTCAGGCGTTTGACATCAAAAAGCCGCATCTCGCTATTAAAACAAGTGTCACTACCACACTTAGAATTATGCGGAGCTGTTCTGTTAGCCAAGTTACTAAGGAAGGTTCAGAAAACTTTGAACGTGGATATCAGTTCATTGCACGCTTGGACAGATTCATCAATAGTTTTTTCATGGATTGTAGGCTTGCCAAGAAAACGGAAGACTTTTGTGGCTAATCGAGTTTCACAAACTCAAGATCTCATTCCGACTAATTGTTGGAACCATGTTACTTCAGCTCAAAATCCAGCTGATATAATTTCTAGAGGTTCTTTACCTTCAGAATTATTAGAAACAACCATTTGGTTCAACGGTCCAAGTTGGTTAAGATTGTCGGAAGAACACTGGCCGAAGATTAAAGGTCAAGATATCTCTGATGAGACGATAGATGAAGAAAGGAGATCGAAATGTGAGATATCAATTTATTGCACCAGTACAGATCATGCTGAAACTCATCTTTTGGATTTAACTAAATACAGTTCTATAAATAAGATTTATCGTATTACAGCATGGATCAAGAGATTTATTCGTAATGCTAGGCTGAAGAAAGAAGATAGAGATAAGTTGACTTTACATGCTGATGATATTGATGAAGCCGAGAACTACTGGCTTAGAAGGATTCAAGCTGAATGTTATCCTGAAGAAGTCAGACTCTTGAAAATGAAGAAAATGATCACCAGGGAAACAAAAATTAGGGATTTAAATCCATTCATTGATGCTAAAGGCATAATCCATGTAGGAGGAAGACTACAAAAGGCAAATCTAAGCTTTGATACAAAGTATCCGATCATTTTACCGAAGAAACACAGATTCACTGAATTAATCGTAAGAGATGCCCATGAGAAGGTATTTCATTTTGGAATCGCTGACACTCAAACCCAAATTCGACGCAAATTTTGGATCATTAAAGGCAGACAGTTCATCAAATCTGTCCTTAATAAATGTTTAATTTGTAAACGCTTCAATGCACGTCCTGGAGTTCAGCTAACAGCTCCTCTTCCTGATTTTCGAATTAAACAGTCTCAACCATTTGCTGCAGTTGGTCTTGACTTCGCTGGACCGCTATACATAAATAGCAACGAATCTAAGCATTACATCTTGCTGTGCACTTGTGTTGTGACAAGGGCTGTGCACTTGTGTTGTGACAAGGGCTGTGCACTTTGAACTTGTCAGCAATCTATCAACTGAAACATTTCTTTTGGCACTCAGGAGATTTTTCGCACGAAGAGGTTTATGTTCAGTAATCTTCACAGATAATTCAGAAACATTCAAGCGAGCTGAAATCGATCTCAGGAACATGTGGAGAATAATCATTCACCCAGATGTGAAGACATTCTATGCCTCCCGTGGAATCAAGTGGAGATACATTGTTGAAAAGGCAGCTTGGTGGGGTGGTTTTTACGAAAGACTTGTACGCTCTGTCAAAACTGCTTTAAGAAAGGCTTTAGGCAAAACTTCTCACAATGTCGAAGAATTAGAGACTTTGCTCGTGGAAACCGAAGCCGTTCTAAATTCAAGACCCATCACTTTTGTGCATGCAGATCCAAAGGAACCTTATCCATTGACTCCAGGTGACTTCATCTTAGGAAATAGACCTCTGAACTTACCTGCAATCAGATTATCAGGAGAAGTACCTAAAAGTACCAGGGAGACATTAGTGAAAAGATTTAACTATCGAGAGACTCTGCCAAACCATTTTTGGAAAAGATGGAAAAACGAATATTTGTTAAATTTGAAATCAGTGAACTCCATCAGTTCATTTAACAAATCTGACAGATTCAAAGTTGGTGATATTGTGATTGTACAAGAGGACAAACTACCAAGAAACTTTTGGAAACTTGGTAAAATTATAGAAACATTTCCTGGTAGAGATGGTCTGGTTAGATCCTGCTCCGTTAAAATTGAACATTCAATAATTAAAAGACCAATACAACTTTTATACAATTTAGAGGTCAAAAAATGATGCAACTGTTATTTGATTTATCTTTGTAATTCAAATTCTGCTAAATTTTCTTTTTCCTTCCAGATGATGCATTTAAGAAATTTTCAGTGTGTACGTGGAAACTTGCTAATCTGTGGTATAGAAGTATCATTAATTGAATACTAATTTGATAACAATTTACTAGTAACTTAATATTTTTAGGACTAGTGTTGGCTAAGTAGTCTTTAGTTTTAATGTAATATTATGTTTCTTTGTCATTTTAAATTTAATATTGATTAATGTCATGTGTTAATGATGCTAATTTGATGTGTTTAATGATGTATGATACTTTTCAGAATTGTTAGATTCATTGTGCTTACCAGTCAAATAACATGTTAAGATTAACTTGAATCGTTATCGAAGTAAGTATTACAATTTTGTTGTAATGTTTAAAATTTTACAAAGTAATATTTTTGTTAATGTTTGGACCCTCTGATGAACAAAGTGTTCATCGGGGGGGGGGAAGATATTGAAGATTAAAAATCTTCACTGGCACTTGAAGGGAGCCAGATATTACGGCAACCCTATTAGCTTATTCAGAATGCCTTTAGACAGCAGCAAGGAGGGCTGTCGATGAAATCAGGCATATAATATCGGCGCATATTATGTGAATATTCCAGAATATTTAATTTGAATAGCTGTATATAGTATTTGTAATATAAGTGTAAATAATAAACATTTGAAAAGACGATGAAGACTCCTCCTCGACCCCGAGATTATATTTACTTCAGTACCTTAATTGCTTTTGTGGAAGCGGATTTTAAAGATTTAGCTATATGTGGCATATCATTTAGAGTTGGCATTGTTACAATTTAACTAGTTCGAAGAACACAAATGATGAACAAGTTACAGCAAAATCAAAATTCAGTTTCGAATTCAAAACAAAAGTTCTGGTTTTAACACAACAAGTTTTGGCGGCAAAAATATAGTTTTACTTCCTCAAAATTAAATTCAAAAGATTTACTTTCACTTCATCTGAACTGAATTCAAAAGATTCTTTAACTGATTCTTAAAGAACAGCTTACCTTCATTGAAGAACCGGTCGAGGTCCCATGTGGACTCGGCGTCTAGGGGAATTTCTAGGCTGACGATACATATCTAGGTGATTAAAGTAGTTTATTTAGCTATTGGTGAAGGTACATTAGCGACTATTTACATTGGTGACTATTTACAAATGAAAAAAGAGTGATAACCAAGAAGATACATCTTTGTTGTCACCGTTAGTCGTGTTGAGTTGTTGCCGTCCTGCTATTCACAGTAATGTAACTGAACTTTTCTTAAGATATTAATCGCAAAAAAAAAATACAACTGCACAGCTTTCAATGAAAAAACAACTGTTTTACTTTATCAGGAATATGATCAAAGTCCCATTTTCATCTCTTTTCTTCGTGGTTGAAACGTTTAATAAGCCTTAATACATAAAGCACAAAAAACTGTAGTTAAGTCACGGGTTGTCTCCTTGTGTAAGAGATAACTAAATTTCCAGTATTTACTCATGTCCTACAAAATTGTTGCATTTTTTATGAAATCGGTGCATACCTTGCAAAATAGAAGTCAAAGGATGATAAGGAAAAATCTAAGCTACAGTTCCATTCTTGTTCCCGTTCTTTATCTTGAGCTAGAGGAAAAAGAAAAATGTTCCAAAGCACTATTTAACAAGCGAATCTCCTACGGACATCCTCCTAGGACTCAAGTATTAGAAGATGCAGTAATCTATACATTAGTGAAGTAAGATGTTCGGAGCTCAAACCATACATAAGAACATTTCTTGGAAACGAGATTGTTGATCGATCCTCTTTTTTTTTCGCCTCCGCACATTTCCGAGTACATTTTTCGTGTCAACAGAAAGGAAGCTGTCTATGGTAATGGCAAGATATTTGTTTGCTTCATTACACCGTATTTAGTACTCAGGAATGTTGAATATATTGCCAGAAAAAATGGCAATTACATATTGCTAAAGAGTTACTCTGGTAAACGCTAAAAATGTTTTACTAGTGTTTAATTGCGTTCGCATAGTTCAGAACATTCAAATTCCATCTTCCCTAATATGCTTTCTCCCCTATCTCCGTTTTCTTTTTATTTATTTAAGTTTATTTATAACTGCATTGCACAGCAGAGAAACGCATTCTTTTCCAGCTCACCGAAAAGAAAGCTGTGAGAAGAAATAGTCAATAAATAATACGCGGTAAATCAAAAGAGCAGTTGAGGAGATAAGTGTTCAAGGCGAACTGTTCAGTGCATCTTTTGTCTAGGTCCGTTTCTGCTTGTATCTAGCGATAAAGAAATTTAATCAGATAAGAAATACAAAACTGTGTTTATTTCTCTAGAAAAGGCTTTGTCTGACATTTGAAGAATTTTAACATAACATTTATTTCGTAATTTAACTGTGAATTAAACTTCCTACACATAAGAAGAAAAAATATAAAATGCATCGGGCTGCTAAAAAGTTAGAGAAACAATTTTCATTAAAACGTTTTATTCATAAAAATAAATTGCACTCATGAGTCTATTTAAATCATCTCATTATAGAAAAAAGTTTCTGTATTGAAAAGAAAGGCCCACGTTTAGATTAGTACTTTAAGTAACATTCACCGAATTCCTCAAACATTCGTTTGAAATTGAAAATGCAGGGATATAAAAGTAAAATGATAGAAAATATAATGAAAGGTATAAATCACTTTAACAGAGGGCTGAATTATAAATAACTAATTATTATTCCACTTTGAAACAAACTTCCACTGAAAAGTAATTGCTTTACGTACTTCAAATCGAATGCACTTCCACAGAAAATGTTTATATTAGCTTATTGTATTCACCAAGATATTTGTAACATGTAAATAAGATTTTAATAAAGAAGAATTCAATTTAGATACCATAAATAGTTTTTATTGAAAACATTTTATCATACCTTTTATGCTGCTTTATTATGCCGCTGAATTTAATCAACGTTAAGAAAATTTTCTGTTTGTATCACCCTGATTTCATTTAGTTTTCATTTTCTTATGCCAATTATATCGTTTGAAATTCAATATTTTATCGCTGCAGGAAACTTCACAAGAAGATAAATAAAAAGTAAGGAAAAGAATGAAAGAAGGAAAACTATAAAATGCAATGGATTTGATATTTGGTTTTTGCAGTTTTTGACTTTTATTTCAATCCTTCATAAAAATACTTAAGTTTCTCTTTATGATGTTTTCATTTTAGGGGTGTATCCATTGAAACATATATTTCAGAAAATTATTCACACTCACTTAATTGAAATAAATCTGTGCGTGTGAATTGATATATGTTTTTTGCCTTTTCCCTCTTTTCAGGAATGCACTGAATCAGGAACCGCAGTTCACTTATTCAGTGGTAGGTATATATTTACTAGTAGGGAGCAAGCATATGAACCACATTGTGACTGCATTCTTCAAATGTTATCACTGTATCCTTCAAATATATTACTACTACTGTATTAATTTTGAGAGCCCGAATTATATTATCCGAAATCTTCCCAGAATTCACATATTATTTCGCAAAGATAATCAAACCAGGAGGTGTCATTCCCAACACTTGATTTCGGAAGCATAAATTGGGCTTATCGCAATTTATCGGGAGTTTCACATATTGGTTCGCAAATGTAATCAAACCAGGCGCATCATTCACTTGACTGTGATTAATTTGTGAGTGCGATGTCATTGCGATGACAGAGTATTCAAGGAACGGAGAGTGCATCCAACCAGAACTGCTATCTTGCTTAAACATTTACAAAACAGTGTTGCTTAAACTTTTGTTATGGGAGGAAGGGGGCACGTTTTGTGAGAGAAAAGGTTTGATTTCAATTTTATTGACACGTTACTGATTGATAAACTAACACTTTAAGCTCTACCTATTTCTTATTGCAAGATACCTAACTCGGGTTTCAAAATGAATATTTTAGCTGAAGAAGTTAAGATGAGTTCTTGTATCATATTTGCTTTGTTTTTACACATGAGCTCGGAATGACATAATTTGCATGAAAAAATTATATCTTGTTATTAATCTTGTACATTAAATAGAATTTGCTGCATTACTTGCAAAATCATTTTTTCTCCGTTTCAGCAGTGGTATTCTATAAACATAGTTTACTCTGTCCATTTCAATAAACATTATTTACTGAATTGCTGTTAATTGGTTGGACACATTTGATCGTGTAGAAGGGTTTTTCTTTCTTTCAGGAGAATTGATATTTTCCAGCAGGGAGACAGGAGTTCAAGTTATTTCTGAATGGTCCAGTGTATCACCGACATTGTAGGTGACTGTGCCTGTCATGTTAAACTCTTTCTTTGAAAAAATAATTCCTATCAGTATCTACAGCTACAGTATATCTGTGATCTCTTACAACTATTTGTACGAGTAATGTGTAGATGATGTGTAGAATAATGTAAAACTTTTAAAATTAGGCGAAATTCAATTTTAGATTGGGGTGATTTGAAAGAAAATATTCTATATATTTCAAGATACAAAATAGAAGTGATTTTTTTAAATGACTGAAAACCTTTATTTAAAATGAAAGCTAATATAAAGTATCAAACTTGAAAGAATAAATTGGCGTACTTATCTCACATCTATTAACGCGAGAATGGTGTCAAATATAGTAGTTAAGGCATTTGATAAAATAATCATCTACGAGAGAGTTGCGAAAATTAATCTCGCAGTGACAATCTGAGATAATTATTAAGAGCATCATCCTTAAATATAAATTAGTTCTGAAATCACTTATAAGAATCGAAAACATATTGCATCCAAGAATAAAATCAAAGTGAGAAAAAGTAAATGGTAAAGTTGCAATTATAGGGGGAAAGGGAAATTCAGAAAATAATCTTTAGATTATTTCTTTATAGAGAAAGAAGAAAAGGAATAAAAGAAAGTATCAAGTGATTAATTTTTTATCAGAAGAAATTAGTTTTACACCTTAAGGATAATTTAATTTGCAAATCTCAGTCCTTTTGTCAGCGTGTATTTATAATGAACACTTAATGCGTCTTACTTTTCTCAAAATTTGAGATTAAGAATTTATAGGAGTATTCTTCCGAATTTTGCTTTATCTGTGATTTACTACGAATGCAGCCTGTTAAGTTAGAATACAGCGCCACCTATTGGATAAGGAGAAAACCGCTCACTTGGCCATCTGGATTAGGCGAAGCAACATGCCGGAGCATGTATTAGATCTAAATAGTTAATTACTGTCAATAAATTAGTTAGTTCTTTTTCTATACAGTCCACTCATTAGTTTAAAGACAAAAACATATGGTCAGCAGAGCCGGAGAAGGGAACAAAATGCTGGCATTAGATAGAAATAAAACTTCGTTAAAAGCGAAACTAACTAGATTAGAAAATGTAGTGAAGGAATATGATGATAGTTCGAATAAGAACGAAATTCAAATAAAGTATTGATCCCTTCATGGGATATAAGCAAATGGATATTAGAAACTTAAGGAATAGATATTTCGAAAGCGTTGATGAAAATGATGTCACAGCCATCGATGAAGAAATCGCTGAAATGGAAGAAAGAACGGAAGTTCTAGAGGTAAGAATTATGGAAATTCTATCATCTATCGCACATTCTGAAAATGAAAATGATTGTAATAAATTTGAGTCTAAAGTACAAATACGTTTGCCAGAATTACCAATTCCTAAGTTTTCTGGTAAATATACCGAATGGAATAATTTTAAGCTTCAATTCGAAAACATTATAGTGAATAACACTCAACTGGCAGAAGTTCAGAAACTCTACTATTTAAAGGCTGCATTAACTGATGAAGCAAAAAATCTTGAAACTGTTGATGATACTTTTAGTTCTCTATTTAAAGCTCTTCAAGATAGGTATGAAAATAAAAGAATATTAGTTGAGACGCATATAAAGTCAATAATGGATTTACGTACTTTAACATTCGAATCGTCTAAAGGAATAAGGTATGTAATAGATAATGTTACTAAAAACGTTAGGGCTTTGAATGTTTTAAAATATGAGAAAAATAATTTATCCGACATTCTGTTATTAAATATCGTACTTCAGAAACTAGATTTTGAAACGCGCAAACAATTTGAACTAAGCATTAATGCTACGGAAGTTCCTACGTTTGATGAATTAATTTCGTTTTTAGAGAAAAGATGTCAGTTATTGGATAACATTAACCGTAGTACTAATAAAATGAAATATCCGTTAGAAAAAAATTCGAAATCAAAGGCTCTTATGGTTAAAACCGGTAGTGTTTCGATTTGTGTTATATGTAAAAATAATAATCATCCACTGCATAAATGTGATTCATTTTTAAAACTAAATCCAAATCAAAGATATGAAATAGTTAAAACCCATAAACTGTGTCTAAACTGTCTCAGTAACGAACATTTAATCGCAAAATGCGATTCTAAGTTCAGGTGTTCGGAATGCCACAAGAAACATCATTCATTAATCCATCGCTTGCTCAGAAATGGCGCCATCGAACATAAGTTAGACAAAACAAAAACGGAAGCAACGAGTGACGAAATTATAAACAAGAACGCAGATGTCTCTAATAAAAATCAATCAAGTTGTCTTTCGACACGCAGAAAAAACGCCTTATTGGCGACTGCAATTATATATGTTTGCAATTCAGGAGGAAAAAGAATCCCAGTTCGCGCAATACTTGATAACGGCAGCATGAGTTGTTTCCTGTGTGAAGGAGTTGCTAATTTGTTAAATATAAAGAAAGAAAGAATTTATGCATCTGTATCCGGAATTAATGAGAACGTTATAAATATTAATTATCAACTAGATGTACAGATTTCGAATAAGGATTTAACATATGTAAGATCAGTTAATTGTTTAGTTATTTCTAAAATAACCAGCCTAACTCCATCAAGGAGTTTACAAGTGCAGTCATTAAATATACCCATTGATATTGAATTAGCGGATCCGCAATTTGGAACACCTAACAAAATAGATATGTTACTAGGAGCCGAATTGTTCTTTGATATTTTAAAACAAGGACAATTTCAATTAGAAAATCAACCGTTGATATTCCAAGAAACAGTTTTTGGATATATCGCGTCTGGTGCATGCAAGAGTAACTCAGAAGTAAATTATTGTGGTTTAGTTCAAAATAGTGAAGAAAGAGTTGAAGAAATTTTGCAAAGATTTTGGGAAGTTGAATCCATTGTGGTTTAGTTCAAAATAGTGAAGAGTTGAAGAAATTTTGCAAAGATTTTGGAAAGTTGAATCCATTGAAAATATCGAGGATGCTTTGAGTGAAGAAGAAAATACTGTGAAGAACATTTCAAGCGTACTCACTATAGACAAAATGATGGAAGATATGTAGTTCAGTTACCCATAAGGGAAGGTGTAGAATTAGAATCGAAAACGCTGGCTGAGAAAAGCTTGCATCAAGTGTGGAAACGACTAGAAAGCGATTCGAACATGAAAACCTTATATAAGAATTTTAACAAGGAATATAAGGATCTGAATAACATGGAAGAAGTTCAAGAAATTGAAGCATCGACTTGCAATTATCTTAGTCATCATGGAGTTTATCGGCCAGAGAAAGCCTCTACCAAGCTTCGCGTTGTGTTTAATGCATAAGCGGCTACTAGCAATGGAAAATCACTTAATTCAATATTAATGAAAGGACGAATAGCTCAAGAAGATTTATTTTCTATTATTATTAGATTTCGAAAGTACAACTATGCATTAGGAGCTGATGTTCAGAAGATGTACAGACAAATACTTATTGAACCATCTCAACGAAACCTGCAGTTGATCTTGTGGAAAGAATCTGTTGGTAGTCATGTGCAGACTTATCGTCTAAGGACTGTAACATACGGAACAGCAAGTGCACCATTCCTGGCAACAAGGGTCCTGAAGCAGTTAGCAATGGATGAAGCATCTGACTTTCCTCATGCCTCAAGAGCCATACTGAAGGACTGTTACGTGGACGACATTATCACTGGAGCTAATACGCTGCAAGAAGCCAAGGAGTTGCAGACGCAGTTAACCTGTCTTCTAGAACGTGGTGGAATGCAGTTACACAAATGGTGTTCAAATAATCCAGAACTATTGAAGAATAAAGAAAGTGCAACTCAGGATTACTCTTTTCAAGGTACGGATAAGCCTCAGATTACAAAGGCCTTAGGAATGTCATGGAATACGTCTACAGACTGTTTTTCTTACGATTTAAAGATACCTGACTTTGAAGAAACAGGAACGAAAAGAGATGTCTTATCAACAATAGGTCGCCTCTTTGATCCGTTAGGTTTAATTGGACCTGTTACGACAAAAGCTAAAATATTTCTACAAAAACTTTGGTTTCTAAAATTAAATTGGAATACACCTCTTCCTAAAAATTACTTTGAAGAATGGAAAAAATTTCTGCATAGTCTAAAAATAGTCAACGATTATCGCATCCCTCCGGATTTGTTCTAACTAATGGATTACAGCAAATAGAAATTATAGGATTCTATGATGCTAGTCAAAGGGCCTATGGTGTTGCAATTTATGTGAAATGTATGTCATCTTCGAATGAATGTTCATCAAAACTTCTGTGCAGCAAGTCTCGCGTGTCACCTCTGAAGTCAATTACCATTCCTCGTTTGGAACTTTGTGGTGCAGTTCTGTTGGTAAAACTAATGAAAAGAATATTAGAGGCCATTCAGCTGCATATAATCAAGGTTTATTACTTCACTGATTCTTCAATAGTGTTAGCATGGATTAAGAAGGAACCTTATCAACTAAAGACATTTGTTGCTAGTAGAGTATTTGTTATTCGAAGCATGACTGCTGTTCATGAGTGGTACCATGTTAGCTTTCACAATAATCCAGCTGATCTGATATCACGTGGAACTGAACCTAAAGATCTTCTTCATAATGATTTATGGTGGTATGGACCAACTTTCTTGACTCAGGAAAGGTTTTTGACTAATCCTTGTGAAGTAATTTCATCTGATATGGATGATGTGGAATACGCCAAAGAACTCAAATTTAAGGATAATGACTTAGTTAATCTAAATGTGAACTCTAATTCCCTTGTTTTAGATCATATTCTTAACATTAGTAATAACTATCTTCGTATTTTTCGTGTATTAAGTTTTGTTTGTAGATTTATAGCCAATTGTAAGGGAAAAAATTTAATAGGTTCTCTAACTGTTAAAGAATTGGAAGACGCTAAGAAAATCCTGATCAGGTATGTACAGTTACAGCAATTTAGCAAGGATATTCTAGCCATAAAAAGTAAGAATTGTGTTTCTTCCAAAGTAAGTTAAAAAATTTATGTCCATTTTTAGATAATGATTCTCTTCTGAGAGCAGGAGGCAGACTTGCGAATAGTAATCTTAATTACAACCAAAAGTTTCCTTATGTAATGCCAAAAGATCATGTATTTACTAGATTAATTTTTCAGTATTACCATGTTAAATATTTACATCTTGGTGCTCAAGCACTATTGCATCAGGTTCGTAGTAAATTTTGGGTTATTAATGGTCGAGATATAGCTCGTAAAGTTGTACATGAATGTGTAACATGTTTTAAGGTTAAACTAATTGTATGTGAACAACTTATGGGAAATTTACCAGGTGAAAGAGTTAACCCAGGGTTTGTATTTAATACTTGTGGACTCGATTTTTCTGGTCCATTCCTCATCAAGTATAAAAATCAGAGAAAGGGTAATTATGCAAAAGTGTACGTTGATTTATTCTTATGTTTAGCTACTAAAGCAATACATTTAAAGGTAGCAACTGATTTAACCACATATTCATTACTTGCTACTATTAAAAGATTTATTGCTAGACGTGGAAAATGTAATACCATAATGTCAGATAACGGTACTAATATGATTGGTGCAAAATCAGAACTGAAAAAACTGCATAGCTTAGTCCTTAAATCTAATTCTGATATAGCAGATTTTTTAACATCTGAAGGTATAAATTGGAAACTAATTCCACCTAGAGCACCAAATTTCGGTGGTTTATGGGAAGCAGGTATTAAGTCATTTAAATATCACCTTCAGCGTACAATCGGCAGTTATAAATTAACTTTAGAAGAATTTTGGACTGTTGTCACACAGATTGAAGGTATTCTCAATTCTCGTCCAATTTTACCTTTATCAACAGCTGCGAATGACTTTGAAGCCTTAACGCCGGGTCATTTTTTTAATTGGACGTTCCATTACTTCATATCCTGAACCAGATTTGTCTCATCTTGCAGATAATAGACTTTCTAAATGGCAAGTTATTACCAAGTTCATTCAAGTTATTTGGAAACGTTGGCAAACTAATTATTTAAATCATCTCCAACAACGCACCAAATGGTTTATTAATAAGGAAAATTTAAAGGCAGGTATGTTAGTTGTGTTAAAGGAAGATAATCTTCCACCATTTAAATGGTCTTTAGCTAGAATTCTAGAAGTTTTACCTGGTAAAGATAATAGAACCAGAGTTGTTAAAGTGAAAACATCAAATGGTGTGTATATTCGATGTATTAGTAAAATTTGTTTATTACCTATCCAGGATAATAATGCTTAGTTTACATTATGTTCTTATTGAAAATTGTGATTTACATAAAAAATGGAACTGTTTAAGAATAAGTTCGATTGTAGCATAGTGAATGTTAATGTTCTTGAATGTTTGTATAATTTTATATTATGTTCATGATGAAAGATTATCTATTAGCTTTCATATTGTATTGTAGAATTAGTTATTCTTGGAATGTTAAATTGTATATTTGTTTGTAATTTACATGTTGAAATTTGTAATTTCAACGGGCGGCGGCATGTTAAGTTAGAATACAGCGCCACCTATTGGATAAGGAGAAAAACGCTCACTTGGCCATCTGGATTAGGCGAAGCAACATGCCAGAGCATGTATTAGATCTAAATAGTTAATTACTGCCAATAAATTAGTTAGTTCTTTTACTATACAGTCCACTCATTAGTTTAAAGACAACAACACAGCCAAACTCCGCTGTATTGAATAGAGCTTATAATGAATCCTAGGATATAACGAAGGAATCTTTTGGCCGCATCCAGTTTCCTATAGATTTAATAACACACAATATGGCTGTAACGGACTTCCATATGAATAAAAATTGGGTACAACGAACTTTGTGTATATATATCTTGGACTGAAAATGTTTTGTAATTTTCAAATGTTTTAAAAAAACTCTGCTAAAATAATTTAAGGGTTAGTAATTTTTATCTAAAAAATTACTAACTCTTAAATCCATCTTGTTTATATTATTAGAATAACGAAAAACACCTTAAGTTACTGTTCTTTTATCTTCACCCCCACCTTTTACTTTGTTCTAAACAAAAGGCTATGCGAAGCAAATGTAACCAGGACACACAGTAAATATCCCTTAGAGGATCCTAACTGTATCATGCATTGAGCTAAAGAACCGCTAATACATTGAGACAAAGAGCATGAATAAATTCTTTGATACTATTCGAGTTCTTTTGATTGAGCTGCCAGACAGCTTTCTCACCAAGGCTGATGCTTATCCATAACCGTAATTGCGTGCTTTAAATGGGAATATATAACTGGAGTGACTGGTCTAAATTCTGAATTTATGATAAGTAATTTTTTCAAGTTACTAATGTATGGTGAAATAGAAATACAACGAAAACGAAATTTAGTAATAGTAAGTAATAATAGTTTTTTAATGATAGTTTTTTTTCAATTAACTTTTAAATATTTTTTCTTTAAATTAAAGTTACTCTTATGATTTTTTTGGCTTGGCGATGTGATAATATTAATCACACTTTATATGTTATCCATCAATTACTTTTGCACTATTTTGTGAGATGATCCATTTTTTTCTAATCAGATCGAATATAATGAGCCATTGGATGTAGCGAATCAAGTTTTCGGTCGTTTGAAATTTATAACAGCAGGGTTCCACTTACTTCATCTTAGATCTGCTTGTATTAGTCGGTTTCTTCCCCCTGCTAGGGATGAAGAATTTTTGTAACGTAGTTAACGGTTTTATACATACTATAATATTATTTTTCTTGCTGTTGAATAGAATACCTTTTAAATGTCATTCAGAAGTTATGTTTGGCATTACATTTTTATGAGCAAATTACCAGAGCAATGATACCGATTCTGAAGTATCATTAACTTTAACACAAATTTCTTCAGCAGTTTTTGCATATATTTATTCTTTAGTTGTAATTTATGAAATGTACAAATATTTTAGATAGGATAAATGCTTATTATTTTCTCAACACAATTTTTAAAACAAATAGTTCACCAGTTGATGCTTTATCCGTACTACAATATTTTACAATAACATTTGAATTCAACATTTCTCTCGTCTCCTTATAGTAAAAAACTGGAAAGGATTTATTTCTAAAAAAGAAGCCTAAAAAAGATTTACTTGCATTTATATGAAAAAAATATATATTTCTTATAGTCATATGCATTATACAGTTAGAAAATGGACACCTAAAGAATGGTGAAAATTGTGAGTTTCTTAAATAGAAGTAGACGATTTTGTTTTTTAACCACTAAACACCTTGCTGGGAGCCAAAATAGACAACGTACAACGTGTCTTACACAACGTACCCTCGAGTCTTTACCCGGCCTTTTTTCACAACCGTTGTGGTCGACATACACTTACGCTTACTCAGAAATTTTTAAACGACACAAAGATTCCTGTTTTATCATTCGAGCTAAAAAAAAATGCTAATTTAGTATGAAATAAGAAATCTAACACTTTGCATTTCCTCCGATCTCTGCACTGGTATTTAGGGAACTTTTGTACTCGTTATAAAAAAAGTACGACAAAAAAATTTGATTCCCCTACCACAAAATTTGACTGAGACATTTAATCTGAAAATTTGCGATATTTGACGCAATTCTGTACTTGCATTAAGGAGCGGATTAATAAATGAATTAGAATAATTCGTAGTTGATTTATTTGTTCCTCTTAAATAACATTCAGTGAGATTATTCTGTGATTTACTAATGCCTTTATTTAGAATTTGTCACATTTGGTATGATGAAAGAATTTTCAAACAAGTGATTTATAAGTTTTCAAAATATAAAAATAACGTTATTAGTGTTCTCATGACATTTTATTACTTTAGAATTCTATTCCTACAATCATGAAAAATTTATTAAAGTACAAATAGTTAAAATTTTTATTTCTTTGTACGAAGTAAAAGAAGTATTGTAATCGCGAAATATTTCGAGTACCATCTTCCAACGTAAATATCCTTTTTTACTATTGCCGAATCTATTGGACGATGTTTTTGCATGAAGTTTGTATGCACGCACAGAATAAAAGACTATTTTATATAAAACGGATTACAGAATGCAATTGAAAGGGATTCAAAAAGGATTTTTTCGTGACGTCGGTGCTTGCGTATATATGTATGTATATATCTCGTATAACTCAAAAACGATCAGTCGTAGAACGTTGAAATTTTGTATATGGGACTGTTGTAGTTGTGCGTTGCCCTTTTTTATTGCAATCGGCAGCACTAAACATATATATATATATATATATATATATACGTATATATATATACGTACATATATATATACGTATATATTGTTGCGTGCGTACGGGTTCGTAATGAATTGAATGCACAAGTTCCATAAAAAGTCAATAAAAATGTATTCCTATCACAAGAAAGATAACAAAAACGCTGGATTTTTCTCTCGAATATATTCGTACAATAGCACAATATTGCGCAAACTAAACAGTAGCTATGTTTTAAACTACTAAAAAGTTAAATACAACGAAATCGAAAGCGAAGAGAAAGCTAATCCGATCACAAAATTACAGCAACGAAGTAAACAACAACAGTTCGCTTAGAACAACTGAGCTGATATGTTTTTATAATATTTTTATGCTTTTATAAGCTTTTCAATCAGTCAAGAGAAGCTTCTGGTAATTTCTATTCTCGAGGCTTCTGGAAAGCAAAAGCAATTACGAGATATCTATTTATTAAATGCGCGTGACCCTGTATTTTTACCTTTACTGTATTTTTACCCTGTACTTTTTCTTAAAATATGCCACGCGCTGCATTACACTGCGAATTAAAACAATTTTAATTACAATTTTACCAAAAATAGCTAACTAAATACAAAATCCGTAACACTGTCCCCTTCCCAAGGACTGCACGTCCCGGGCAGTACAATCCCTGGACAGAAAGCCAAACTTACAACTAAGGCATCAATGCAATAACAAACATTACATTACAATAGCAAAGAACATGAACAATAATTACAATAAGTAACTTAAAACAAATCAAACACTCTCAAATATTAAATTGCAAATCAAATACTGTGAAATTTAGAAACAAAAAGGACCATGGTCTTATACTATTTACATTATATACACTACGTACTATGGTCATAGTAAGGAGCCAACCTGTCGTAATGAACTACTTTAGGCTTAGAGTTCAATGACTTACGGATCAGAACCACGACGTCGTTCAGCCTGTTTAGGACTGTGTACGGACCATCCCAAGGTGACTGTAGTTTCCGATATAGTCCTTTCCATCGAGTCGTATTCCACAACCACACCTTGTCTACTTCGTTGAATCGATGTACAGTAGCTCTCGTGTCCTATCGGGTCTTCATCTTCTCCAACGCCAAGTTGACTCGCTCTCTTGCAAATTTATGCATCACTTCAAACCGGGCCTGGAGATCTTGGGTGTATTCCTCAGGCGATGAAGGCGCATCCGGAGGACGACCAAACAAGAGATCACATAGCAGACGAAGGTCACGACCGATGAGCATCTGGGATGGATAATAGCCAGTAGTCTGGTATATCTCTTCGACCGTAGTATGATTTCGGCAGCTTTCTGAGCAGGGTCTTTCAGATGAGAGGTCGGCGTTTCCAGCTGAGGATGCCTTCTGTTGATGGCTAGTTGTTTCTGATGCTGAAAGCAGTTTGTTGTTTTTTAATTCCAAGGAAAAAATGTATTTCTTTAAAATGTCCGAGTATGCAAGGATCAGCAATAACTGCCACATATGCCGTGTGACAGTAAGTGCCACTTCCAAACGTGATGTTGACGTTTAACTTTCCATTTATGTCGCTTTTATAACCGGACACAGTCTGGAGGGTAACACAGGATTGCGTCAAAATCAGTTTATCTTTAAATTGTTGAGCTAAATCTTTCCGAATGATGGTAGCATTAGCTCCTGTGTCAATGACCATTTTGTAAATAACTTTATCGATGTGCCCATTGATAGCTAGTCCATTACTGTTGCTACTCACTGCAGAAATCTTGAGCGCTTTAAAACAGGCTTTTTCATTATTGTTCAAACTCCGCTTCGTTTTATGGTCATTAATTTGATTCCTGCTTCGTTGCTGGGAAATGATTTTATTTTCCATACCCAGGGCTGTTCTGCAGTTCCTTCGTACGTGGCCTTCAGCTCTTCAGGCCCAGCTTTTTGTTTTTTTGTCACTCCTTTTCCATATCATGGCATTTAGTTGTCTATTTAAATCGTCCGTCTTATTTTCCGTGCTCTGGGGTCTTCTGCAGTTCTTTTGTATGTAGCCTTCAACACCGCTGTTTCAGCATTTTAGAATTGGTTTCTTTTCACTGATATTCCATCTCAAGGCACTTACATGTCTGGTAAAATAATCTGTTTTATTTTCTGTGCCCTGGAGTGTTCTGTAATTCCGTCGTATGCGGCCTTCAATGCCCCATTTGCAACAGTTTAGAGCCAGTTTGTTCTCATTCTTACTTCGTATCAAAGCATTGACTTGTCTGGATAAATCATCTAAACGAGCCATCAATTAATCCACTGGCTCGTGGGCCTCAGCAGCTCTGATTGGTTGGAGGTCTCCACGAGTTGTTTGCTGGGCTGCCTGGAATTTCATGGCGTACACCAGAGCACTTTTTAAATCCTTGACATCCGCCATTCGCAGAGCTTTCTGTGTTTCCGAATCCCGAATGCCGTAGATGAAGTGATGCAGGGACAGGATTTTCCACGTTTCTTTCGGGCGCTCCGAACAGGTGAGCCTTTCAACTTCCGTGGCGAGCTCCTCGAGTGTTTCGGTGGGCTTCTGTTGAAGGGATTTTAATTAAAGCCTGTTGTAGTCTTTTAAGCATTTCTCGCCAAAACGCAGCTCCAATGCGCCGAATAGCGCTCCGAAATCTAGCCTTTGGTTTTCTGGGAGAGTTTGAAGGATACCCGCTGCGTCTCTCAGTGAAGCGGCGAGATGACAGGCCTTAGCTTGGGAATCCCATCCGTTCGGTTCCACCACTATTGAGAATTGTGTTTTATACACTTGCCAAAAGGTCTTTCCATCATATGTGGAGAACTTCAGAGATGGCCGAGCAGGCATGGATAAAAATTTAAAGCCCTCAAAATTGCTTCCTGCTGTCGCTATGCACTTCTTTAAGGTGTCAACGTCTTTGGTGACAGTCGCAGAAACCCCGTCATCAATTTGTTATTGGATTGCAGAAACTCTTCCTTCGATTCGTTGCCCACAACAGAAACTCTTTCTTCTATTTGTTCTTTTACAGAATAAACTCTCTGTTTTATTTGTTCTTTTACAGAAGAAACCTTTTCTTCAATGTGTCCAACTTTATTTTCAACGGCGTCGATTCTGCATTCCATAGCTTCAAATTTGTGTTCTATTATACAGGTAATCTCTTTTTTATTTCCTCTTGACCTGCTTTCATCTTTTCTTTAACAGCTTTCATTTCTTCTTTAACAGTTCCTGGGACCGCTGCCATCTCTTCTCTAACGAATTCTTGGCCCGCTTTCATCTCTTTAACTGTGTCTTGGCCTACTTTCCTCACGCCTTTAACGGATTCTTGGCTTGCTTTCATTTTTTTAATCAACTGCCTTAATTGTTATTCCATCGCTCTTGTTATTGGCATTCAGATCCCACTTTTGACTCCAAATAGTGTTGCATGCGTATGGTTTCGTAATGGATTGAATGCATAAGTCCTATAAAAATCGATAAAAATTTATTCTTCACTAGAAAGATAACAAAAATGTTTTTTTCCTCGAAGATATTCGTACAATATCACGCAAAATAAACAGTAGCTATGTTTTAAACTACTAAAATGTTAAATAGAATCCACAGGGCAATCCAAAGCGCAGAGAAAGGAGATCCGATCACAAAATTACAGCAGGGAAGCAAATAACAACAGTTTGCTTAAAACAACTGAGCTCAGATGTTTTTCTCCGGCTTTTATAAGCTTTTAAATCAGTCATGAGAAGCTTCTGGTAATTTCTATTCTCGAGGCTTCTGGAAAGCAAAAGCAATTACGAGATATCTATTTATTAAATGCGCGTGCTCCTGTATTTTTGCTTTTCCGGCGTAATTTTCTCTTAAAATACGTCACGCGCTGCATTACACGGGGAAATAAAACAATTCTTATTACAGTTCTACCAAAAATAGCTGACTAAATACAAAATCCGTAACAATGTATATATATATATATACATATATATACATTGTTACGTAATTGTAATATATATATTATAATTGTAATATATACATTGTAATATATATATACATATATATATAGGCTGTACAAGGAAGTCATGTGGTCGCCACATCAAATTATTAATAAACGCAAATAATATTATGAGTCGGCAGCGTAATACTGAAACATGCCATTTCGTTCTATAACATGATTTCTATAAGATTCTGTTAATAAGAAAAAGAAAGACTGTTAATCAATAGTTTTCACAATAGTTTGGCAATTCTCTCACGTTGACATCAGAGTAATCTCTGAACTTTAACATTCTCTTAACCTCTTTTTAAACTATATTTTATTTTTAGTTACATACAAATGCAAACATTTCGCTCTACTATTTGAGTACGGCCTCTAAATGTGATTGCGAATTTTAATATCAAATATCTCTGTCAATTTTTGCCGTACGGGAATCCTACTTTGTGCATTTTTTTTTTTTTTGATAACAAGAATAAAATTTTCCTAACCAATAAGTATAGGGATCAGGCGAAAGCGTAAAAAGTTAAATGTAATTTTTACAAAACTGTTACATTTAAATTCAAAAATGCCAAAACACTAATCTATGCGTCATTTAAAACATTTTTGTATCTGTAAATATAAGTCTGCCGGCAAAGGTTACGGAAATAAAGGCCGATAAGAGCTTTTGTGGACACAATCGTATAGCTAAAAGATATTGTATATATATGTATGACACTAATACGTTTTTGTTCATAAATTTGTTTATTAAGTTCAAACAGCAAGATTCCAGTTTCTTCCAATTTATTCCATATATCCCAGCTTATTCTAATCCAGAAGTTTAAAGCTTAGGTGCTAGGAAGGATAAAATTACAAATTTTGAAAAAAAAAGTCTGAAATCTTCTATATTTTCATCCCAAATTTTCTTAACGGTATCTTATCAGAGAATGGTGCACTTTTTTTAAACTTCATGCCACATAATCACTATTTTCCACTTAACGTAGCATTTAATCAATCGATTTCCTAACGAAATTCCTAATTATTAATTTCCTAATGTTTATTTACTTTATTTCAAGATAGAAAGATTGGATAAACGAGGAACAGAAGAATTTCTCGTTATTCTATTTATACAATTTATAATCATGCAAGTTTTATAGCTATATATAAAGTTGCATTTAAAAATTTTAATAGCATTTTTGTTTGGTAAAATTGAAAGCAAAATTACAAAACATTTTATTCACCTCGTATAGATGTCTTTTGGGTAGTATTTTTAAACAACAAAAGAAGTTTTAACATCTACTACTTCAAAGCTGCTAAAGCATGAAAGCACAAGATCAAAGAAAATTAGTCGATATAAAGAGCTGGGAGCAAATAGGAATAATTTCATTTCCAATGTCTTTCTTTATTGAACCATAATTCAAATAAATGACTCCACCAGTCGTTATGCAATAGCAAAAGGAGATTTTTGAAACACATTAGATGCAAAAAGCATTTATTTTACATTAAAATAAATTGCATTATTTAAGCTAAAAGTAATATGGTAGAGGTTAAAGTAATATACCTTAAAATTCTTTTGCCTATAAAAACCTCCGTTAAGGAAATAATTGTAGCAATTTTCCTATTTTAATTGAAATACAAAACTTGCTTTTGTATAAAAGACGCATAACCACATACTGTAAGTAAACAGTTTTTAGTCAAACAAAAGCAACTGTTATTAAAGTAGTAGAACGCAGTCAAAAGTAAAATTTATAAAAAGTAAAACCTTGTAAGGTATTCACTCTCTCCTTTCTCTGTGCCTTTGTGGTTTGGGCGTCCGGCTGGCTGTCGGGAGATCGTATTGGAGACCCGGCGAGGGACTGAAATATTGCACGTTTTTCCTATTCCTATATCGATATAACCTACTGACACTTTTCATAAAACGAAATGAGAATTTAATCGGAATGCATAAGTCAATTTAACTCTTGAAAAAAGCCATCTTTCAAAACTGGAAAGTTATACCAGTAGGTCAATATTATATAATCATTAAAGAAAAGGAATTCAAGTTAAATGCAGTCAAAGTTCGCCATAATAAAATATCACTATAGCCAATCCGCTGAGATGAAACTTTGAATGCAATGAAAGAACATTTTGAACCCGTACAATTTCTTATATACTAAGTATTATTTAAAACTGATATATCTCACCTCCAAATGTATGAAACTTGGATATAATGAATTTTAAGGAAACCTTTGACTACTCGTTGTATTTTCATAACTTCAAAAGAATATCCTTAAATTTTAACTGAAAAATTACAACCCCTAAAACCATCTACATTTGAAACGAAGAACACCCTTACGTTACTCTTATTTTCATGCGCACTTTTCCTAAACAAAGTAAATGACAAGCATATGTAACGCACAGTTCTTAGAAAACGATGGCACGAAAATTGTTAAGAGACTATATTGTCTCACGCAGTCACTATTGAGCTAGAGAATTTGAACAGATTCCTTGATTCTCTTCAGTTTTCTGACTTAAACAGTAAGACACTGCTCTGCTAAGGGTTGAGAATGCGATGGAAGTTTTCGATATTCAAGGAAAGAAGAAGGAATTGAGTAGATCATTATGAACATGCAGCCACACAGGTAGAGCTTTTACAGACTTCATCTTATTGGTTTGTTTTGTACAAGAATTTAAAACGATCTCCAAGGTTTGTCTTCTGAACGGCGGTTTCCTTTTCTTATGTCTTTTGCAAGATTTAGGGTATTCTCCACAGGGGCTATTGCTAATATTACTTTGCAGGCATACATATCTGACGGGGGGGGGTAAGAGACTGCTTACTCACTGGACATTGGATATAACAGATTAATGAGGAAATTACCTTGTAGAGACATTAGGTTTATTTCGAAGCAGTAGAGATGAAAAATAAGCAATGCGCTCGCCGGTACTCGAACCACGGATCTCTCGAATACGCACCGAGCGTGCTGACTACTACACCACGAAGGCATGCTAAGAAGGCGGGAGAAATATCTTATATATTCCCCCTTTTAAAGGGCGACTGGGGATTAGGGGACCCAATCACCAAATCCTGGTGGTGGAGAATCATCATCCACCATCTTACTTAGTTCTGGTGCCATTGTAAAGACATTAGGTATTTGGTGCTGGAGAGGTGTGAAAATGAGCAGTGCCTTCACCGGGACTCCAACCACGGACCTCTTGAATACGCGTCGAGCGTGCTGACCACTACACCACGAAGGCATGCCAAGAAGGCGGGAGAAATAGTTTATATATTCCCCCATTTGAAGGGCGACTGCGAATTAAGGACCCAATCGCCAAATCTTGGTGGCGGAGAATCCATCACCTTTTAGTTCGGTCGCCACTGTAGAGATATTAGGTACTTTTGAAAGCAGGAGAGATGATTTTAGCAATTTTTTTCCCATAGGTGAAATTTCACGAATTCCTTTACTTAATTCTTTTCACTCTCCATTAATAAAAGTTTCTTGTGCCAAAGATCATCCGTACATATACTCTTCTTTTAAGTTCTTCAGCAATTAGTTTGCGTGTGTTAAACCAAATCTATACGAGACACTGTGAAAAATTAGGACCCATAATAAGCATATATTGAGGGACCATATTATCACTATTGCTCCAAATAACTCGAGCAGGTTCTTTGATTCAGATGCAATCCTTTGACTGAGTTATAAGATAGAGCTCTGTTTAAGGTTGATTTTATGATGAAAATTTTGACACCTTCGTAATT
>KK114970.1:305277-357046 GCA_000611955.2 Stegodyphus mimosarum
TTATGTATTCGTAATGTTAAATTTGATGAAGGAACAAAATCGATTTTATGAGACAGTTTCTAGTACATAAAGTACATGGCAATAATTATATGTGCTATATATAAATAATACTATAAATACGTTTCTAATAATATTTATATGTATTTTATATGAATAATTATTGCCCATTCAGAACATTTTTTGTTATCTTTGAATATTTGTAACATAATTAATACGTCTGAGAAAATAAAATCAAGATAATTAATTGGCTTTGGCCGTTCTTGTAGATTACTTAAATATACTACGTTTATAGAATGTAATAATGTTTCTCTTTTAATAATACGCCATTTTTCGTTGAAATTTATGTTTCCTCAAGTGCTCAAAAGAAATGAGCCTTTACTTCGGTAAATCACAGCTGAAAAAAAATGTCCTGTAAGCTGTCAAATTAAAACAGAAATTCGGGATATTTTCAAATCTCTTTCGTTTGTTCCGTCACATAAAGTGATTGATTGCAGCACAAAAATCTTTAAATTATTTTCGGGAAAGTGAATTTTTCGATTATCATCCACTAAAATGGCAGAATCTACCTTGAAGAAAGGAAAGATATTCTCCCTCTCTGTGTGTGCATATATATATTAACAAATAAATTCAATTTTAGTAATTAAATATTTTAATAATGAAGTAATTAAATTAAATGTTTTTAATATTTTTATATTTAAAAATTTTTCCTTAAATTTAATACATTTTCAATACGTACTAACTTTAATAAGCTACTCATTTTTAAAAATCTCCCACTTCAATAGTTTTTCAATTAAAAATTTATATTTTCTGGTCATTTCCTAGGGGATAATAAAATTGAATTTAATTATTCAAGTTTATATTACAATCTTGGCAACGATGGCGCAAGGCTTGACGTATTAAAACCACTTTTAATTTTTACCATAGGTTAGGTAATAATTGGAGTTTCATTTCGGATTTATAACACAGGTAATTCGATTGTTCTTTTATTTTATAAATTATTCATTTTTTACCACAGCAGGTTTAATGTTGCATTAGAAGATTTTTTCAGTTATTTTTATTATTATTAATCGGTTTAAAATTTGTAGGTGTATCTAGTTTTATTGCTTTAACAACAGTCGTTTGCTAAAAGCATGTCGATTTAATATTTTTTTCATTTCTAAACTATTGTTGCTCTAATGTTACAGATTTAAAAAATTAATTCTTCTTTTTATCTTTTTTATGTTTGAATTATGTTTTTTGGATCAAACTTTAGTCTTATTATTTTTGCATTAGTTGGATAGCTTCTGTTTATATATTTTGTTTTTTGAACTTGGTCTGCTCAAAGAGAAAATACCTTTTTTTTAGGTTTTTAAGCCTTTTTAAGCTTGTTCGTGATTTTGATGCTATAATTTTAAAATCTTTTGCTCAGCCTGTATGATTTCAAAATTTTCATATGCTATTATTCTTTCATGCGTTGGATTGCTTGTATTTACGCGTTTTGTTTGTTAGACTCGATCTGCTCAAAGCAAAAAGCTTTTATATTGTTTTGATGCTATACGTTTGCAATATTTTGCTACGGCCCATATGGGTTGGTCTGATAAAGTTATAGATTACTTTTGATTAATTTTCTGAGATTACTGTAAGTATTAAACACTAATTTTTAATTTTTATCCTTGTTAATTCAGAAAGAGGTTGATGTATTTGCTTCTTTCCTTAGACCAACTCTTGATGATGAAGCGAAAGATGTAAAGTACTTTTTTCCTATTTCATTTTTAGTTTTGGCATGTTTTGTGCTTTTCATGCAGTTAGCCACTCTACCTGTGGTTTTTTGTTTTTTGCAGATGGTTTGTTCCGGATTGAATATGAGTTGGATTTGGACAAAATATAACGATATAATTGGTTGACATGTGTAATGATACCATAGATACACTTAAAATATTGTTTCTCATTAAGATCTCCAGAGTAAAAGTTTACTATCTTAAATTAATGAAAACTGTAAATTAAACGGAGATGAATTGTGCAGTTTGACATTTCAGTCTATAATTTTAGAAAACATAAATAAAACCATAAGTTAATTGTACATGTAAAAATTTAGATGTTTAAACTTCCATTATTTTGGCGTTTAGAATGCTTTTCCTGCAATATCATACATTTCCAGTGTATGTGGAAAATATTTCTAGTAATTCTTGATTTAAAACAATTCCGACAGGCAGAAAAAGAAGTAGTTGTTTATTCAATAGAGGCGAGTTAGTTTGGGAAGTTGACAACACTTTTTTGGGAGACTCTCATCAAATAGGAATAGAGTTCGCTTCAGTTTTCGTAATTTAAGCTTTTTAATAAGAAAAAATTGGCTAGAGTGAACTATATGGAGAGTAACAGATTTAAAGAAAAAGAAAGGAAAAAAAAACTCGTGTTTATCAGAAGTTATTCTTGATGCACTAACTAGCGTCGAATAATTGCTATGTAATATATGGAGTGAGTAAGCGATTAATGATGATTTTCTAGCCATGTATAAATATGTGCGTTGATATGTGCGTGTATATGTATGTGCGTGTGTCTGTATATATGAACTGAGTATAAGTCTTTCAGAAATATCTTAGATTTTACATTTCTCATATTATTTTTGCTGTGTTTTCATCGATTCTAAAAGCATTATACAAACATAATTAGCTGTAAAATCAAACACTGGAAACATGCCCCCCTCCCTCCAAGAAAAAGAATGGAACCTCCAATGCTAATTACTAGCATAATGAAATTATTCAAGTGCGCAATGCGAAAATTCCTTAAAACATATATCAGTTAATGCTCTATGTTTCTAAGCAATTTCAAGCTTTGATTTTCATTTCCCCAGTTTATATTAACTGCCATAAATAATTTTTAAATTGATTAAAAGATAACAGCAGAATATTTCCTTCTGCAGCATACCAAAGCATTTAATTAGTTTTTTATGAGCGTGTGTTTTAGTCCTTAATATGTAACCAGAAGCATGAGATATGGAATATGTAGCCAGGAGCATTTACCTTTATAAAATTCCCAACTTCTTTCGGAGATCGAATTTGACATGTTTCAAGCTGAATGTACCTTAGAATGTACTTTACCTTCACACCTTAGAGCAGAAAATTTTAAAAACCTGGCATGCTATTATTCCTTGCATTTTCAAAAATTATAATAAATTGCTATAAGTATTAGCTTTTGTAACTAAAGAATGTAATCTACATTCATATGGAACCACACAATGCCTAGATATTCGATTATAGAACATTCTGAGCATTGCATAAAAGCCACTGATCCATCAAATACTGTACCGAAATTTAAAAAAAAGGTAAATTCTTGGAATCTGTTAAGAATTATAAGATTACACAGGAAGTGTGTTTAGCTACCATCTAACTAAGCTTTTTGACCTGAAAAATGACTTTTATAGTTCGACTAGTGCATCGATAGAAAGGGACGGTAAAGTGAGAGATCGAGGACTAGCTGAAGAACGTGTCTTTGTACCACTTCA
The DNA here is from genome assembly GCA_000611955.2 of Stegodyphus mimosarum. Taxonomy (NCBI): domain Eukaryota; kingdom Metazoa; phylum Arthropoda; class Arachnida; order Araneae; family Eresidae; genus Stegodyphus; species Stegodyphus mimosarum. The sequence goes on from KK114970.1 coordinate 308,759, forward strand.
CTCCGAGATTTATATTTTAAAAACTGTGTCTGTGTCAATATTTTAACAGGTCTTAATGTTACATATTTTAACATTTCACAGGTTTCCTAATATCATATGATTACTGTAAATTATGATAGTTAGCCTTTCATATATAAATACTACTTAATTTGTAATTTTAAGATTAGTAATAACTAAGTATCATTTATTAAGTAATATTTTGTCTTTCAGTTTTCATTTAAAGGTATGAAAATATTCAGAATTTGAATTTTACTATGAATATTATGTATGCTTCGTGACAACATGCTACAGCAGCTGGAGTATTTCTCATGAAATAATAATTTAAACTCGGTATTTGAAAGGTGTAGTATACTATTTAACTGCCCATGATGTTAAAACAATTATTAGATTACTCTTAATAAATGTGAAGAAGTATGTACAAAAGCCTTTTTTGTGCCACTGGTTCCTTTATCAAAACTTTCTTCCCAATAAAATCAATCATTTAAATGAGATATCTGATTTTTCTACTTTATTCTTTGCTTAACACATAATTTTTTTTAGAATTTAAGTAACAATTTTAGTAACAAAGTTAAATTCAGTTTGATTCATTTCAGCAATAGTAGGTTATCGGTCGAATTATTCGTCCCGTTTTTAACATTCAGTATCAACAATAAGTAAATACAGTCATGTAAAATTAGTAAAGAATTTATTTACATTAACGCCTGAAGTATAGATTTAAAGCAGGTAATAAAATGAAATTTGAATGACTGGCGAACAAAAATAATTCATAGAATATTTACATGTCAAAAATTTAAATTTAAAGCCTAACAGCCTGGCTTTACTGTTCCTCGACTATTTACTTAAATTTTAAATGAAAGATAAATTCGTCAGTACATTTTTATAAAAAAACTTTCACTTTTTATATGTTTTTTGATGAAGGGTTCTAGTAAATACCATACCATTCTATTTCATTTTTAAAACCTGTTTTTTAAATATTACGAAAGAAAATATTTTTCTCTGGTTTTCAGTCTAAGTGGAATTCTTCATTTCCATCTATTTTCTGTGCAGATAAACATAATCTAGCTTATTATTCTATTTACATTGAAACACAGTATACTGTATTAAAAAGAAACGTTTGGTATAACATACGTAACGTATATTTCTTTAAATTGGGTAAACAATAATTCAAAAAAATAACTTTCGTTCTTTTGTCTTGCAAATATTCATGAGATGGGTGTATTGTGTATATCAAATGCAATACAGTAATACAGTATATATATATATAATGATTTGGGTGTGGTACCGTACAGATGAGCAGTTGCAGTCAAATGTTAGCGGTCGTGCGAATTCAATATACTTCAATTTATTCTTGAGAACTACAATTTTAATATGAGATATGCAAATCGTAATGGGGGCAATCTGAGCACCCGTCTTAATTATATTTGTTATCTTTTTCATATTTTATTACATTATGGTTGACGGAAGTTATCGTTCCCAAACTTTCCTATTAGCTATTTAAAAAAGGGATTTCTAGTCCAGCTGAAATCTTATACACTGAAGAGTTTTTGAAAGTACCTTCATAACTCGTATGATATTAGTATCATATAACATGGCCTAATTTTTAAATGATGCAGTTTAGAGGTATTTATTATAAACTGTCTTTAGGACAGAAAGGAAAATACGTATGTTAAAATGGAGATTTAAAGAACTAATGCAAATTAAAGCTAAAATTTTGCTCAGCATATTTTATATTACACACACACACATAGGTGTATTTTACAGTTCTCTAAGTATATTTTAAATTACCCTGCTTTTTGCAAGAAAAAAGCAAATGCTGATTCCTTAATATTTTGCTCAAATTTTTCTTTTAATAGGCAAACCGTGAAGATAAAATAGACGTGATATTTCTTATGAAAAAATTCTTGGAATCATCGGATTTTGAGCTGAAATAAATCTTAAAAAACATTTATGCTTTTTTCGTTAGTTAAAGCCGAATCCCACATAGCACAAAAGCATCCTCGAGATATCCTGAGGATGTTGCTCTCGGGATATGCGCACATCCTCAGGACATCCCGTTATATTCCCCGAACCTCCTAAACACATCCTTCTGAGTGCTCAGTGTCACATCCCAGCATATCCTCAGGACATCCTACCTAACACATCCCAGTATATCCTTAGGAAATCCTATCTAGGTCCCATCGACAGCATATGGGATGTTAACAGGATTTGAAAGACTAGTTATTATATCCCGGAACATCACTTTAACCTCTTGAATACATACTCCCGACTGCTTAATGTCACATTCCAGTATATCCCCAGAATTCTTCCTTACATTCCAGTGAAAGTGTGTGAAGGTGTTGTGATGACCTAAAACCTACTTATTTTCCACAGATAGTCTCAAGTCCTGCTTCTGTGGTTACTGTGGAAAAATAAGAAATATTGAGAATATTTATACAACTTATTTTTTTATTTGAATTTCAATTTATTTAATATTTTGTATATATATCTAAAACTGAGCAAGGGACTTAAAATGAATTATAAATACAAAATATTACAAGAGAAGATTTTCCTTTAAAATATTAAAAATCATTTTTAACCATTCAATAGCCCAAAACTGAATTCTTCAATATATTCATAATTAAATTATTCTACAAAATGATTTCTGACGTCAGTTAATTTGTACTCAAAATTCAATAATAAAATTAAGCATTTAATAGCCTTTAAGTAGTGGACGAGATGTGTGTAAATTTTGAAATTCTGAACGTAAGTCGGTTACGTTGATTGAATTATTATTGATGGCTACAATATGATTGAATAGTTCATGAGTTCGTCTTGCTATTTGCTGTAATGAAGCAGAAGATTTTCTAATATTTTTTTTATAGAAGACATATAGCTTTCAAATTTAAATGCACTGTAATTATCTAACGGCCCAAACATTTTTACATCTTCGCAAATATGCAGTAGGCCGTGAACATTATGATAAATATACCGTTTTCCATAATAAAGCCCAAAATTTACTACGACGAGATTTAATAGAGCCTGTGAGTATTCATGAATTTCCGTCTTATTTTGTATTTCGCATAAGAGTCTAATCGAAATATGAAGTAATAAAAAATTATCATATAGCTTTTTGTTTAAAATTTCTTTTAAAACAAATGGGCCAGAGTGCAGTAAAAAGTGACGGTATTCTGTAGCTTTCCAATGTTTCAATTCTTTTAGGTTCCTTGGTTTCCTTGCAAATTCAATTGGTACATAAGGCTTTAAACTGGTCAAATTTTTGAAATTAATTCAATATTTTTATGTGGTAATCACGCTTGCAAGCTACCCTCCGCCTATCCAAATAGTAATCATTTTTCGTACTACTTTTCCCCTAAGTACACAAAACGCATAAAGTCTAACGGAATATTTAATACATATTCCCGACAACTGTCAAGCGGCTTGACAAGCCCCTTGACAAGTTAATACTTTCATTAGATAATTTCACAGTTTCGTCCGTAATTTCTTTTAAAAATTCATTAGCTTTTGGTTTTGAACTACCATAATATGCACCCACGGTATATATTTTTTAGTAGAATAATATTCACCAAAATCAGACAGAGTGAATTATTATTTGATTTGAATATGAATAAACCATCAATATTTATTGCTGTCTCTATACAAGATTACGGTGGCAAAATTGGAAGGCTTACAATTATACAAGATTACTTATACAAGATTACTGTGGCACTTTTTTAATTTGATTTTGAAAGTCGAAGTATACATAGTTTCCATTCCCCATTCTTTTTATAAAGGGATTCCTAGGAGTGTTCACGCATGCACGCGCTTCACTTGCTAAATTTTAAATCATTTATAACTCTTCAGTATTTTTAATAATGAACTCAAAGCACGTATGTGATATTTATGAACCACATGAGCATGTGGAAGATATGTTTTTAGTATCTTGCAGCTGAGGTAATTTTTTGTTCTCTAACTACGTAGATTTTTATTGTTTTCGAAATTTCTTATAATAATTTCAAGAGAAGTAAGTTATGTTACAAAGAAATTTGAGTGATCTGGTAAATAATACTTTGGTTATTCATTGTGTGTGCGAATTTATACAAAACATAACATTAGGACCGTCTTATGTAATACATATTTATCTTAATTCAGTTATCAGTAATGGAAGTTATTAATGTGATTTTATTAATCTGATTTCAATTTGCTCTGTTGAAAAGTAATTGTTTTTAATTTTTATTAAATGGCAGTTTTGGTTAACTCTCAACTTAAGTTTCTTGTGTTAATTTTTTCTTTTATCCTTAAGGTTGTTTGGTTAACCATTAAATTTTGTTCTTAAACTCAAATCTTAACTTGCTTTTTGTACTGTTTAATTTCTGGATAGGTTGACCCCTAATGTCATTTTTACTTTAATTTTAAAGTTCTCTGTTTATTATACTAGTTGGTGTATAATGTTTGATAAGGTTGTTTAACGTACCCCTCTTTCTAATAAAATTTCGAATACATATTTTCTGACTCTGGTGGTAAAGTCGTTTATGGTGTTGAAGAAACATAAATTTAGCTGTGTAATTATTATATTTCAACTGTAGAAACTTTCTTAAAAAACATAAATTTGGCTGTGTAATTATTATATTTCAACTGTAAAAACATTCTTCGGTGTTTAATTTAATTTAGTTAATCAAATGCCAAATTTTTGCAATTCATTTTCTTAAATTATTACTTTGTGATAAAAGAGAAAAAATTTAGAGACTTGTTTTCGAAAATTCCCTGGAAAAAAGAAACACCTTCCGATTCTCAGAATGCTTATCTCAGGCAGACAGTTGTCTGGGAATTTCTTAGCCAAAAGCTCAGTTCTGCACCCTCTTTCGAAAGGTTTTTTTTGTATGCATTTGTGCTGCGCAGGGGTTTGTCACGAGGGTGACTTGGAGTCCGTTAGGATTCGACCCATGTAAGAGTGACACCCTGAGCGAGGCTACGGTCAGGAATGTGTTTATTTCATGGTGGCAGGTAGTTGATTGATCCCATGCTCTGAACGAAAATTTTCGAGTTACGAGATGTTCGCCAACCGCGGTTGTCCTCTGAAGACTTTTCCACCTTCTGCCATGGATACTTCTCATAGGGTTGTCTTACAATTGGCGACTTTTGGAACATCAAGCATCGCCAAGCCGAGGGCTGGCGAGAAGAAGAAAAAGTCGGAAGGAAAGTCGGAGGAAAAGGAATCGGAAGACAGACGAGAAGCAAGACATCGAGCTTTTACGTAACTGAAAAAAAAAATGGCTGCAGAATTTTTCGAAAAGGAGACCGAGCCTAAAGATTGAAAGGGCGGAAGGCCCAATTTTATCCTTCCTGTAGTATCCACTAAAATGTATTTTTTTTCTCTTTATAGATATCAATCAACGGTTTCAAGGCGTAGTACGTAGCTCTTTATTGTAAACCCGAAATGGAGCAGCTTTGTATCAAGTAAGTTTTCGCGGGCCCCCCCTTCCGTAGATGAAATTGTATGGAAAAGGTATGTTCTTTATAAAACCAGTTTCTCTGTAAAACACCTAAAACTCCCTTGTCACACCACCTCTAGAATGTATCAAAATGTTGTAGAAATTATTGTTAGTTCCTAATAAATGTTAAACTTAAATTTACCTAAACTTGTTTGTTTTACTGGTAATTTAGAACACTGGACCCAATTTTAAAAATTAAAATTATATTGAGCGGGTTATATATATGGTAACACAACGCAAAAATATGAAATGTCACACTTTTTGTATTATCGATATGGTTTTGATAACTATACTCGTTTAATACACATTTATCTTACTAATATTTTGTTTCAATGTATGTCACTCCTTTCACCTTTCTGGAGTGTATTAGTTGGTGTTGATATGATTACTCTAGCAATGTTAGTATTACGTTTGTACGATCATGGCACCCATGAGGAAATTAATAATGCTAAGTTTAAAGGTAATACAACAACCGGAGTTAGACATAGTGCATTTCCTTCAGAAATTTAAATGACAGCATTCATTTTACTCATGCTTAAGAAGGATATGCTATTTTAAAAATATTACTTAATATAAATTATTATGTCTAAGAATTATTATTATGTTTTTCAAAAAGAAATTTTAAAAGGAAATTATGGGATATTTTGCTTTCTTTGTTACGAATGAATGCCTCAATAAAATAAAAAAATACTTCTTAAAATAAACCAACTACTTTAAAAATATTATTACATTTCTAAGGTAAAAACATAATATTTTGTTTTTCATTTTGTATACGGGGAAACCAAATTTTTTATACAAACCGAATCTAGTGATGATGATATAAGTAGCAGTGCAATGAATGAACATACTTAACAGAGTATAAATGTGTGGAAATATGTTAATTATTATTTAAAAATAGTAATTTTTTAAACCACCTAAAAATTCAAGGAAGGCAAATTAGCCTCAAGCGCACATCGTGTTTCAACAGGAATCAAACACCATGGAAACTTCCAAAAATTTTTCCTTTCAATTCAGATGAAATGTTTCACTTTCTCCCCTTTTTGTTTCAACATCAGAAAGAGGAACAGCTGTTTTTTCAGAAATTTAGGGAATACTCATACATCTGATAATCAAAAGCATAACAAGTGGCTATTTTTTAAAACCAAACATTAATTCGAAATCCTATAAAAATGCATATTGAAAATATACACAAAAAGGAGGCAAACTTGTGGAAGTTTTAATCTGGATACTGGAATCTCATCTGTCAAAGCTCCCACAATCATACTGAGGAAGTAAACTAGCTGCTCGGAAGTCATAACATTTTTCAGCTTTTAAAATACATTTCTTCACATGCATAAATATTTATAGAACATTCTTTTAGGTTTAGAAGCAAATTTATTTATGTAAATACTTCAGACCCATCGAAACTGTCAAAACATTTGCATTCAGTTCAAGAATTTCAACCCAGACCATTAATTCCATTTATGATACGGCTACAAATAAATACGATTTTGAACTCTAAGGTCTAGTACAAAGAATTCGATACATCGAAAGTTAAGCGCCAAGTAATAAGACAGAAACTTTGTAATGTAGTAAAAGCATTAATGCTTTTAAATGAAAAAAAAATGTTTCTAAATTATAAATGCATTCTTTCAAACTTTCAAAGTAAATGTCTTTTAGCTCCACCCTGGATAATTGAAGTTAATAAAGAAGGAATTTCCGTATTTTCCTTCTCTGTTTAAATTATTTTCCACGGAGAATAAAATATGTAGCAAATTAATTAATTAGCATCAAGTTATGTCAAGTAAAGCAGGTTTATTAAATACCGGTTACTGATTTAAAATGCAAAGATAACTCTTAAAGTAAGATGCAAATAAATAAAATGTAGCATTAAAGAAAGAACTTTGAGAGGAAGGCAACAATGTACTTCGTTTTTAAAAATTTTAGAAATCTATTTAAATTCAAGCAAAAGGTTAATAGAGTTAAAGCGCATAGATTCCAAGATCTTTTTAAGAAATTTATTGCTTCCTCATCTTTGCCCAGAAGAATGATTGCACGGTGAAATTTTCTACACAAAGCATTTTTGCTTAGAATAAATAACATCAAAAATGATAAAAGGTAATAATACAAGTGACATAAAAGTAATTTTCAGTTTTTTATTCAGTATCTTAATATTTTAATCTTTTTTCTGTTCCTTTGCGCACAGAATGATACTTATTCTCTAAAAATTAGATTTTTAATCTAGGGTACCATTTATTGGAATTGTATATCTGTATGATTAAAATGTGAAAAACATTTTACTTTCACTAAATGTTAAACAACAAAATTACCGTGTACCACTAACAACTAAATCATTCTTCTAAAATAAAATTTTTACTTCATAAATGAGTTTCTGGAGTAATAAATTTTTAAAGTTAAATTTAGTTAACTTAGTTAGGCATGAAAGTTATTAGCTATAAGATATTTTAACATGTTAGACAGATATATTTCGATCTTTTATCATCGTGAAATACTTTTTATATAATAGAATTTAAAGAACTGTAGAGTAAAATTGGGTTTTTACTTTTAATAATGAAAGTAGAGCTATATTAAATAAATAAAATAAGCATTTATTTCAGGCTTTATGTCATACCTATTAAAACGTTCTTCATTATTAATTTTACAAGAAAAGATACAGGAAACTAATTAAATGAAACAAGTAACTGTAAAAAACGTTTTAATGTTTATTTAATTCTCAGTAAATTCACCATGTCTGAGACTTTGAATTACATATTCTTTTAATGTCAGATGCATTGTTAGAAGCTTGATTTCTTATCGCAGATACAGCATCAAGTTGGTTTCTGTGTCGGAATTTTGTTGCAGCGTAATATGAAAAACCACCTACGTCTTGCAAGTACGTTGTTGCCTCAACATGGAGTAAAAAATTGTAAGGTTTTAGTTAAACTAACAAACTTTTATTTTAATTTATACTTTTCTATCTGTTCTCATTTCAACTTCCCGTTAGAATCAGCGCGCGTTTCAGCTTTATGCTAATTTGAAGTGGAGCCAAGTTATATTTAAGCAAGAGGTAGGAACCTCTTAGTGTGAGAGAGCTTTAAGTCTCAGACCACTGCTACTCTATTCGACGTTCGCCTGACTAGCTAGCATTTAAATTCTAAGCCGTAGCGCTGTTACGCTAAAGTTTTACGTGATTACTTATTGAAGTAATTCCAAGTGCGTCAGTATTAGTCAAATCTTTTAGGTTTAGTTTAAATTTATTTGATTGTTCATTTTAGACCCAAGTGCGGTCTCTACTTTCTGTATCCCTCCCGAGTTGGGAAGTTGTTGTAAATAATTGTGATTTAATAAAAGAGGATTTTAAATCCCTTTCAAGTGCAGTTATTCTCCAACTTAATCATAGTATTCTACCACAGAACATAGCTGCATTCAGCTCCCTGTTCAAGATCAGGACTTTAAGCTGTCACGGAGATGTTTTCCAAGAACATGCACCGAACACTCAGTCCTGAGAAAATGAGCAGCTCGATTTCATAAGTTCGTATATTCTTCAGATAAATTTATACAAAATTCGTTTGTAGAGTTTGACCTTCTTTGTTAACATAAAAAGTGTTTAGCTCTATGTGGATGTTAAGCGGCTACGAAGAAGTAAAAACAGAAACTTGAGAAGAGTGTACAAGACCCTTTATTTTAAACTAAATAAGATGAACAGAACGCATTTCTGATGCTTACAAGTCGGCCAACATCTATGGCGATAAACTCAAATTAATAATTCAAATGCAAAGCCAAATTTAAATAACTAATAGCCAATGGCTATCCACAGCAAATTAACACGACGTTGACTCAGAACTTCATCTGCTTGGATTCCATTATCGGTAATTAAAATGTAAGGCCGAAAACAAAAACTGTTATCTAGAATAGTAACCCTAGTAGCGTGGCTTTCAAGAGGCAAAACGCGCTTTGTCTTAATAAACTCAAAACTCCCTTTAGATCCCCATGAACTCATTTGCATTCTGGCCGGAAAACATAAAGAGAAAAGTGATAGCGCAGATTCAAAACATGAAACAAATGGTTATTCAAATTAAGGGAACCTCACACGTTTAATCTGTGGTTCTTTAACATTTTTTATGGCGGAATTAATTGTCAAATAAATTATTTTTTTTAAACCAGCTGCTCTTTTATCCATCGGCTTACCGTTGCTGTGAAAATATTTCGAAACCAATAATTTTCTTCTTGACATTGGGACAAATATTGGTTGCGGGTTTACTGAAAATCTTGCATTTCATTGCTTGTAATACTTCCTTGTACTGTAATACATCACTGCACTATAATACTTCACTGCATTTTTCTAAAACTGCGTTATTGTAATACTTCATTACATTGTAATATTTCATTGTGGGACTTAGCTGTCTATTTTTTAACTTCTCATTTACAAAGCCCTCGAAAGGTAGGATAATAGTCAAGTTTTTTCCTGTGGGAAACTTATCCAGATTATCAACTTTCCTTTAAAAGATTCAACTTTATCCCTTACATTAAAAACGGAAATGCTTTTTCTTTATAATAATAAATTAATTTCGTTACATTTATTTATATAGACTGTATTTATTAATATATCTACTAAATAAGCCACACTCGTTAATCATACAATAGATATTACAAATTCCATGAAATTTTGCCCCAAATTATTTGACGAAAAAAGAAATACTAATTAGCTACGCCATTCAAACAGTCTCGATGATGCTTTTCCTGTGGATAGTGACGTCTTTCTTCAATGTGAAATAAAAGCACTGTATGTTAGGTAAGTATTTTATCGTACAAAACTGTAAATAATATAAATTAGCGTGAGCAAGGTTTTACACAGTTGATCATTTTTAAAGTGTCCAAAATATTTTGTAAATTTGTATAATTTTTTTTTTTGTAAAAAGTGCTTGTTTATACAAAAAACATCTTATGTGTACCACATGACTTCCTTGTACGGAATATCAAATTATACGCATTTTGCACTTCATTTAAACTTATTGGATTGAATTAAATCTACTTCGTCCGTAGTGCATAAGCCACAATACAATAAATGCACTCTTTAAAATTTACTATATTTGCTTACCATAGCGACACTTTGGCGCTAAGTTCACTTAACAGCGTTACATCTCATTAATTTTATACCTCAGGATGCCCAAAGTTATGCATATCATCTGAAGAATTTTCTAGTCGTTGCCGCATGTTCTATTCAAATGCTATGACAAATCTAAAATGATGTATAAAAAAAATTAAACAACTCCCCCCCCCAAAAAAAAAGAGAAATAGTTTTTCACAAATGATTCAGTATTTATCATTCAATTAATTCAGTTCTCACTTAGCGAGAAGGCAAAAATAGATTAAAAACTCAAAATATCTATATTAAAAATTACCAAGTTAATCTTAAACACTTATTTCCTCGAATAATTTCCAGAATGGATCAATCATGATTTAATTCGCAATAGTAAAAGAAGGTGCTATCTTTGTTATTGCGAAGCTTAGTTTCCCTAGATTGGCAACAAATCCACTATTCTGCTAAGTTTCAAATGTAAACAAATATGGCTGCCATATGAAAAATTAATAGGCTTAGCCGCACTTAAACAACTTTCAGATTGTTGATAATTCTACAAAACTTGCATGCAGATTTACTAAAGGCATAAAAATCTTAACCGGAAGATAAGAACAATATAGTTCAATCATTTTTATAGCAAAAAATACACAATTTACCAACTTATAAAAAGAAAAAACTGAGCATATTGAGCCAAGTAAATGACTGGATTTATATATACATATATTTATATACTTTTGGTGCGTCCGATTGAAACCAAAATAAGAGGTGTGCATCTACGTGTTATAGCAGTCCTATATACAAAATTTCAATCTTCTGAGGCTGCTCGTTTTTGAGTTATGCGAAATACATACATACATACATACGTAAGTACGTACAGACGACGCGGAAAAATTCCTTCAAAATCCATTTTAAATCAGTTTTATAATTTTTTGGAGGAAAAATAGTCCTTTATTCTGTCCTTACGTTCGGATATCACTCAAAAACATCGTTAAATTGCATTCAATAGCGATCAAAATGGATATTTTCGTTGAAATATGACACCCGAAATTTTTCGCGATTAGAATACCTCCTTTCTACTTTGTACAAGGAAGTAAAAAGGTGTCTTTTTGTTACATTTGCAGCTGCATCCAAAATACTTCTCCCAACCTCATTCATTTTGCCCACCATTCCATGTACTCCATCTGTAAAAATGTTGATACTCCTTTTTTCTAGTTCAGTTTGATTTTATAAATATAATTATTAGTGCAGTTAAATGTATCTTTCCTAGTTTCTCGTTTTCGGAAGTATTCGCAAAACAGTTAATCCTCTGCAGTGCTGTTATTATGCACATAGCGCACAAATACTAGTAAAGCAGACCCTGAGCTACCCGTCGACTCATCTATTTGTAAAACAATTCATTGCTAAGTTTAAAGTCTATTAATTCGTGCGAAGTTGAAAAAAAATCAAAAGAGCTTCAATTACCTCTGTCAGTTTTGTAATGTCTCAGCAAAAGCATTCTGAAATATTTTTCTGCTATCGAATGATGTAACATACACATAAATAGCGCAAATTCATAAAATTAATCGGAGATTACAGCTGAAACTGAAAGTTTGCAGTTGAAGTTAAATCCAAATTGTCAATTTTGCATTGTTGATTTGAGAAACTGAATCTTGTTGAGAGCTTGTTGTAAATAAAAGATCAAGCTACTAAGCTACAAGATGCAAAATATAACTCTGAAAGTTGTAAATCTTTCAGAAAGAAATTATTGTTGAACTTTTAATAAAAGTTATATTATAAAGATGATTTTGTGTTATTTTACGCGTTATTTTCAGAACTTAGCCTAAACGGTGGGGAAGAAAAACCGTTTGTAGCGCATGGAAAAACGCAGAGTAAAAGTAACTGAGATAATATTACTAATGTAAATGGATTCAAAAACATTCTGCAGTGAAGGAATAAGTAAACACCTTCAACATAAATCGATCATGAATTTCAAATGGGAAAAAAATCAATGAATAAATATCACTCACCGGTTGACTTCTTGTTCTTTAGATCAGCGAACAATATTTTGATACTGTAGATATTTTATTACATTTTAAATTAGAATTTTAAACTGCCATTACATTTCAGTGGAAGGCTTTGTTCAGCGGAAGGCTTTATTCAATACATTTCGTGTAAAACATTCTGGAGAAAGAGTGCGGTCAACTTTTTTGTTGCTGGTATTAAGGTTTAATATAAAAATGGGTAGCAATCTGTATATCAACCTAGTGAAATTACTGATGACGGGTGGAGATGAAGTGTAAACCGACATTAAATCAGGTTAATGATAAAACAGTGTTGGGCTCATGTGCATAAGCGCTGTTTCAGGCTAACATTATTTAGACGATTTTCGATTACGTTTTGCCATCTATCAAATAAGTCTATGGGATAAAGAGTCCTCAAATGGATAACCAATTACAAGCACGTAGGAGCAATCAGATACATAGATGCGGTGCAATAAATTTCAGAACCGTCGGAGATTAAGTATGTATGCTTGCAGGTCGTTAACAAAACAGAGCGGGAGAGACCGTTATAAAACGAGTGAGTTGCATCGAGGCAGGGACACAATCGAACCCGGATATCATTGCTGTTCTTGTAGGAACATACAAGTGGTATGGCCCATTTATCAATAAATCACTAAAAATCTTACTAGAATTAGTACAAGGACAATTTTAACTTGATGCACTAAATAGCGTAAAATGAAATTTCCTGTCAAAATATCTGAGTTTTACGTTTTAGACACTTCCAATTTGAAATTTTTTATATTATATGTAACTCAAATATCGTCTATATGTTTTATGTTGCCTAAATTCAGTTGCTAGGAAAATTTGTTTTTCAGACACTTGAAAAAACTTCAGTTTGAAAGATCTAGAACATAGGTTCCCAACCTTTTTCGAACTGGTGCCCCCTTTTCTAGTGAATATTTCAATACCGCCCCCCTAGAGAAATAAGAGCGTACATAATGCATGGTGAAAACAAGAATTAAATAAAAAAAATTACTAATAGATAGAATGTTGTTGGAATTGAAGCGCTACTGAATTTCTTCGTTATTTAAAAAGAAAAATAAAAGTTTTAGCTTACCTGTTATAAGGACAGGCAGGGGTTTTGATAATACGAAATAATCCATAATAAACTATTGCTTTCTAAATAAATAAATTGACAGTTTCAGAGAACACTCAAAAGGCATACTTAATTATTATTAAAAAGTATTTTTATTAAAATTTAAAGGCATCGAATTTCTAACTTAACTAATGAGAAGGCTGAATTTGATGCATTTTAAGAAGCTTGTTAATATCAGGCTCGATTTTACTTAAAAACAATCGTAAATCGCCGCGTTCAGTAACATGGAGCCGATTTCTCTTTTTCGTTACCAATGTTGCTACAGCACTAAATCCACGTTCTGCTAAATATGAAGATGGGAATGCTAGCAGAAATCGTTGCACAATCGACCATAATCTTGGATACAATTGCGAAATCGACTTCTGCAGCCAAAATTCTTGGTAGCCATTCTTGAATTTAATTTTTAATTCCTCATTTGTCGTCAGTTCTATCAGTTCTTCTTCTAACTGAGATGGTCCTGCTGTGTTGACATTGGAAAAAGGATCCAAAACCCAGTCTGGTATGTCCATGTTTAAAATGTCCTCGAATCGTTCCTTGAAGTCATTGTAGAGGTTTTCCAAGTGCTGACAGTAAACAAGCAAGTCGTCGTGCTTGAATGATACTGCTGATAAACATGGGAAGGTATGGAATTCACGTCTGCCTATATTTCTTTTATATAATAGCAGTTTAGACACGAAAGCAGCAATGCTATTTTTAGTCTTAATCAAGTTTAAGTCTTCTCCTTGAAGTTGGAGATTGACATCATTAAACAATTTATAGAGGTCTGCTAAGTACGCAATATCGTTTTTTGATGCGATGAGGTTGTCGCGCAATTCCGTGTCTTTGTTTCCTAGGAACTCTATCACAGATTCAAACAGATTGTAAAATCGAGTCAAACAAGTACCTTTTGAAAGCCAGCGCACCTCTGTGTGAAGCAGCAATCGGTTGAAATCTTCATCATTTGCAATGCAAAGCTGACTAAATAATCTGTCATTCAACGAGTTACTTCTGATTTTATTAACTGCTCTTATAACATATTGCAGTGATGTATGGAGACGTTCGCTCAAATTTTTCGCAACCAAATGCTGTCGATGAATTACGCAATGCACAGCAAGCACGTCCGGAACTTTATTTTTTAAGCATGCTATGAAGCCTTTGTGACGCCCTGTCATAGCCGGTGCGCCATCCGTAGCAACCGACAAAATATTATTAAAAGGAATTTCCTTTTCGTCAAAAAACTTTTGCAGTGTATCAAATATGGTTTCTCCTTTTGTATCTGTTTCCAAATTGGTAGCAAACAACATTTCTTGACATATTTTTTCATCTTTGATAAACCTCACGTACGACAATAACAATGCTTCATTGGTTGGTAAAGTGGACTCATCCAGCTGAATTGAAAATTGACAAGTCTGCAGATAATTGCACAACGATTCTTCAATGTTTTCAGCCATCTCATCAATTCGTCTTTGCACAGAATTATTGCTCAAAGGAATTTTTCGGATAATATCTGTAGCTGGTTTATGGAGCACGGTGGTTATTACTTCTTTAACTGCTGGTAAAATTAAATCTTCCCCAATAGTATGTGGCTTGCCTGTTTTAGCAATCAACAATGAGATATTGTACGAAGCTCGAAGTCCGTCATCGTCTTGTTTAGA
Organism: Stegodyphus mimosarum; assembly: GCA_000611955.2. Classification (NCBI taxonomy): domain Eukaryota; kingdom Metazoa; phylum Arthropoda; class Arachnida; order Araneae; family Eresidae; genus Stegodyphus; species Stegodyphus mimosarum. The sequence continues at coordinate 324,055 of KK114970.1, forward strand.
AGCTGATGAAAATAATTTTGATATAGTTGGCTGATTTTCAATCTTCTTTTTTATCTCTAGAAAATAGGTCATATCTCTGTCTTTCTTATCCGGATGCATTTTATTAAGATGATCTTGAAGCCTAGAAGGTTTCATCGCTTCATTCGAAAATGTTTTTTGACAAATAAGGCACAATGGAGATGATGGATTTGAGGGATTTTCGATAAATCCGTATTTTATATAATCCGCACTGTACTGCCGCCTCTTCTTTTTTGCTTCCGACATGGGTTTTTCTTTACTTATACTTGATCCAAGTTAAGGGAGCTGCAAGGGATACTGCCGGTTTAAATAATATAAGTTGAAGTAGCAAAATATTAAGGCAACGCCGTTTTCATCGTACGCAGTACATGCTGCGATGAACGATAGATAGTGTGAGCCTGAGTCTGTAGCATTCTGCGGGGCTGTTCTATTTTTAGCTACCTACAATTTTTGATCGGGTAAACCACTGGCGACGATTTGTCTACTCCGCCGCCGCTTATTTCGGCGCTCTAATTTTTTCCCGCGTCCAACGTCGCCTACGCACTTTTACAGACTCTCTTAGAATACAGTTTAGTTGGAGATCTCGCTATCGTTGCCGCTTGTAAGTGGCATTTTTTAGTCCCAGTGACATTTTTTGTAAATGTTACGGCCAAAGCCCGAAATCGGCCAATTCGCATTTTGGCCAACGTTGCTGTAAACTTACCGGCGAATGTCCAATCTTTTTGTTGATTTCTGGCTTTGACCGGCCAATTTGGGAAAAAAGAAATCAAGGGCAGATGGTTTTACACACTGTTAAAAATGAAGTATTTAAAAATGAGTACTTCTGTGAGTTCAACGAGTAGAAACTATTCAGTGAACGCATATGCTGTAACAATGTGATAGTGTGAAGATTAGATTTGCGCCCTTCAAAATGACGAATTATATCTTAAGCAAATGCGTTGCGTATCGAGTATGAATACAGAGGCAAATTGAGTACTCAATTTGTCAACTACCTTTAAGGGTGATCCTTAGTCTTTTTCTGCTCCATAGACTCAATCTACCATTATCACATCAGGCTTTGGCCAAGAATTCCCAGCCACTTCGCGAAATGGCCGGCCAAAGTATAAAATACAATATTAATTGCAAGTATTTCGGACTTTGGCCAAACCTCCTGGCCAAAACGCGAACTGGCCGAACTTCGGGCTTTGGACGTAACATAAATATGTACATAAAGACAATAAAGATATATTTTTGCACTGAAGGCTTTTCCTTCTGATATTATGAACTCCGGTTCTACTGCTCCTTTCACTAAAATGGTGACCCTTTCAACAAAAGTCAACAGTTTTCTGCGACTTTTTGGAGTGCATCTCGCCAAATTGGCAAGACAGGTTGCTAGTTTTAGCACATGCAGCCCCAGAATCGTACATACTAGAGAGGTATGTCTTTCTCTGAACAGTGAAGTCTCATATCGAAATATGTGAATTTTCGCACACGTGATAGAAATGAATTATCAGCGTGATTTTAAAGTCTTTTTTAGACTATATTTGGCTAATCTTCCAACGCCCCTCTGTGCCATATCAACGCCCCCTAATTTTCTCTGGGTTTTTTACCGCCCTCCTGAAAGCCTGAAACGCCCACAAGGGGGCGTTATCGCCCACGTTGGGAACCTATGATCTAGAAGCTAAAAATCCTGATATTTTGAAACCAAACTTCATTTTTACGTTATTTGTTTTCTGACTCAAGTTAAAATTGTCATTGAATGGTATATTAATTCAAAGTATTTTATCAGCTCGTGGGGTTCCACCCTTTTACTTCACAGTTCAGAGTGAGGAACCTTGCACACCGGCAAGCGAATAATCCCTTGAGTGTGTGAACAGAGACGTAAGACTCAAGAAGGGTTAATTACCCTTTATTGCCGAAATAAGGAACACAGTCTACTCCTATCTCAGAGAGTACAACAAAGCCTCCACTTGGGCTTGAACTCAAATTAATAAGAATTAAAACTTAACTAATGCTTAACTAAATGATAAAGCGGAAGCTATCCGGATTTTAAGTAGTTGGTCCCTAAATCTCAATTAAGCAAGCGAAGCTATCAAGGGCCTGAAGCACGGCCGAGCGTAGCAATAGTTTAGAGAGAGACGTAGCCCAAAGGCAAACGCGTGCTAATCAGAAACTCTGGCTCTCTAACAAAGTCAATGAAACATCGACTTAAAAAAACATTTCCTAGGAATAACATTGATGGATATGTTTTCAATTGTTTTCATGCTTGTGTAAATCTTCATGGCTTTTGTGTGGTATTTTCAAGGTTTTCATGTTTTTTCTATATGCCCGCCCGCATTCGCTGTTTTGTGGAAGATCCACACTCAAGGAGCCAAAGAGCCATGGTTTGCCGACCATTGGCATAGAAGATGCGTAACACATGATTCCTGCGTTCCAATCCCGGGTCGTAATTTCGAACGACCTTCTTTGATGACGATCATTGTATATTTTTGTGCTTATTTCTTGGTTTCTTCTATACTAACATAATAAAAATGTTTTCTCATGCTGATCGTGTCCTTCCTTTCTTGTGATTTGTGTCGTCACTATTGCACCAGGTTGCAAGCTTTTCCGAACTATTGCAAGCTTTTCCGTACTATTGCAAGCTTTTCCGAACGTGCATTGCTATACGATTTTCCATCATCTAGGTGTACTCTATCTCTATTAGAAGTTTGTAACCAATTTTCTGAAACACCCTTTATGCGTTAAATGGTATACCGACTCTTTGAAATTAAATAAAAAGAGAGCTTTAGGTGGGCATAAATTTTGAATGAATTTTGAATTTCAAGAGCGATGAATCATGAGCTCCTTTTCTTCAGGAACAAAACTTCCTCTTCAGGATTCAGGAGGAGCTAAGTCTGATCTCCCTCTATATCGGCTTTCGAATTTTTGTCCATATAAAGAGCTACTTGCACAGACATTTTAGTAATTTTATTCATCTCTAGTGTAAACACCAGACATTTTCTCTTAGTTCTTCACTAACCAACTCCTTCCACGACACCTAACTTTTATGTGTATTTAACTACCTAACAAACCTTTGCTATACCTAAAAAAGTCAAAAAAGTTCTATGCAAACATTTATATCAACCATAGTACATATTTTAGCAATATTAGATCGTATGAGTAGGTAATAAATTTCGAAAAGTTTTGTTTTAAAAATTGATTCATGGGTATTTACTATTTACAGCTAATAAACAGTAAAATAGAAAATGTTATTAAATATTTCTCAGCCAAAATTTCATTTAATTTCATTTAATGCAGCACTTATACCATTAGAAATACTCAAAATGGTTATTAACTTTTTCTTTAACCATCTTTGCAATCCCTTTGCCGTGCTTTGCTAGTGATTGCTTTTCCATTAGATTCATTTTTTCTTAACAGTAGATTATTATATTTACACTTATGCTTAACTTTATAGATTAATTAAAGTAACAATATATGAAATGTAATCTATTATATTCTCCTGCCTATTAATATTGTATCTGAATAAAATTATGCACTTAAATTGTTGTATATTTTCCAAGCCGTGATCTGTTTCATAAACATCAGACTGCAGAAATTCTTCGTAATCTTACTCAGAACTTGCTGTCTGCATTTATCGTGCTACCACATTATTTCTCAAATCTTCTAAAAAACAATCTTCTTTCTAATGATTATAGTTAGGTTGCATGTTTAGGAGTCATAATACTTAACTTAATAATAGTATGATTACACTGCTTCACGAAAACAGCTTTTAAGTTTACTGATTTTTCTAGCTACACGGGTACTTAAAAAGTGTTTCATATATTATTCAATAATGGAAGGAAGGAAATTAATTCCTTTCGCTACATTAGATCATACTATAGAGTTCACGTTTTCACCCTTAATATCAATCGTATTTACATGAATCTTAATATTTCTGTATTTTAACACAATGTATTTCAAAAGCATCATTTTGCTTTCTTGATAGCAATGTATAAAATAATATAGTAAATGACAATCAGCTAAAGGTAGGTTTGGAAAGCATTTTGTGCACTGGAAGTAGAAAAATAATAATATTGATAAAATAAATCAATATCGATTTGACCTCGATTTCATTTGTACGCTGAAAAGGATCTTTCAACTGCATTTTGTGTTTACTATCTAAGGACTCTTAGAGGTTATAAGGACGGCCCTTAAGTTTGTCACATTCTTACATTCTTCCGGAAATAATGAAATATGAAGAAGCCAAGCAGCAAGATGAAGAGAGTAATGTGGGTCTAACGTTACTTCCTCCAATAAACTCCTGCAATTTTTACACCTACACTCTAAGCGTATATTCTTTGTGTACATATAGTTTCCTATACTTCTTTAGGGTAGAGACAACTCAAGCTTACTGCATCAATTACGAATTGCCATCACTTATTGATTAATAACACAGAGTCTTAGACTTCGCTTGATCTTGACCTACAATGGGAGCAAAACTTCTATCATACATCTTACTGTGATTTTTTTCTGATTTCGTAGGCTATTCGTCATTCGTCTTTGTCATCAAAGGTCTGTTCTAAGCAACCAGTAAGGTTAATAGTCAATCTTGGACATGACTGACATCCTGGCATGCATTCTGAATCATTTCTCACAAAATGGTCGCTGTAAAAAATATCAGGAGAAGTATTACATTTTTCATTCATCGATAAAGATTTTTCGCAGTATCTGTTTCGTTATTACTTACTTTTCGCTCGTGGTATGACAGTAAATGGTTTATTCCTTTAAACCTTCTTGTATTGCTTTAATTTATAGCTCATTTTAGATTCAGTGTCTGTTTTACTTGCTTTTATGTTTGCTATCTTATTATTTCAACAATATAACACAAATGTTTTAAATCTATTGTCTTGACTTATTTTTATTGTTATATCACTGCTATTCCGGCAATAAGTCACTTTGTAGAGACATTAGGTCAATTACAAGCAGGAGACAGGAAAAATATGCAATTCCTTCGCCGGGAATCGAACCACGGACCTCTGAAATACCGGCTCAGTGTGCTGACCATTACACCACGAAGGCACGCTGAGAATGTGGGAGATATACCTTATAACTTGTCGAAAGAATTAATTATTAGTTGACAAAATCAACAGCAGACTTATAAAGGTTATATAATTATACATAAGATGCTATATTACATAAGATGCTATATTACATATACATACATTCGATGCTATATAATTATACTTAAATACATAAGATGCTATATAATTATACTTAACAGATTCAAATTATTTGATTATACATTTGTGTATATTTCTGGACATTGTCATAGTTTACTGCCACAAAAGCCATTTTACAATATATGAGTGTGCTAGTTGTTATTATTTACTGTCGAATGACGTCCTGAATTTTAAAATAGGCATTTTAAGCCATACAATCTGTTATAACAACACGGATAATATATATAGCAGCAAGATTACTGGAAATTATCTAGCCATCGGATTATTTTTAAGACAACACCCCATATGATAAATTCCATTTGCATAAAGAAGCAAAATAAAAACAAAACTGTGCCACAAATAAAGAAAGCAATCTGAAGCAAATTTACTCAAAGCAGATTTTTATGTTTCAGTAAAAAAGTGCGTAAAGCGTAGAAAGCTTAAGTAATTGTAATAAAGTTGTTACATTTCATTTACCTGAATGAGAGCAGCTTTAAAGAGGCTTGAGCATGGTAAAGCAGCGGCTTTATGTATTACTATCGTTAATTTAAACTCAGAGATTTATAAGAAAGAAGAGCGTAAAGTTCGTTTATTTCCCTTAGATTTAGACGCATGCAACAAAATCTAAACTCTGATCTTTTAAAATAACTTCAATCAATTATGTCGTCTATATGCAGCAAACTATATATTTTTACCTCTGCAACATTGTTTTAAATTCTTACGTAACTAACTCTTTAAACGGTTGTGGTTACTATCCATATATAAATGCTGTTACTCATATATATGCAATAGGATGACTTGGAAAAGGCTTCAACGGCTTGACGAGGGTTCTCTGCGTTGTAATAACTTGAAGAGGCTTTACTGCATACACTCGAAGGCAGATGTAACCGTAAATTCAACACATAAATTTATTCCTGAGTAAAAAATTCTGCGGACACATATTCTTCTTCAGTTGACATCATTATTGTGGGTGCGCTATGCATACTGTAATTTTATGCAGATTGTATTTTTAGAACAATGGATAATAGCCGGCAGAGGCTAAGCAAGCGAACTAGCGTCTTAACGGGAAGACAGCTGAAGCAAAAGTGCGCAGTTATCCAACATGGAACACCAAAAGAGGTTCCGGTTTAAATCGTTTATTAAGAAAGAGTTTCAGTTCTCGAAATTTTGGCTTCAGTTTCGAATTACCTACGTCATCAGCTTAATGCAAGTCATATGATATGGACTGATTTAGAAATGACGCAGTCTAAAAAAGGCATCAGTAATTTTAGAATAGAGAAGGGGAATTAAGAGGCTATTATTGGTAATTTTGATTTACATATTTTTTATCTTACACACACACACTGTCTGTGTGTGATTGCATGCGTGCGCGCGCGTATATCTTTCGTCACACACATCATATAGCCCGACATCGCGCCTTCGAAACTTTTTTCACACTTGCAGCTACATCTTGCTGGTGCTGTCTTCCATTTTGCACAGAATGTCTGAAATGAGGTTGATCTGTTTTTGGACTTGGGGTCACCAGGGATAAACTTATTCAAACAGCGAATTAATCAGATTCTGTCGAGGAAAAACGCACAAAAACTTTTCTTTTCTATGCTGTTATCAAAGTATATGGTGTGATAAAAATCCTCAAAACGTCCAAAAGTTTAAAGTAAAATATGGAAAGCCGAGAAAAACGTAAAAACATAAAATTTTACATATATTTTAAGAATGGAGCAAAAAAGCATTCCTGAACACAACATGTGCTGGCGCATAAACGTTCAACATTCTTACTGTAAACGTGTGAGTTAGAAGGAACGAGTTAACCAGTTTTTATAGAAATTATTGCACAAAAGTTAAAACTACCAAAGACTGAGTTTGGCCTTCTTAACATTGTACTTCTAACAAATAAACTAAACCAAGGTTTTTTTTATGTATGTGTATATATGTATATGTTTATATATATATGTGTGTGTTATAATATTATATATATATATATAGTATTTAATTACATTCGAAGAAGAATAAAAAGTTAATTTTAAAATCCTAAAATGCCTAATACCTGCGCTGAAGCTGAAAGTGAGAAATAAAATTATTTTTGAAAACAAAAACAAAATTATCTCCTAGGAAGAGTAAGAAAAATTGCAACAGTTAGTGCTATTGAGGACAGATATTTGAATTCCACGCTAGAGAATACTAATAGCCATTAATTTACATAAATTAAAGAACTTAATAAAAACATAAAAAATCAAATTAATTGCACAAAACTAAATGTTTTAAAGAAAAACAAAATACTTATAATCTTTGAACGGAGATAAATTGACTTATCTAATTTATATATATACATATAAATATATGTGCGTGTGTGTATGTATATATATATATAATTATCTTCACAGTTATTATTATTTAAAAAGTCAGTATCTCATCATTCAGCCTCTAACTCTTGAATACCTCTCCAACCCAGAGGTTTCACGCAGCACCGGGCACTTTCTGATGTGGGTTTTATCCATTTCTTCATTTAATCCGCAAAGTGTATTGTTTAGGCGGTTAAAAATGGCGACACGATGGAAATAGCTCAGCAAACAGTCGTGACCAGTTTCAAATCTAAAAGTGGTCCCGTGGTTTCTTTGGTAATTTCCTTTCCAAGATGTACTTCCAAATCTTAGATTTGACACGCGTCATGAGTTCTTTTCTCCATATTTGTTATAAAAATTTACGCATGTATAATTTTACAGAATGGTAAGAATAATTTGTAGTTATCGTTTGAATAATTTCTGTGCCCTTATTTCAAGTTTGTCGGCCTGATCGTTACCATAAAGGTCACAGTAACCGGGATCGTAGTACAATCTCTTTACCCCCTAGTCTCAGTTTCTCTGTAAGAATTTGGCATTCAAGGATTTTTTCGGAGATTTTACAAGCCCCTGATCCGATAGTCTGTAGTGCCTCCCTGGGGTCTGAGAGGATGACCACTTTATCCTAGCTGAAATTCGGGGCAAAATCTTTCTTAGGGCCATTAAAATAGCATATATATTACCGCAAAAGCGAGAAAGTCGTTAATGTGCACATTAGCTAACTAATCTGCAGATTAACTGATTTGCTCCATTAAAGTGCAGAATCAAGAGTTTTTCGCATTTTGCCTAGGTAATGCGCACAGCAACGGCTTCCTTATCGTTAAATTTTAAACGTTTATTTCTCTCATTTCCTTTCTCTCTCCCCGCACTTTGCACTCACTAATCTGCACATTGCCTTTTAGGGGCTCGTTAAACTGAAAATGAGATCGTTGCTGTTACAACAGCAACGTTTCTGTACGCTTAAATTATCATTTTGTCATTTACTTAGTTTTCGATATCGAAAAATCTTAATATAATCAAACAATCAATAAATTAGTTGATAGAATCAATCATCAGTCAATTAAAAAACTATAATACAAAAAATAAAACGGTTTAAAGGATTGCTACAATTAAGGAAATGAATTTGCAAAACATATGATAATGCTCACTTATTAATGGAAGCTAAAGATTGTTGACAATTTGAATCGCATAGCAATTGGATTGTGTGACAAGAACACCTCTTTGTGGTATATTCAGGTTTGCAGGAACATTATCTAAAACCCTGCGCAATTAACAATTTAAAAGTGCAAATATTTAAGCGTACAAAAACGTTGCTGTTGATCCAGCAAAGACCTTATTTTCACTTTAACGAGTGCCTAGTAGGAAATATGCAGATTATCTAGGCAATTTGAGAAATAAAACAGTTTTCTGCACTTTAAGGGATCACCCTAGTTAATCTGCAGATTAGATAGATAATCTGCAGAATAACTTTAGTGGTATCATGTATATGTATATATAGTATCTTCACTTTTACTTAAATTTATGGCGGTTTACATTGCACTTCTTTTCGGATTTGCAATCCTCATAATTCGATGTTTTTTTCCTTTTCACTTTTACAAATACTTCACTTACATCATTTTTGGTACTCCATATTTAGTGTTGCAGGGAAGGATTTTCTAAGTATTTTTATTGCTTATCAGTTTAAGATTCGCAGTTTATCTAAATCAATTACTTAGCACATTATATGCTTATCAACGGTATTTTGCTACCAAACAAAGTGAATATATATTTTTTCCTTTCAAAACATTGGTTGCTCTTGTGTTGCAGATTTTGAGAACTAACGCCTCTTTTTATTTTTATTTATTTATTTATAATTTTAGTTCAAATTTTCATGTTGGGATGTTTTTGTTTTGCATGTGTTTTAGACTCTGTGCAATTGAAGTGAAATTATCGTTATTAGATTTTTAAGCTTTTTTCTTGTTTATGACTTTGTTCTTATAAAAAAGGTTTTTGATCCGACCTGTGCGGATTCAGGGTTTACATAATTTTTTCGTATATCGGATTGCTTATATTTGAAGGTTTTGTGTTTTTAGCATGTTTATTGGATTGCTTATATTTGCATTTTTCTACATTTTTGGACTCGGTCTGCTCAGAATAACAACATCTTTTTAATTTATTTATGCTTTTGATGCCATAATTTTAAAATTTTTTACACTGCTTCGGCGTATAGGGGTTGGACTAATAAAGCCACAGATTACGTTAATTATTTTTAAGATTATTTTAAGTTCTTAATTTGTACTTTTGTCGATTCTGAAGCAAACTGATTTATTTACTTCTTTCGTTGTACCAACTCCCTGATGACGATGCAGCGAAAGATATAAACTTCCTATTTCGTTTTCAGTTTTGACCCTTTTATCTGGCAGTTTGCCAGTGTGCTTCTTGTTTTTTGGTTTTTGCATATGTTTATTCGTTTATTCCTCCGAATTGGATATGGGATGAAATTTTAATTTATTATTTATTTTAATTTATTTTGCTATATATATATATGTGTGTGTGTGTGTGTGTGAGTGAGTGTGTAATTTATTCCCATTGAATTATTCAAGTTCATTATCCGTAATTTCAGTTTTGGCCTTTTTGAACTTTTTTTTCTTGAAAGCAGAACAGAAAGTGAAACACAAAACTAATAACACAGCAATCTTGAGTTTTGCGTAGATTTAAATTAAGATCTCAATCGATTTCAAGGGCAAACAGGTACAGGTCCCTCTTCATCAGGAGCAAAGAAATCTGCAAGACTGGAAAGCCGTGGGTGAAAAGATCGTAATTATACTCCACAGTAAAGCGAACGAGAAGGTAGTGCCATCTATCGGGAAAGATAATAATGAAATTCAACAATTAAATTAAAAGAATTTTAAAAGGGTTAGGAAAGACTGGATCTGACTTAAAGTCATTAAATAAACAAGATAAATGTTTGTGAATGTGAAAAGCCTGAAGAAAATCCAGTTCAGCAATTTAAGAAGCTTTTTGAATGATTTTTGCAGACCCAAAGTCAAAATTATGGTTCAATTTCCAACGATGATTAGCGATCGAAGATTTGTTAATTGCGCTTTTCGGGCATAACAGCGTTAAAGTTTCACATCAAGGAACGCAAATCTTTACTTTGGAGTACAAATACGACTGTTACGCCCAGAGCTTTCCAGTCTTGCAGATTTCTTTGCTCCTGATGAAGAGGGACCTGTACCTGTTTGCCCTTGAAATCGATTGAGATCTTGACTTAAATCTAGGCAAAACACAAGGTTGTTGTGTTAACAATTTTTTTTTATTTTTTATTATATGTGTATATGTGTACATATATCGAATATGAGTCACAAAAAAGGGTAATTATGTAACGACAACTTCTTAAATTCAAATGTTTACATTTAATTTTAAATCTACTCTTCTCTATTTAAAGGCCTTGTAATAAGTTTCAAGTGGAAATGTTACCGATATCGAACAATTTTTCTAAAGAAACCAGCTTCATTTCCAGAAAAATATTTTTGATTTTCTACTAAACGTATTCAAAAAGGCTTTAGCAGTGAATTTTGCTTTAAATTACTTTTGAGTTAATAAAGTGTTTCATAAATCAATAACGTAGTATTATTGGAAATGCTTAGCTACTGAGTTTCCTTTTTCGCATAATTCTAAGAATCTCTGATTTCTAATTTAGAGGTCTTTTGATCTATTTACTGAAAAGCGAACGGTATACGAATTGAAAGTACGCCGATATTTCGAAGCAATGCTGCTTTTGATATGCTTCCTTAAAATGTGTGGATTTTGCGGAGAAAATTACCGCTAACTCTTTTGACTTCAGAATTCAAAAGTTATTTGTTTCTTTTAACACCCTGAAGGGCATATACATTCATTCTAATGATTTGGTCGCTTCTCCAAAACTCTTGCTCTATTAATCACTAATAAGAATTTCCTTTGATACGGAAACCAATATCAAAGGATACCAGATTTATATACAACAATCAAGTTATTAAAAAATTTCTTTCATGGAAACATAATATGCATTTATTTTCAGCTTATTCTTGATTCCTGAGTAGCAGAGCAGTTTTAGGAAAAACTTCATTTTAGATGATAAATGGAATCTGAAGCATTCCATCCACAAAAATGCAATGAAATATTGTACTAAATTTCTGTTCTGAAATTTAAAAAAAAATTCACATTAAATTTCGATAGTTGTTGATTTAAGTAAGGGAACTTCTAGATTATTATTACTGTCATTGAAGAATATGCTGATTTATTCAAAAGAGGAATCCAGCAATGTACTATGTTGGTGTTCATCGAGGCAGCTCGCAGTTCCTTTAAAATAACTTATCAATTTAATTTTATTCTTTGTCATATAGTTTTATTTTATTTTGATATAGTGAACATTATTTCAGCGTACAAGAGTGTTTTTGCGAATTCTAAAAAGTTTCAAAAGCACAACAGATAACTTGTAGTTACGACTCTGTAAAAAAATAATTCACCTTTGGAAAATTTATTTCCTGCCTGCATGGTGTTCTTGCTAAAAAGATTGTTTCACAGAGATATTATTCAGCAGTTATAGATATTTAACTTCACTTTCCAAATTTATCACTCAAGTTTTCAAATGATATTACTTATAAGGATAATACTGACATACTGACGTTTGATAATACTGACAAATTATAGTTACATTATTAGGCAACATTTTGTACTCTTTTGATTTATTTAAGGAATAGCGAGCAAAGCGTGATTAATAAATATGCCAATCCTTCATTAAAAGAAACATTGTTTTCGAAAGTGTGTATCAGAGATTAATTTCTAATAGAACTAAAAATTAACATTGTGAAATGATAAAATTCTCTATTGAGAATTAACCAAATTTATTGGCACAATTAGTAAATAGTTCTACGTGAACCAATAATACTGTACATAAATTTGTTCATTATCAGCTATGGGAAAGTAATTTTTTCTGCTGTATTCAAATTTTGTAAAATCCTTAAAGATTTATTATGAAAAATTATTCATATTCTAATTATTATTTATTGAATTTGTATGAAATTAATATTGTTTATATGAAATCTAGTTTTCTCAAGATTGTTTATAGACTCGCCAGCAAAATGAAGAAAATTTGTACGCTGAATACCTGAAGAAACTAGGCAGATTTAAGTGAAATTTGATATGAATACACATTTATAACAGAAAAAGGGATGCACAATTCAAAAGTCATTTCATGTGCGCATGATTATCAGTAAAGCTCATAGTGCAGGGATGCCCAAAATCCGTGTTGTGATATCGAACCGAAAATGAGTCGAATATGGGGTAATAAGTCCTGGATGCAGTCCAGCCCTCCTAACTGTTAAAACAGGAGTCTTACGGCTTTTAGTCTAATATGCGGTGTAGTGCACTTTCACAGCCAAACAGGTCGCGCTCGGGACGACATGTTGGACAGGAGGTAGTTGAGAAGTCGTATCCACTCCTCAGCAAGGTAGTTTCCAACTAAGGGATGGTTCTCGGAGGTGGATTCCCCCTCCCAAGAGGGCATAATCCTTGACCAGCTGAGCTGTATATTGGTGAACGTTGTCTTCCATCAGCAAGTACCCATAAACAACTGTGCCATTGAAAAGTTGAATCTTGGACTCTTACGGTGTCCTCTCTGTACCTCATAGCACTCAGGAAGCATTTGTCAAACACATGCGGGGTGTGCGGCAGTCCAACATAATGCTTTCTCCAACCATTACACCTTCACCACCATAATAAACTTTTTCCCGGATGAGGGAGGGTTGGTATTGTGTTCTAGGCCTTCTGCGCTATGCAAAACGTTGCTTCTTGTGTGCTGCAGTGAGTGGGAGGCAAACAGCGGGTATTCTGCCGTACAACTGTATCTCATGAAGCCATCGGAAAACTGTAGACCGTGAAACTCGGAATCCAGTGACAGCATACAGCTCACATGAGAGCTGTGAATCTGTAGCAGTTCTGTATCGATACGCAGAAAGTGCCAAATAACGATCCTTTTTCGTCGTTGTGGTTCTTGGTCGACAATGTCCAGGTTTTCTCGTTATGGCGTCAATGTCCTGAAACTGTTTCCACAAACTTCAGACGACACTGGGGTTACATTGAGCTCTGTAACCACCTGCGATTGTGATTGGCCTGCCTCTAATTTGCTCCATCTCATTCCGTTATCCATAGGTTTGTGGTTACTCATTTTACCTGATATCTCATAAAATTTACCTAACTTTTGCGAGAAACACTGCGAATCTCGTGAAGGAGTATAAGCACACTAATCGCTGAAAACGTCTTTTGCGCTTATATCCCCTCCATTTTAGATAGGCAGACATGCAGGTGTTCGCTTTCCTATTCGACTCTGAATATTTGCATAATTCCTCGGCTGAATTAGTACCTTCGGTTTAATACGTTTCGTAAAAATAGACATAATTTGCAAATTGTCTTAATTTTGCACACGAGTGTACTTCTGAAAACAATAACATGCGATATTACTGAATGTACTTCTGAGAACAAAAACATGCAAGACTAAATAACTACTCTAACTACTCACAACATACTAAATAACTAATCAACTACTAACAACATGCTAATCAACTACTAACAACATACTAACTAACTACTAACAACATACTAGCTATTTAACTAATTACTAACAAATTTTAAAGGCATTTTCTTCATCCTTCCATCATACCTTCGCGTTGTAAAGGTAACACACTCGGCGCGTATTCAAGAGATCTAGGTTGAGTGCCGGCGAGGGCACTGCGCATTTTTTACGTCTCCCACTTCAAGATAACCTAATGAGTCTACAAATGGCGTCCGAACTAAAAAATGCTGATAGAAAATAATTCGTCACCACCAGGATTTGGCGAATGGGTTCCTTAATCCCCAGTCGCCCTTTGAAAGTGGGAGTATATAAGGTATTTTCTCCCTTCTTCCAGCATGCAATAGTGGTGCAACGGCAGTACACTCGGCGCCTATTCGAGAGGTCTAGGTTCGAGTCCCGGCGAGAGTATTGCACATTTTTCACGTCACCTCCTTCAAAATAACCTAATGACTCTACAATATACTACATGTATTTCTACAGCAGCAGGCAATCTTATTGCATTCATTAGCCAAGTAGAATTATTATTTCGCCATATTAACATATTTAAGTCTTTTCTCTATGATTTAAATCGTATTTTAATAATAACATGCATATTTTATGTATGCAAAATCAAAATGTTATTCAAAAAGAGGATTAGCATCTAAGTTTAAACTTAGAAAGCACTTTATTTCTGGAACTGAAATGTTAGCAGTTTTAAAATTAAGCGAAATTTCTTGCATTTTTTATCGTATGTTTGCAAGCTCTTTCGTAGTTAGAAGTTTATTTTAGAGTTAATTCTAGCACTACTGATACGTTTCTTAGAGGTTAGCTGAATGAATTTATGCTAAAAAAATTTACCTTCACATGGATATTACATAAAACTGTATGAATATATGTGGACTTCAACCACCTTGATCGCTATAATGGTAAATACTGCTTGCCTCGGTGTCGTTGGGGCCGTATTCAAATCCTTGAGAAGGCTTGTATGTTTTAAGTTTACATAGTCTGCACGCTATGAGGGCACTTAAACGCTGGAGAGCAAAAATTCCTCTCGAGAGATTCGGTGGGAGGAAAAGAGACGTAGGAGACCCTCGCATTTATCTCCGAAGTGATCTCCATCAACTCGGATGGAGCTTCCTTTTTCTCGCGGGGGTAAAATCGATCGCTTTAATAGTGCACGTTGGGCAACGTTCTCGGTGGTGAGATGGCTAAATGAGCGGTGAGTACTGGAGATTCTTGACGATTGCATTAAGCTGCAAGTATCGGCCCATTCGAAGTAAGAACATAAATGGACTTCGTAAGAAAAGCACATCTATGTACCGACTATAATGCAAAATAAAATTTTATTTTTATTTGATTTGATATCTTAAGCAAATTTTTGCATAGTTGAAAGTGCATAATCAATTAAATATTAATTTAAAAACTTATTTTATGTACCTGATATCGTTTTACAGAAATCAAGTAACAACTGAGAACCAGTTAATCAATATACAGTAAAATGCATTTTAGTTTAGTATGTATGACATGATTTCGTGCACTAGATTTTGACATCTTCATTTATTTTATATCCTTTGAAAAATATTTAGTCCTATTTCATTTAATAATTTAGAAAACTTTAGGATTATAATTTATTGAAATGAAAAGTATGTTATACACTGAATACTGCACGATGATGATTAATTCATCATTCTATGAAATAATTCGTAATTCTTACATACGTAACTACGCGTGATGTTAGCTATTACTATTTTTAAACTGCTGAACGCGAACATTAAACATTCAAATCTCAGTTGTCGATCTTTAGAAGATACGTGCAGAATAATTTATAAATTATCTGTAATTTATCAGAGGTTATATAAAACAATAAACCGCACTGCTTAGAGCACGTAAATAGAAGCTATCCATAGTGTAATTATTGATCAATTCAGGTAGAATTAGAGTATAATTAAGGTATAATTAGAATTAGGGTAGAAATAGCACCTTGCTATAGTATTATTATTATTCAATTAGGGTAGGATTATCAATCAGATTTCACTTGTAGACCTCAAGCATCTTACTGAAATCCATAAAGCAAAAATTCTTGACTAGAGCACTAACAATTCTTACGTCAAAACAACAGACCCTATACTAGAAAATTTATAGAGTTTAGCCACATTCGTAAATAGGGCGAAATTTTTACAACCAAGACAACAAGACGCATATCTTTTCCTTCCGCATCATATTCGGATATATCATGATACTTGCTTGTCTTGGAGGTGAAATTTATAAGCATTTTGATCCTGATATTTTTCTATTGACCTAGTTTATGTTTTATAATGAAAGGATGGGATTCTATTATTCTCATCACATCGATATGTGAAGAAAAAAGGAGCTCTTTAGGTACTATGTTGTTTTTCTAAATTGGAGACACTGAATTTGAAGCCAACAAAATTGTTGGGAAAAACTTTCGAATTTTTTATCTTTCTTTAAACCTGCTAAAATTCCCAATTCTTTGCATTCTAAGAAGTTCGTTTTTCAGTTATTAATACGAATATATAGAAAAAGTGTTTTCTTTTCTGAAAGTACTTGGAAATGTTACACCTAGTTATTTTTAACGTAATAGAAATAAGATAATAATTTGAAACATTTTATTTCAATCAAAATAATAATCCGGATTTATATTGTATTTTTAAGAAATGTGTTTAAACGTTTTCAGGCATGTTTAGTGAAAATGAAATATTTGAATGCTTTAAATTTTTCTTATGTGCAGTTGAAAAGTTCTCATAGCAAAGTTGCAGATAATCGTAATATCTAAAAACATGATAATTAACTAAACATTATACTTGTAAGACTGTTAGTTAAGTATTGCATTCCAATGTACATGAACTGGTAACAAGAAAGAAAAGGTTGTAATACAATGGCAAACGAGAAAACTATTGGAGTATTTATTTAACTAAACGTAGCCTGCTCATTTCCCCTCTAATGCTGTTGAAAATACCTCCAATCAATAATGAAGAGCTTGTATTTCTATTATTACCAGCTAGGATACTAAATACTGTATAAACTACTAGCTTTAAAACGAATGACTGCTTGTATCACAACATCTCTTTACGTCCGAAGCTTTCAATTATCTAGATGGAGATTGTATAATCATTAGCACTAATATTTATTATTACGTTTTATATAGAGCTATTGCTACACAAAAATTTTATGTGCAACAAATTTGAACATACATGAAATGAAATCCAGTTGTATATTACCTAAAGACCGATTGCATTAAGTTCGGAATCTATTTTCTAAAATCCTGGATAACCATTTACATCTGAGGAATTCATGAATTAGGTTTCTTTCATAAAAATAATTTATTATGGCATTCACATAGATTTCTGTCATAGTAAAGTTGCAGAAGAGAGGTTTGGAGTGCATCTTTGTAAAACTATTCATATATCCAACATAACTGAAAACTGGAATATTCAGCGAGCACTCTCGAGAAGCTATTGGCTCTGTAATAATTCTTTTACAGGACCTTCTTTTTTGGCGTTCATTTAAAACAAAAGACTGATAGTTATGAGGAATTATAGCATTCCCCCATACTATCTCTTGTGTTACAAGCTGTAGCATATCCGACTAACAGTAGAAAGATCTATGATTTGAACATGGGTGACGGCATGATTGATATTTCCCATTTTCAGGTTCTAAAAATATATATAATAATATTTACTTTTCGAAATTACATAATATTTCCCGCATTTTAGTCACTCCCTACAACAGCGGTGTCTGGCTAAAATGTGGAAGATGCTAATTCGCCACCATTCGTGGATTTGTCCGTCTGGATCTCGTTTACTTTTCAGACGTTATTTAAGTGTGTGGGGGGGAGGGGAATATTAGAAATTGTTGAATTCCTACATGCATGCTACCTTGACTTAAACAGAAGTACGTCCGGCTAGCAATTGGTACATTCGCGGTTTGAATTCCGACAGGTGGACAGCTGCTTTCTCGCGTTTCCTACTCTGAAATAAACTCAATATCTTTGCAAAGTAAACAATATCTAAACTAAATAAACATCAAAGCAGTACATTTAGTCCATTTATATACTATTGTATCAAATATTGGTAACTACGCTACACTTAACTGCTACTGTAGTTACCCTCTAAGAAATTTAAAAAATCCTGAATAAACATTCTTTCCATTTTACCTAGGGATATCGTAAATATTTATCAAATGTTTGGCTAGCAAATGACTGCAAATAACTTTGGTTATTTTTGATAGCGATAAGAGTATATTAAATGGATAATTTATGTATTTAAAGTGGGAAGACAAGTTTCATGTTTAGATCCTGTTTGATCAATGTCCCTCAAACTGACAAAAAGAAATAATGGACTATTACACACCCGACTTTTAGTTTCGGAATATTTGTAAGCAGATTCCCTTTCATAGGGTATTTTTATTTTATATGACAAAGAAAACTTACATTTAATGGCAGTCAGCAAAACATTTTGACATCAAATTATAGTTTTCGAAAATCTGTACCATTTTTTAAATTAATAGCTACATATTCTCCTTTCCCCCTTTTATTTTAAATTGGCGTATAATGATTTTGACATCTGTCACTTTTTCTGAGTGTTATGTATTACTTATTTCAGTTGTGATTTAAATTGTTTTAAAGGTAATGATTTAATTTATTCTGCTTCAGACTTAAAGATTAATTTGTTTTTATTTTTTGTAGTTGAACTTAAGTTTCTTTGGCTTGTTGAAAAGTAATTGTAGTCATTTAATTTGTTCTCTTGACAGTTTTGGTTAACGCTGATTTTAAGTTGCTTGAGTAATTAATTTTTCTTCTTTACTTTTGGTTGGTTAACTATTTAAATTTCTGTTTAGTTAATTATTTTTTCTTAACCTTGGTTGTTAATGTTAATTTCTTGATCAGTTGACCCTTAAGGTCAATCTTTTTAAAGTTTTGTTTACACGAGTTGGTGTTTAAAGTTTAATTAAGTTTTAATGTGCCCCCTTTTCTGCTAAATTTGGGATCCATATTTTCTGACTATGGTGGTCGTTTTGGTGTTGTGGAGAATATAAAAAAAATTTTCATACTTGATTATTGTATTTTAACTGAAGTAATTTTTATTTCCTTACTATGGTGGTCGTGTTTGGTGTTGGAATAAACCCAAGAAAATTATCTATGTAATTATTATATTTTTATTTAAGTACTTATCAGTATTGAAGTTAATTTGTGTGTAAAATAAATAATTAACACCTATCCCTTCAAAAACTTTCCGTTGCCCTTCCAAATAATTTATTGGCTTGTTTTCGATTTCTTCGCCCGCTAGACGGTAGTCTGTGAAACATCTGTCAACATTAGTAACGTTTGCACCCTGCGGAAGAGGCTAGATCCAACACTGCTAACCCTGCCGCAAGGTCAAGGGGACGGGGTGTTTTGCTTACTCGCAGGCTTTTCCTATGCTGGAGTGGGACCCCTTGACGAGGCTAGAGTTGAGTGACCTTGGTGTATCAGCGATTATTCGCCAATGTCTGGAGCTCATTCTACTTTGGGCTTCACCTTCTTGCGTGTTTTTCCCCTGGGGTTGCCGGGCTGTTGGCGGTTTTCCTACCATCTAAAATCGCCAATCGAGCAGTCTTGGCGAATGGAGTAAAAAGCTTGGGAGCTGGCGACGAGGGCAGGCAGACACGCAGCCAGAGACGAAGGGGGACGGAGCGGAGAGTGAGGAACGCGGCAAACCTCACGAAAGAAAATACTATCTGAAGAGTAGCTGTCAGCGTTATCATAGAACCAACCATGTCGGAAGAAATGGATGAGAGAAGGCGACTATGGAGGGCGACGCAAATGTCTAAACTTTTTCTTAACTGATTACTTTCTTTTCTCTCCTTATAGAAAGCAAGCAATGGCTCTCTACCATAATTGGTGACGTCTACTGCCATGATTTCTGTAACAAGTAACCTTGCCATTGTCTGAGCCTACAATGTATCTACTATGTTAACTTCACTGTTTGGAAGGGTATGAGATTTTTTTTTGTTACTACTCTCCACCGCCACCAATGTAAAATTCTGTATTAATTCAGTAATATCTTAATAAATTCCATATTTAATTTTAACTTTTCTTGTAATGTTTCACTTTTAATTTAGAACACTGGACCCCACTGTATTTTTTCACAACGCAACGTTAATTATTCTGTTGGAGCTCTCGGTCACTATTTACGATTGATTTGAACACTAGTTTTACAGTATATATTGTGTATATCATGTTGTCACAAACTTTACATATTCATGTGATTTAGAATTGTTTATCCAAATATTGACTTTTCATTTGGTATTGAACTTAAAACATAAACACAAACTCTTAAGAATTAAAAGCTCCAACATGAGTCTGCAATAATCTTGACTGCAGATTAGATTAAATACATGTTATTGTACCGACGTCAGTGCTATTATGAAATTTAATTCTTATGCCATTGGAATTCAGACACCTATTGCCTATGAGTGGACTGAAATCTAAACGAGAAACATGAGATGCGATGGAACTTATTTTAATTTCAGCTTATTAGCATTTCAGCTCAGTGAATATCATTATTTTTATTTCAAGGTGAGATTTTTAATTAAATACGGAAAAGCCTCCATCTCAATAAAAATGGCTAACGTCTTGATCAGTACTGACGATGCATGGGACGATGTACATACCATTTACAACCAGATTTAAGAGAAACAATTCTAATGTCCGTATTATCTTCGCTACATTTTAATTCACTAAATTGAGATTTCTGTTTACACACATTTTATTATTTAATGTCACCCCTTCGGAAGTCATACTGGTTAGAGAAGGCTGACTGCTAGTTAGAAACGAAAGGTTGCACGAAATAAGCGGAGCTATGCACCGGTGTCCCTAGATCAGAGACCTTACCCCGAATCGAATAAATTGAACAGTTTCGAATGAATACTTTACATTAACTAATGACAAAAATAGGAATAAGTAGATTAGGTTTTAATGATAGTTTAATAAATTACAGGATTCAGCTCCCGAACAAGGTTTGAATGCATATGTTCCTCTCTCACGGGTGAAATATCGGTTACTTTCTGTGGTACAACAGGTTTTATAATTTTTCTAATAATTAGTTTTCTAATAGTTTTATAAGAATATGTTCTTTGAAATAAAACAGCGCATCTCATTTTGGTTCATTATATGACATTTTATATCCTCAGTAGATGTCCCTGATTTAAGTTTCATCTTACGGTATTTGAAATATTTTCGCAAAAGATTTTGTTACTGATGAAATCAAATCCTGCGCTTGCCTTGAATATACGCTAAAAATGATCTCCAAAAGTTTGAATTTTATCATTTATTCGAGTTTATGATAGCTTGCATCTCTTGCATTTATTTTTAAAGTATTTGGGAAAACTGTGACTGAAAAGGTAAACCATTGATATAATCTAGTTTAAGATTTCAAAAGAACTAGTGACATGGGCTAACAATATTTAAAATTTAAGCTAAAGTTTCATATTTCGATTTACTGAAGCTATTCAATTTTCCTCTTTGTATCTTTGTTTCCACTTTCCTCTTTGTGGTTTTAAAATTTAGCAATGTAACGAACATCCGATTTTACTAATATTTAATATCCTAACTTACTTCATATCATGAATCTATTATTCTGAAAATTTTGTTTTAAAACAGCTTACGTAGAAACAGAATGTTCTTTTAAAATTATCTTACCTATCACTAATTGTAGTTACAGATGCTTTTCATATATACAGGGTGATTCAAACTGCTAGCGTAAGTCGTCATTCCTGTGCGCTTTTTGAACTTTATGCATTGCTATACAAGCACTGATCTTGCCAGCATGCATTTCATCTATAGAAGTATGAACGGCATTTAAGAATCGTTTTCTATATTTTTTTATATTGTTCTTCTGATCCATATAGTGGTTAGCAATGCTGTTTGTCGTATGATTGAGCCCGGGTTTAAATCCCAAAGAAGGCATGGTAGGTTTGTAAGTGTGTCTGTACGGCATGGGAACACTTAAATACTAGCGATTCGAAAGTACTTTTGAGTAGTTTGGTGGTTGAGAAAGATAGGTAGTGCACAATCTGATCTGGTCTTCGGGATCAAAATTGGGACAAAGGTGGACAGTTAGTCTGGTGGCCTGGACAAGTATCAAACATTATCGAACATGTATCAAACGTTATCTAATAAGTAACACACATTTATTTTATAACATCCTGTAAATTTTAAATGTTCCCTATTATTTTTGACAATGACTGACTGCGTTTTATGTGCAATAAATTAATTTAAAATTTTAAAACTTAGAACATACTTTGAACCTAATTCAGATTACTTGAATTAGATTTCAAAGTTTTTATGTTCGAGCCCTTTCCCGATTTATCCAGACTATCTTATCTGATTCAGATCTTCCGATTTTCGCAGAAGGACGTAGCCATTACGACGGCTCTTAAATCTACTTGTATGCGGCATTAAAGGTTTAGAAACAAGCCTGTAACACTATGCTCTGGTTCAGGCTTCCTTCGAATGTCTGTTTTTCTTGTTATCCTATCAGGAATTCTTTCAACTCTATCCGCCCATGCAAATTGTCGTCAGGGTGACGAATTAGACTTTCCACAGCCCTGAGGCACCTTTATTAGAAGTGACGGGCTACTAGCTTCGACCTGCTTATGCAGATTTCTTAGCAGTGAGATCTTTAATCTTACACAAACATCGCAGAGAAATAAGGAATTCTAGCTGGGAACAGACTAGATTTTCAGATGTTTTTTAAAAAAGGGAATAGCAGATGAGGAACTGAAAACAAACTAAAGTAATATTCTGCTCTATACTTTTAACCAAAGGAAGAAAGAAATAAAAGCCAGGAAATCCTTTCTTAGATAACGTTATGCAGACTTTTCTTCGGTAATATTATCCTATTCTAGTACACTACCTTGCAAATTAATTTCATATCCTAAACCTACCAACCAGTAAAGGTACATAGTAGTATTGCAATAATATATTTAACATTGTTAGTAATTTTAAATTGATCTATTTTTTATGTTTTGGAAAGATGTAAAATATCTAAGAAAATGTGCTTCTCTTTTAAATGCGATATTATACAAATCCGAAGTTGCAATTTTCATTTTGTGGTGAAAGGAGGTATTCGACACAAAAAATACACACAAAATATGCGTATTCATTAAATCCCATTTTTGAAGCTCTGAATTTGTTTAAGGCGCACTTTTATTTTTAGAAAATTTTGATAAAGAAATGATATTTGGTTGCTGTCATTGCTGATTGTTTCCTTTTGTCCAAGAATTTATTAAGTTTTACTTCCTCACACTAGTGAGGAAGAATATTAGGCAAATGATTTTATGTTTTGTAATCCTTTGTTTAATATGTTTCAGATAATGTAGAGATAATAATTGTCTAGTTATGAAGTATTATAATTACAATATTGTTATATATTAATACATCCACATAACATTGCATCAAATCTGCATTATTGTACCTAATACATAGTAATGCGAAATAGTAATAACTTTCATAATTGAGCTAAAATCTTCATCTGGGATAGGCCTAAGAAAATAATCAAACAGTAACGTAATGGCGAATTCTAATATTCTTTTGGGGAATTGTCAACTTTCATAAGCGTAATAAATGGTTACAGCCAAAAACATCGCAGCCGAAAATGTCGCGGAGAAAACAAAGAAAGCGCAGCAATTCTAAAACATCGTAGTACAAAATATCGTGGTCAAAAATAAAGCGGTTCAAAAATTTCGCAGTTTAAAAACATCGTCCTCGAAAATATCATGGTAAAAAATAAAGTTCCTACAAATCATCGCATGACGATAACATCGCACACATGAGTTTTTTAGGTTTTAAAAGCTGTGAATGCATATTCGCATAACGATTTGGGAGCGCAGAAAGGAAAGAGGGATATTTTTACTTCTATATTTCATATTTTTGAATGAACTAATAAATTTTTGTTGAAAACGTAAGAAAGAATCTTAAGTATTTAAAAACTGAAAATGAGTAGAAAATTACTGCAACTTATAGCGCTTAATAGAATTTTTAATTTACATAGTTAATTAACAAGGGTCATTAATAAATTAATTTTTTATAAAGTTTCACTGATGATTTTTCGTGAAAAATACAGTTTAAAAATGTTTAGAAAAAGGAAGATAAATAACAGTGTGAGGTTGCCTCTATAAAAATTGCTTAATTAATTATCAAATTATTTTATTTAAATTTAGAAAAATGTATAAATTCATTCAAAAATATGAAATATAGAAGCAAAAATATCCTCTTTCCTTCTTGCCCTCCCAAATCATTATGCGAATATGCATTTACAGCTTTTAAAGCCTCAAAAACGCATGTGTGCGATGTTATCGTCATGCGATGATTTGTAGGTACTTTTTTTTACCACGATAATTTCGATGACGATGTTTTCAAACTGCGAAGTTTTTGAACCACTTTATTTTCGACCACCATATTTTGTACCACGATGTTTTAGAACTGCGATGTTTTCTCTTTGCTTTATTTTCTCCCACGATGTTTTTACCTCGACCTTACTCTCTTTTTTACCTCGACGTTTTCGCTTTGCGTTGTTTTCTCTGCGATGATTTTGTCCGCGATGTTTTCGGCGGACATTTAATAAATAACTGCCCCGCTTGGCCTGGTGGTAAGGTAGCTGACTGCCTTAGCCTTATGCTGCTGCTCGAATCCCGGAGAAGGCATGTATAATTCTAAGTACTCACCGTATGCACAGAAGTCCTTACTTTGCTCTCATTTTCGCAAACGTTAGTCATAGGTATATATATTTCGAATTAAAAAAATTGTTTTAAATGGCGTAAGGATAGCTGTCTTGGCATTTTTGAATTTAGAACAATACATTTTGTAAAAGTGACGAAATCTAATTTTTTATACTTTCATTCGGTTTCTATACTTATGTATAAGGAAATTTTATATTCATTATAAATGGATTGAGAAGTCGGTTATTAAATTCGAATTTCATATGATTAATTTTCTTAAGTGCTAGTTAATGGCCTTTCTCCATTTATTAGGGTAGTTAATTTATAATTTATTGCATTTAATAAGCTGAAAGAATTTTCACGCAAGTAATTTATAAAGTTTCAAAGTCTAAAAATATATTGTGAATATTCTCATGAATTTTCATTCCTTTAGAATCCTAACCTGGCAATTCTACAAAAAACAAATTACTTAAACCCAAGTATATTTCATTTTTATTTAGTATAAATAATATTACTCATGGGCTGAGTGCCAAAACAGAATCTGCATAGAAATGCTAGTCACTTAATCTGTTAAATGTATGAGACCTTTTTCTAAACTGCTATTTTATTTTTACTTACTTATATATGCAACCACTTCACTCTTCAATTTGTCTACGACCCCTAAATGTTATCCGCAACTTTAAAAACGAATAGCTGGGAAATTGTGAGAATAAAGACCGGATAAGGACTTCTGTTAACCTGCTGTATAGTTTTCTTATGGCGTAGGAGTACTTAAAATACTAGTAAGCGAAAAGTGTTCTTAAGAGGTTCAGTGGTAGGGAAGACGTGAATTGCTCATGATATTCATTCGCAACAAACAGTTTTGGAAAGGATATTATTAGGAGTATTTAGATTTAATCTGTATTACAGGTAACATGGCCACTTTTTTGCACACAAGCTATTTATTCAATGATACAAATTGCTTTCTGTACAAAGTTTTGTGACTTCCCAATTTTTAGTCTTGTACCTTCATTTATAGATAGTTGCTGTTGTGGAAAGAAATCGAATGTGTTTAAACTTTTTTTATAATTTATGCAATAAAATGCAAAACATTCCTTTTTACATGCCATTTCGAAGAGCATTATATGATTTCAATAAAAAAATGCATGGTTGTAATTTCGTTCGCTCAAAGTGCAATGCTAATTCAACGCTGAATAGCTGAAGGCTTTTGTATTTCGATGGATCATATGACATTTAATGGCATTTCATGCCAGTGTCATTTCATAAATGTTACATTTTGTGGAAATAACAGCATCAGTATTTTATACTAGCTGGCGTAGTAACCATAAAAACTGAATCTTACGTAAAGCAGTTTTCTCTGAATCTTAGAAAAGCCTGGGACTGGAAAAAAATTAGCAGTTAAACTTATTTAACATTTATATTTAGCTTGCAGCAGAAAATAGCATAATACCCGGTATACATTTTGAGTGATATGATTTTTAAAAAAACAGAATAACAAATGATATAAGAAATGGTTTATTCTGAATCTGAGATTTGATTGAGGTGTTTATTCTAGGATAATTTTGGTTTAAGCAGAGTGCAAATTCTATTAACGTACTTAATAATAATGAAACTAAATACTGTTAAATAGAAAATTTTCAAGGAAAGCTATTAATGCTAAGGAAAATGCGTGAAGACACAGAAATAAAAAGTACAAAAAGAAAGGAAAACTAAAAAACGTCAGCCACAAGCATCACAGAATTTGTATTTTGCTTTTTATTATATACGGTTTGGATCTACTACTTAAACTGACGGTAATTCAATATATTACATTTACAAAATATTCTGTGAACTCTAAAATTATTAACATCTATATCTGACGTTTTAATATTGTATTTTCAGTTAATTTAAATGCTTAATACTTTATACTGTTTCGTCGTTTCCGTTCTTATTTTGCTCAGAATCACCTGATCTAGAATTACGCATCTTAATTTTCTTTGCAGAATGGCATACTGCAGCTTATAGTATAGAGACATTACGAGGTTATTTGGAAGCAGGAGAAATGAAAAATGAGTAATGCCCTCCCCGGGATTCGAACCACGTATCTCTCGAATACGCGCCGAGCGTGCTGACCACTACACCACAAAGGCATTCTAAGGAGGAGGGAGAAATGCTTTATAATAGTATTTTCGGAGCTTAAATTGCGCCGTAGCCTGACTCTGGTACATCTCACTTTCTGGGGTAACTCTTGATTCTAGCCGGAGGGTTCCGGCATTTCTTTTGTGTAAATAAAACATAATTTCAGCGGGACAAAATTTATTTGAAAAATAAATATGTGATTATAACTTCCGAATGCATTCTTGCCTTTCTCTGGGGAATAAACACTTTGACGGAGGTGTCAAAGCTTTTAAAGAAAAGAAAAATCTCCCATCCACACATCAAAAGCTTATTCTGCAATGAATTTATAAGAACAGGAAAAGGATTTTATTTCCGAAAGTACTAAAAGTGATTACCTTAATCGTGCGTGTCCAGCGCTAGTAACCCTAGCTGCAGAGCTCCTGAGAACTTCAACTACGTAACCAAATAAGGAGGACAAAAAAACTTCGCTTGTGCAGAACTTACGTTTTCTCATATCGCTATCGTATTGGATTCCGGGGAAATTCTTTTGCCCAGTTGCATTCTGCTTGACAGCTAAAATTATATTGGCAGGGCATCGCGGTGTGAAAGCGTAAGACTCTTCTCTCTCTGTTTTCGAAGCTACACTTCTCCTTTAAAGTTACTTCCATACGCTCATATCGTTTCTAGTAATCACTCTATTCTCAGTAGTGATGCTTTAATCGATATACTTTTTTCCATTCGTGCACTGAAAAAAGAATGGTTTTTGTTTCACTCATTTCTTGAAATAGTACGTTATACCGCATATTCGCGACTTAATTCAGCCAGAAGCCGGTTATGCTATTGCTTACTATTCTGAACGAAATTTAAGTCCAGCCAGTGCTCCAAATAAGACGAGGCCCGATATTTTATTTCTTTTATTTGACTATTTATCATTAATTTAATACCATTATTATATTTTAATATTTTATTGAATTTTAATTTTAGTTTTAATTATTTAATTATTTAAATTAGTAATCTATTTTATTATTTTATTAGTTATTTTATTTGTTTATTTTTCCCTTCTTCCTGACGGCCTTCCATATGGCTCTGGCGCTTTTGATTCTAGAAATTAAGCCCTGTATATTATAGTTACAATATTTTTAGCTGTGTAACTACATTGACGCCTTGTTACGCGGCAGAAAAAATGTGTCCTCAGACTCTTTTACCACTGAGAGATTAATCAAATTCCTGCCGTAATGCAGTATATTGGTAAAATAAAACATGTCTTTAGTTAAATCAAATCATTAACAATTGTTGAATATTATGTACCATTAAAGATTGAAAACTCTTAAATAGGACTTTTTGTCACATTAAAAAATATAACTTCCGGTAAAGTAGATAATAGAATGGAGATCATATTGAAGGGATCGAAATAACTTTCTTAAAGATAAACTATACTGGCTTCACATTGTCTGTCAAAAACCTCATAGGAGTATAAAAGAATAAATCTCGATCAGAAGAAGATCGAACCCAGGTAGCGTGGCGTTAAGAATGGCGGTTTGGTTAACTGAGCCATTAGGAGCAGGTGATTGGTTTCAGGTAATTTCTACTTATCCATGAAGCTCGCGTAATCGCAATTCCGAACAAGAATCGTGACCGAGGATGGATATTTTGATGCGCAGTTGACACCGGTACTTTTATCAGCTTTCAGTAGTCGAGTGGAAAGATGGTAGAAGATGTTGACACAATCCAAGTTCAGCTAATTACCTTTTTTATTTCTAGGCACATTAGAAATTATTCTTCGTAAACAGTATACTTTTTGATCATAAACATTTACAATAATTTCTCATTTACACATCTTAACGGGGGTGACATCATTTTAGACAGAGAAGCAGGCGAGGAGATATTTTAACAGTAGCGGAGCCAGGAAAAGAAGGTGGCGTAATTAGCTCGCTAGAGTACCAGAGTAGGTGCAATTCTAGAGACAAGATATGATTGGTTAATATTAGTTTTGGTTGCCTTTTTTTGTAGCACTGCGTAACGTAGAAAAATCTCGAATTCGGGAGAACAGATGAATTTAGGGGGAGATTACTAAATTTAGAATGTTAATTTTGAGATTGCCAGTTAGTTTTTTAAAGCAACTATCGTAGTTCCTTATATCTTACATATGTTTATATATGTATCAGTAAAGTGAAATTAGATGTTAGACTTTTCAGCTACTAAATGCAAACTGGCAGCAATAAAAATATTCCGTTTCAAATAAATTGAAATTATTTCAATGCATGAAATTCAATAAACATAAGACAAAGGTCGAGAAACTGATGAAATTTAAAAAGGCATAAAATGAAGAATGACGAAAGTGAAGCAAGAATCGAGTGAGAATAAAAGAGAAATATAAACTGCAAGGAAATCATTAATCTTGATTTCAAGTTTACTGAAAAGTGTACATCATTGACAAACTATTGTAAATATGTGTTCTGTGTCGCAAATTAAGTTTTTCATGCAGTGAAAAATCATTTTCTTTCATTAGAATATTTTAGTCATTTTATGCATACTATGTTCTCATGAAGGAAATTAGTTTTTCTCTTATTAAATTACTTGAAAACAAACAGCTAAATATAATTGCGAAGACGCAAATGAGATGTTTGGTATAATGTAACAGCAAAACAATTGTCTACTAGCTGTGAATCTTCATATTTTTGACATCCCAACTGAGAAAACAGTGAAATACTTAAACTAAACCAAAAACTATTTATGGAAGAATTCAAAGTGCACGCGCTAAGATTTGGATAGTATTTATCTTTCTTTTCCACGGTTAATAAATCATTTCACCCAAGCGTTTCCTCTTCGTTGATTTCCTTCGGATGTAATGTGTGGATAGTAGTATTTTTCATTCAGTAATACTGCAGACAGTATTATAGCAGAACTGTCAAGTTGAACCAAATTTTAACTTTACATCGAAGCGTTTATTACTTCCATTAACTCTTTAGTTTCAATCAAATGAAAGTTTTATTTGAAAAATGCTACTTTAGTAACTATTATAGCTGAGGAATCTATCTTAGTTAAATAGTTTACCAGTTATGTAATTACAATGTATTTAAAATATTCGAATTAAACTTTTAATGTACTATTTAATCACCTACGGAATTAATCTGCTTTATTTTAAAAGAAATTTGAATAAAATAATTGTTTATTTTAAAGTGAAATTACTTAACTGATTTTAACAATATATTATTAAAACAATTAGTCATCTCATGCTGTCACACTGCTAATATACATAGCTGAATTTGCTATAACACGATCTCGTTTTTTAAAGCGAGGTTATTAACGTCAAATTACTACGTTACGTTAATCTTATTTCAATGTGGGAGCCATAAGACCAATTAAGGCAAGAGAATGTTTGTTTTTTAATCTTTGATGTGTCTTCAATAATTAGGAATTCATGGAACGTTGCTCATAATCTTCAATTCAAGAGTTTAATTTTAGGGTTGAAGAATATTGAATTCATGCCTAGATTAATTTTAATTTTATACAAAAATAAAGAAATAAATTGAAACTCATTACTTATAAAGGGTAACCAAAATGTAGTGTATCTTGTACATTTTATCATACAAGGGATAGAAACTACACAGGTAATAAGTGGTAGTTGCTAAGTTTGGGCTACCTAAATATTTTTCACTGATTTAGGATACAGAATTATTTTGAATAAAAAGACTATAGTGGTGGAAAATTAACATTTTTTTAAGTACAATTAACAGTCGTGAAATATCAGCACATGAAAATTGTGTCATACGTCCACTCAAATAAACTGATTTCTCAAGAAGCACTACTTAGAATTTGAATTACCATTTGAAATAAAAGAGCGTTTTGACTTTTAAAATCATTCCAGTACATTATGTATGGATCGAAGTGTGACATTTTATCCCGGGCATTGTCTTTTCTTCATCTATTTCCCTGCATATAATACAAAACCAAATAGTTTTGCTTTTATTCTTTGTCTTTTTAGTCCAATATTTGGGTGATTTTGCTTTATTAATTCATTTCCTTTTTTGGTTTGTTCTAATCACAATTCATAAGGACTACTAATTACCACTTCTGCTTTCTAGGCTATTTCTCCATTTCGAGAAGATGGACTTCGCTTATCGAAGTGGTGGAATGTGCTATGTGCATTTCTCGCTTTATCGGAGATGACATAGAATGGAATATTAACTGTTTTAATCTTATTTTCTTTTGCGGCCGACAATCAATAATATTGCTTACATTGTTATTTGAAAATATGGAGCTATTTCGGTCTTAGATATATTTGTTGCTTATAGCAAAATTTAACAGGGTTATCGGGCTATTATAAACAGGTAGACATCCAAAATATGTCTATTTACAAGCCAAATACCATACGAAAATTAAGTAATCGGCTGATCTGGTCTAATATAATTCAGTAAACTATTTTTGTCATAAGCTAATCAACTTTTTATAAATATTTAAATCTATTTCGCGTACACATGTATTTGAATTAGATTAATAAAATTATCGTAATAAATTTCAGCGAAATAAGTGTACTTTATTCAGATTTAATTACATATTTTGCTGTTTACATTAAAGCAGCTTAATAATTATTCGAGTGTTATTAAAATAATTAATTGATGATCACTATGCCAATATTTCTGCATTAACTGAAGCCCCGAAGTGTTGTGCCATAAAAATGTTTGCATTAGGCATATTTCTGTCCACGCAACCTAAATTGCCTATTTTCTCGTTGAAATGCCCTATACAGATCTAAGGTTATTAGTCTAACCTAGAAGATAGTCCAGTTAAGGTAATATTCCCTTACTTTCCAGTTACAAAATTTCTCAAAATAAGAAGGATAATTTTTATGAAGACGGTTACGCTATTATAGATGTCAGAGTTCTGTAAATACAAAAATCTTCCTTTCTCATGATTCCCGTACAGGAAACCTTCTAGTCATTAAACTATTCAGTATTTCTTAATAATCTGAAAAGGGAATATTTCATGTGGCCCACCAGCGGCCGAGCGATAAAATTGCTGAATACTTGTAGTTCCGATTTGGGTTCGATTCTAAGCAAACGGGCTGGCTGCATTGGCGTTTTCATGTTTTTTCCATGTGTAAAGTGTATACAAGCCAGTTTCTCTTAGAAATTCCTTGCAGAAGGCATCCCTTTCCTTAGGCAGATAGCCCTCGTGTGCTTTGCCTCAATCATCTGAAACCAAAACCAAAACATTCCATACACATTTGCGTTCAAAATTCGGTTCTGGTTTATTTAATTATGGCAAAGCACACGAGAGTTATCTTCCTAAAGGAAGGATGCTATCATAGAGAACTTTCTAAGGAAACTAGCTCGTATACACATTATGCATGAGAACCACGAAAACGCTCATGCAATTGTCCAGTTCGCAGAAATTCGAATTCCAGACCCAACTACCAATGTTTAGCGACTTTACTACTCGGTTGCTGGTAGGCCGTTCAAAAATTCGGTGAAGCATAAATAGTTGATACTTTCATGGTTCATCTACAAGCAACATCTACCTGTATAAAAATTTAATAATGAAAGCTGTTCTTACATGTCACGGAGCTATTAATTTCCGAAACCAGCAGTATATGTTTCACAGGTAAACAGAGAACTCAAATTGAATAATGCAGTTAAACTCAAAATGAATAGTGTAGTTAAAGTCATGCTTCAGAAGTCTCTTTAAAAATTATCTGACTCAGAAGTTTGTGATGTTAAGCATTCTTTTTTTATTGATCATATACTTTTTAATCCATCAAGAAACTACTAATCGGAAAAACGAGAAGCTTGAGTTTTGTAGTTAAATGGAGAACTCTAAATGAACAATGTAGTCAAAGTCACGCTTAAGATGGCATTTAAAGATTATTTGTCCGAAAGTTTTGTGATGGCAAAAATCCTGGTAGAAGGAGAATGGAAATAAGTTGAAAACATTTGTTTGCAAGACGTTTAAACATTGTTCCAGACACCTTTTTAACTCTTGAGTAAGCGATTGTTTACAAATGAGTTATAGTAAATTTTAACGTAAGTATTCTATGATATATTTTTTAACTTAAAATCTTGTTGCGTTTACGT
>KK114971.1:1854-53260 GCA_000611955.2 Stegodyphus mimosarum
AATAGCGTAAACCGTTACATTGCTATATCTTACAGAAGGGAAAAAGCTAGTTTCCCACAGAGTTCTCTGACTACATGTCCATTCAGCTCCACTGCTTCGTCTCTTCTCACAAAAGAACAGCGAACAGCCGTGAACAAGTCGGCATCATAAAAGCATTAGGGGATAAAGACCCATTAGCCTTCAGGACATTCTTCCTGGCCGAATCGCTTACACCCTGGCTCTAAAAATGAGTTTCTTAAAGTTAGTCCAAAACAGGAAGTCTCTAATAATAACCAGCTGGTTGTTTTCTTAATGATTCATTTGCTGTTACAGTTTGTCACAGTATTTGATTTATATATAGCATTGTCCTAACATAGGTATTTTGACACAAAATCGGACCTTTTCTGAAATAACATACCAATTTTTTTCAATATTTCGATTCTGACTCAAATTATACCTAGACATTAAATTTTGTAATTTTTAGTTAGAAATTTATAGAGAAATTTAAAAATTTATCTTGGCAGATTCTTTTCAGTTTGCTCCAAGAATAATTCCCTTGGCGAACTTCTTAACTTATGGCAACCTATTTTCCTTCCTTTTTTTTCATTGTCCACGATAGGAAAAGCAAAGTTTTATTTTGCGATATTGTTCTTTAACTGAATTTTATGGTTAAAGTGTGAAGAACATGATATTTAATAAATAAAGGTAACACACAAAATGTTAAAAAAAAACGCCCGTTTGCACGTAATTTAAAGTCAGAAACATTTCAGATTTTCTTTTTAATTATATAAAAAGTCTGCGAGATGCATATGCCTAAACTATACAACACAAAAATCGTAAACGTAGCCCTTCACTCGAAAATGGGCACCTGGAAGCCCGAATTTTGAATTTCGAATTTGTTTTATTACGTATTTCATATTTTGTAAAATTTTATAAATTTTTTATTATCAAGATTAACGATTTCAAAGCGAGCAGTGGCAACATTATATAGAATAAAACATTTTTATTTCCAGAGCGCGAGACTGTCTATCGGAAATTCTAAAGATATGCTGTTTTCAATAATTTTGTGATTATGCTGTTGAATCGAATTCTTTGTGGCGTAAGACTCAAGAACGTGTTATTTAATAAATAAAGTAAATACACAAAATATTAATAACAAAAAAAACGCAAATGTTTTGTAAAGTCATTTTAATAAGGAAACTGAATATTGATATGATGGACTGAAAAAAGACTGGGGGGGGGAAACGAAAAAATATATGCCAACACTTTTAAAGCTGCATCGAGACTTCTAAACATATGCTGCTGTTAAAATTTTCGTGATTTTGCTATTGAATTGCATATAGCGTAAGTGCAGAAAAAACAATGCTTAATAATAATAATGTTAAAAAGACAAAAAAAAAAAAGGAGGGGATAGCAGGAGTGAGTGTAACAGCAGACTGGTAGATTGCGAGCTGAGGGAGAACGTAAAATACATTATCAAACCCTTTTTGGGCTAATTTTATGACAGTTATTTTAATTTTGAAACCCTTTCCTATCAAATCTTCTTTCCACTTACAACTCCGCACCAGAATGAATTTTCAGAATGGCGTTGAATGCAAATGAGTTAGAAGAAATATTTAAGGAAGGTTCAACTAACCTCGATAGAGAGTGATAAGAGTGGCTAAGTCACTCTTGAATCTGTTACGCTCGGCCGTATTATACGTGCCTATAAATCTTCACCGACTAGTGCGTCAATGGGTCAACACAATGCGTCAACTCGTCGTTAACAAACTACGCCTCTGCTTGGACGATAACTGATAAGAACTAAACTCAAAATTTTAAGATATTCACAAGTAGTAGAATTACGCTACAGGGCTCAGACTATCCTATTTCCTAAAACAGCGTTCAAGATTTAGTGGCAGCAAAGTAATAGATGTTACGCCACGTTTAACCAGCAGTAGACGCTAAGCCGAAGCTCACGCTACAACGAGCACAGAGTTTTCCCACACTCTCTAACTTTTCCTTCTAGAACTTGATACTTAAACCTTTTCTCCCACTGGTAGAATTTGCATTACTTCACGCGCGCTACCAAATTTAAATATTCTGTTACAGACAATTAGGGGAATGAAGGCTTATAGGAAAGGACTTCAAATTAAATTTAACTGGTTATTTAAAAGAAATATAAATCACTACAACCTGAATGGTGATAATGCCCTAAACATGAGATCAGTCCATTCTAGTTTGCTCAGTGCGACAAGAAAAATGTAAAACTATGAAATTATACTGACGACAGCTTTTAAGGGATGAATTTTTGACACAAAAACACAGAGTAGAGAGTTTGGTCCAAGAATATGTGCGAGTTTCGCTATTTTCGAAAAGATTAAGAAAAAAAAAAAATGAAGATAATTGCGTCACCTACCGTCTTATACAATTCTAAAGACAACACAATATATAATTTCCTCCGAGATATGTATGGGTGCAACACAAATATTCAATAACCATTTTAAAACATATGTTATGTCTTGCAAAAAAACTAAACAATGCAAAAATCCTATTCGGAGGATAGAGCTCAGACAGCAAACAAAACAAACCGATAAGGATAAATAATTTCCACTGCCCCTAAAAAAATTGTCAACTTCAAAGATCATATTAGCAAAAATTTCAGTTGAGTAGAGTTCTGTTCGGCAGCTCTGTCAGAGAATTTGAATGGAATCAGAGAACCCATTCACAATTTTAGTTCAATGTTTATACACACTATAAGGTGTTCTAAGATGTGCTTGTTCTGTTCTCCTTCTCTTAGAGTTGTATATCACACCTGTCTTGCATAATCTTTATTTAGAATACAAAGAAAATTGGGGGCCAAAGATAAAAGCAAAATAATGAAAAAACGTTTTCGTTTATTAATGAAATGTGGCTCCTAACATTCTAAACATGAATGATTTCAAAGGTTAGTAATTTTTTTTTTCGTTTAACAAAAATAAATGAATGATTAGAACAAAATCGAAGCTATCCATACAATCCGTATATCTGATTTTCTTACTTTTGGAGGTTTGCTATATTTGTATAAAATAACATTAAGTGTATAGGAAATTAGACAGAACCAAAAGGTTTATTCGTTGAGTTCGAAGGCTCGTTAAAGCCGGGTTAATTATAGCTGGTTTCTAATGTAAAAAGCAAAAGTAATAGGAGATTTTATTATGTCTTCCATTTTATGAGACACTGATGGTTTGTTATTTTTATTAACTGTCGCCTGTGTTAAGCTTCCACACATTTTTTGATTGCTTTGCTTTTTTTATGGCAAAGCACCCAAAAATATCTGTCTAAGGAAAGGGATGCCTTCTTGGAGGTCTTTTTAAGGAACAATGGCTCGTATTCATGTCACATATGAGAAAAACTATACAGAT
This sequence comes from Stegodyphus mimosarum, assembly GCA_000611955.2. Taxonomy (NCBI): domain Eukaryota; kingdom Metazoa; phylum Arthropoda; class Arachnida; order Araneae; family Eresidae; genus Stegodyphus; species Stegodyphus mimosarum. The sequence goes on from KK114971.1 coordinate 5,217, forward strand.
AGCTTTTTCTCCAGGTTTTGCTTCCGAGTATTTAGCGGTTGTTACTTTCCAACTACTGGTAAGCCTCACTTTTCTTAAATAATCCTGCTTAAAAATTTGATATCCGACGTAACCGCAATGTACAAACAAACTTCAGCAAATATATGTGAAAATGTACGTTAAAGAAGTAATGTAAGTAAATGTATATTGAATAAGTACTGAAAGAAGTTGCAGGTTATTAGCAAGAAGATTGTGCTTAAGGTGCCAATAAAGTTATTTCAGAGCTGTATACAGATCGGATGTATGGAGGAGGGGACTGTAAAGGTACTCAGGCTCTGGGTCGTTGGGTCGTTTTTCAAATTTTGAATCGTCAAAGCAAAAATCTAGTACAGTAAAACCTGATAATCCGGCATCCAACGACTCGGTACACCCGGCAATCAAGCATCCTTTGCTCTGACATTCTTGCCATAAAATGGCTCTACTACCATTTCATAAGATTCGGCTGTGGTTTCGCGTCTAGTTGCGATTTTCAAATAGTCCTTTGCTTAAAACTAGACTTTTTAAATAATTTTTTCCTTATTTTTTGTTCATTTAAAATGTTTTTAATCTAATTCGCGTGAGGCTGATTAAATACTAAATACAGTTGAGAAATTTGCACAATAGTTAAATATTTATAATATTAGAAAAACAATGAATATTCATCCTGTTTTACTTCTTTCTTTTCCATTTTTTTTCTTTTCTTTCCTCCCCCCCCCCTCAACAAGGAGCGGATACTGCTGATGAGCATTTCACAAGATTTCATGCATTGGCAATAATAATTATTTCATTTAAAGTAAAAACAGATTAAATAATAATTAATCCATAAATAAAAATTTTAAAAAATAAATTTTTCTGATTAAACTGTTCACAAACTTATTGTATCATTTTTTTTTTTTTAAATTTTCTTATGCATTCAATAATGGGAAAAAAAAAGCCATTTTAAGGCATTATGCAACTAAAGTCTGGCAATCTGTCACATTTAATCTGGCATCGCTAAACTTCCGAACATGCCGTGTGAATTCCAGCCTTTTATCTAACAGTTAAATACGAGGAACTTTGTGAACAAACAGATAAGCGAATAATCGCTTGAGTTCATGAACAGAGACTTAAGACTCAAGAAGGTATTAATTACCCTTTATTTCTCAAAATAAGAATTAACACAGTCGGTTCCTTTCTCAGAGCGTAGAGCAAAAGCTTCCACTTGAGCTTGAACTCAAGGTAATAAGAACTAATGCTTAACTAAAAAGATATAGCCTAAGCTATCAAGATTCTACGTAGTTGGCCCCTAAATCTCAATTACAATGGCCTAATCAAAGGCCTGAAGTACGGCCGAGCGTAGTACTAGCTTAGAGAGAGACGCAGCCAAAAGACGAACGCGCGCTAGTCAGAAACTCTGGCTCTCTAACGAAGTTAGTGGAACTTCGACTTAAATACTACTCTTACACATTTGCGTCAAACGCGATTCGGAAAGCACATTCTGGTAGGAAATTGTAAGCTGAAAGTAGAGTAAATAGGAAAGTAGCTTTAACTAAAAATTAACTGCTAGAAACTTAGGATAAACATTACAGCCGGATTGCCGGACTTTTGCTGTTACTCTCATTCTAAAGGTTTCAGAGGCCCCTCCCCCAGCGGCCGAGCGGTAACATCGCTGAACGCTGGTAGTTCCAACCTCAGTGCGATTCCAGATGAGCTGGTTGCTGCATGGACACTTTCGTAGTTTTCCTCATGTGTAGCATGTATACGAGCCAGTTTCCGTTAGAAAATCTTCCACGAAGGTAATCCTTCCCTTAGTGTGCTTTGCCCTAGTGTGCTTTGCCATAATCCACTAAATCAAACCAAGAAATCTAACGTTTTCAATATTTATTTATTTACTTATATTTTTAAATAGTTTCGAGACTTTTACTGAAGTTAAAATATCTGACGTGGACGCCACATGATTTCTTTGCGCAGCCTATTAAATTATACAAATTTTTTCCTGCATTTCATTTAAACTTATTTCCTCGAATTTCATTAGAGATATATTTCTTATTCAATTAATTCAGTTCTCATTTCGCGACAAGGCAACAATAACGTAAAAACTCAAAGAAACTTGTAAAATACAGACAACACCAAATACAGTTTTTTTACAGCTAAAATTAGACTTTATACGCAAAAACAAGCAATTCGGCCAGCGAGCATGAAGACAGATTTTTCGTTGCACGAAACTGAAAGTTTACTTTTAGTCCCACTAGGCAAAAAGACATTGAACTTGGTACACAGACTGAATTCCTAATTCTCTAGTCTACTAAAATTTCAGATTTAAGGCCTCGTTAGGATCAGCACCCTTTAAGTTTTTAAATTGTTGATAATTTTACGACTATTGCATTCAGATTAACTAAGGGCATAAAATCCTTAAGAAAAATTAGGCATAGCCGCACATAAACAACTTTTAAATTGTTGATAATTCTACAGATATTGCATGCAGATTTACTAAAGGCATAAAAACCTTAATCGGAAGATAAGAACAGCATAATTCAATCAATCACCTTTAAAGCAAAAAATTCAAAATTTAGCAACATATAAAAATAAAATTACTGAGCTCACTGAGCCTAGTTACAGAGTCAGGCAATTTATTACCTTATTACCTTATTTACTTATACATACAAAATTATGTATACCCATATACAAAATTTCAACGTTTTAAGGCTACTCGTTTTTGAATTAAGCGAGATATACGTGCATACATATGTACGTACTGACGTCACAAAAAAAAATTTCTCTTCTGAATCCATTTAAAATCAATTTTACACTCCGTTATGGAAAAAAAAGGGTCCTTTATTCTATTGGTGCGTACAGGTGTCCCGCAAAAAGATGGATTCGAGAGCGATTGAAATGGATATTTTCGTTGAAATATGACACCCGAAATTTTTCGCGATTACAAGACTTCCTTTACTTCGTACAAGGAAGTAAAAATAAGGATATTTCCTAAATTCTCATACATTTTTGTGTTTCAAATGAACTACCGCCGAGTAAAAAGTTGAGTACAACACTAGGGAGTTAACTCCAGGGAGAAAAAGCTCTAAGTCGAAGTACGACCCTAGAGAGAAAAAGCTCTAAGTCGAAGTACGACCCTAGGGAGAAAAAGCTGTAAGTCGTAGTACGACTTAGAGCTTTTTCTCCCTAGGGTTAATTTATAAGGGTCTGCCTTTTTCTGTATACAAACAAAAAGCTAAAATAAAAATAAAATGACATATTAGGAAAATAAATTAGAATTTTTAAGTTGATTTTTTAATAAAATTTTAATTTCAACATTTAATATTCTATTTTGCTTGTTTTTTTGTTCGCAGAATCATCCATGATATTGTAGAAGTCAAGTTCAATGCCTCAATTGACATTTTGTAGACAGTGTCAAAATATTTTTTTTAATTCAAAATATTAATTTGTTGGTCTTAAATACTTCTCAAACAACTTTTATTCAGAAAAGCTTTTCTCACAATCAACAGTATGTACAGCAACTGCTAGGAAATTTCGCAGGAGTATTATAATATTTTAAAATTTGTTCTGGAGATTGTAGTTGAGTATAAACTCCAAAAGTTCAAAAGAACAGTCTTTCCGAATCTTTGTTTCGTCTTTCTTAGCAACAGCTATAACAAATATTTGAAATATTTTTCTTTCAAGTAGGAAATCTTCCTTATTATTGTCATCGTATTCATAATTTAGCTGATATTTGTATTCTCTTTCAAAGGATTCGACGGAGGCAAAAAGGATGGCAAAAGTTTCGATGAAGGTTTAGCAAGAGCATGCGGCTATTGAAATCTCTTAGTGATTTCTTCAAATACTCCACATAGTATGAAAACCTCTTTACTTCTCATTCAGTTCTATATGGGAATTCTGTTGTTGTTGTTTTTACTTATGCTCACCTGCCTGACGCACTCAGCTCAAGTCCACGAAATTCCTCGTGGCAAGGAGCGCAAATTTACGCCTGTCGTTGGCAACAGCCTTGAGCACCTAACAGGTGACAGTGTGATTTGGCTCAGTTCCGCCCCCCAATTTTGAAGGAGAGCACCCCAGGGGGACGAGTCCGAGGGTCTCCCATCCCTCTCCCCTTCAAGCAAACCACACGAGAGACTTCGTGTGGTTTGCTTGAAGGTGAAACCTCGCCGCATATTTAGAGTGCCGCCATGCCGCACTGACACTATACATTTACAAACGTCTATGCCTTCTCCGGGATTCGAACCTAGGCCCTTGGGTACGGCAGTCAGCGACGCTAACCGCTATACCGGTTGGGCAGCATGGCAATTCTTATCTCATTATTCTTAAACTGCTTCAACCATTCACAGATTAATCTCTATCAAATAATGTTTCGCGTGAAAAATGCCCCCTCCCTAAAAAAATATGCCTTCCGGAGTGGGCTGCCCCCTATGCCATTCCCCCTCTAGCTACGCCACTCAGGTGCAGTTTTACCTTTTAAACTCGAAAACCTTGGAATTTGTCCATCGCCGAAGTATAAAAGATCGCAACGAGCAGAAATCGAGAACTAAAGAGAGGTCCTATCTAACAATCAACATGTACTGGACTTCTCAGTTTATTCCATATCCATTTCTACGAAAAGTAGAACAGAGCTTAGAGTAAAAGGAAAGTATACTTTCGTTAATGCTTCTAAAGAAGGTTTTCAGTGATTCACAGTGATTTCAATAAATTAGTGGCAGAGCTAAAGCTTTTAAAAGTCCTCGGCGAACACTCTTAAATAGCACTAACAATTTGGATTTATGTATTCCTACAACACTGCCAACAGCCAAGTAATGTAGCCCTATGCTAAGGAATGCCCTGTGCTTGTTTCGGAATCCTAATCGTCCGATAGTGACCGCTTAGCATCTTAGGCATATTTATTTGAAGCACACAGGCAGTAAATAACAAATATAGTGAATTTTAAGAAGCGCATTTACTCTATTGTGGTTTATGCGTTATCGACAAAGTATATTTAATTCAATTGAGTAAGTATAAATGAAATGCAGGAAAAAATGCGTATAACTTAATATACCGGTACAAGGAAAACATGTTGTGTATACATTTTTTTAACTTTGTTTAGTGCTTTTGGCTTTTCTGAACTTTACAATTTTTAATGGAGATGTTTTGAGTATTTATGCATGTTTGCCTCGCCGCGAAGTGAGAAGTTGTTATCTTGCCAGAGTCTCAAAGATCCCAGTTTTGAGGAAGGGCAGCCCGGATGTGGTGCCTCTCTCCTACAAACAAACCACTCGTGAGGACTTTGGGCTCGCTATATATTTATAGTGCCCCATGTGGCAAGGCCATTTACAAACCTTCATGCCTTCTCCAAGATTCGAATCCGAGCCCTTCGGTACCGCAGTAGGCTCCCTTAAACACTGTACCGTCTGGGCAGCTGAAGCGAGAAATGAATGATTGAATAAGTAGTGTAGCTCTACTGTAATTCGAGGAAATAAATTTAAACGAAAAGTAGAATAAAATGTATATAATTTAATAAGCCGTACGAGGAAGTCATATGGTGTCACATCAAATACTTTTAATAAATGTAAAAATCCTCTTTAAATATCTTTCTTTAACCGAAGACTGTTTTGATTCAGATCTCAGTGTGTTAATGTGTTTTGTTTCAAGCGAAATTTCACAAAAGGAACGCGGGACAAAACCTGTTGCATTCATCATTATGTAAATATGCAGATATCGAATATGGATTATTTAGGTTTAGCATGAATTTCTTTCCTAATTAAAGATTCTTTTTAGTCCAAAGTGGCTTTGTCCCTGTAGGACTATTGTTTTCGTTTTGCGATTTTGAGTCGAATCATTCTAAATGTCCGTTTCACTTTTCAAATTGTTGCCACCAAACATTATCGCCCTGTATTATACTTGATGGAATTAAATAATGAAGAATCTGCATAAATGTATGTATGTTTCTCGCATTGTGATAAAACAACGATACCTAGAGCCGTCAAATTTTGAATGACGTAATCCTACTGCGAATATGGGCATCTGGAAGCCCGAATTTGAAATTTGGAATTTGTTTTATTATCGATTTCATATTTTGTAAAACTTTAACGAATTTTTGATTAACGCACTTAAGGATTTCAAAGCGAGCAATGGCAACATTGTACAGAAAAAACATTTTTATCTCCAGAGCGTGAGACTGTGTATGGGAAATTCTAAAGATATGCTAAATTTAAAATTATTTTGTGATATTGCTCTTAAATATTATGGTTTAAGTGCGAAGAACATGATATTTAATAAATACAGGTAACACACAAAATGTTAACAAAACGCCTTTTGGACGTAATTTAAAATCTGAAACCTTTCAGATTTTTTTTCCTACTGTTTTAATTGCTCTTTTAACATTTTTTTATATATGTATTTCTTTATTGTTACCATTTCTTATTCTTCTTATTATTTTTGGTGTGTGTGTTGGGGGTGGTGGAAGGCTTTATTTAATTTTTGCACGACTATTATCTTTTAAGTCATACATCCGTTTTATTTTTTTAGTTACAAAATTTATTTCTCATATAACAAATTAAAATTTCTAATATTATTTCTTAATGATGCATTTTACAAGAAAAAGCAAATATATATAAACAATATCAAATTAACAAAATTCGCGATTTGCGACAAATGTGGAGAATTGTGATGTCTCTCTGTATGATGACTGCTTACGTTCGTTTAGATATCATTAACAAAATTAAAACATACATTTTTAAACTCATAAAATTATTCAGAAACAGAACTGTTTATAAACAAACCACTCATAAAATTGTTCATAAACAGACTTAAAATGAACAATTTTATATAAAACTGTTACTATTTCTCGACATTAAATGCGATTTTTTTTTCAAAAATACTTTTTTAAAATTAAATTAAAATACTTTCCTTTTACTAAAATTTTTAATTAGAAAACATTTTTCAATAAAATCATACGCACGAAATCGAAATTTGCGCAAAGTTTCAGTTTTAGTTTTAGTACAAAAGTAATAAAAGGGAATAGTAAATAAAAATAAAGCTCTTTCAGCTCAATGAAAATAAGTATAAGATAATGAAGAGTAGTTGGCATAAACAACAGAAAATTATGAAAGGGAGCAGAAACATTTGAAAACGGGGGAATACCTAAAAGTATCGTTTTAAGGGAGAGATAAATGCTTACTACCCATCGGTGAGCAGCGACACATTTTGTCTGACCACTGCAGCGAGTCAGAAAACATGACGCATTGCAGGTAGAGAGAAACCAATAGTACGTAGGCTTACTTACGGCGCTGCTGAAGGGAAAGCCCGCGCTTTTAGTAAACAGTGCGATGTGAAAGAAACATCGGAAACTTGCTGCAGTGTATATCTGCTGGTGTTTTCGGATTCTCGTTTAGTTGAAAACATTTTAACTTCACCCATCGCAAATATATAATTTACATTAGAATTGTGTTTCCTCGCTTGCGCTGCTACCTCATTGGCAAATTTGAAAACTGAGCTGGAGGATTTAATTCGCTTCGGCTACGACTCTCGCTCTCTTCAGTCGTCTGGTGTTAACGCAGTTCGTTATTGGCATCGAATTCTGCTTGTGTGACAGTTTCGAATCCTATTTTAATCGAGCATGGTAAGACGTTATTTGAAACATAAAACTCGTGTTAATGTCGGATAATTATTCTGCAATATCAAATTGATTAGATTTCTTAAGGAACTTAACTCTGTTTGCGCCAATGCGGGATCCGTTAGCACTAAGCAATGGCCGTTTCCATAAGTGGCGTGTTTCCACGTTTAGTTTTGTGTTTCATAATGGGTAATTCCTAAATCTTTATGAAGTAAAGATAACATTTTGTTTGGATATCATTGTTATTTTCAATTTTGTTGATCTTTTTAAGTATGTGAGATTAATTTCGTGGAATGTAATTATGATAATGGATATTTTATCGGAACGCTTGCAGTGATACTCATTTTGTGTAATATTTTAAAGAAAAAAAAATAGCAATAATTTTATAGTTTTAAACTATAGTATGTGAAAAGTTGCAATCGTAACTTGTGCAACTTATGCTTTTGGAAAAACTTATATTTATTTTATCCATTTTTTAATTCACGAAATCTTCTTTCAGGCTGATCAACTAACAGAAGAACAAATTGCGGGTAAGAATCTTATTTCATTTTGGAAGATTTAATATTACGAATTATGTGAATTGTTGATAAGTATGCTAAAAACATCAGCTTAAGTTTTCATTTGCTTTGTTAATTGTTGTAAACTGTTAAGTAAGAAAGCTGCTTGCACTTCTGACAGTCATAAAATTTTATGTGCAATTTGTTAGCAAGCATTCTAATTAAAACTTATTTCAGTTGCAAATACAAATTAAAAATATTTCTTTGTGCAATTATTTTATATTTTTAATTTATGAGGGCTAAAGAAACAACAAAACATCAGTTAAAAATATTCATGTAATGTAAGGGATATTAATGAAATAAGAGAAATCAGGATATGCATCTTGTTAATTTGTCCTAAATGTTGGTATTATACTCAACCAGAGAAACATGTGTAGCTGACATTGTTCTTAAGCAGAAAAATATATATTAATAGCAGTTTCATCATAATTTGGAGGTTAATGATAAGATAACAGAAATTTAATACAAGCCAGAAAAAAAAGTTTGAAAATTTATTTTTATATTTCAATTCTAAAATTTTTGTAGTATTAATTTTCTCTGAATAACTTCTCAAAATTGAATTCTGAAGGTATTTATTTTTAAAATACTTAACTAATTATATTTTTTAGCTCTTGAATATATTTACGTATAATGTGAATTTCTAAAATAATAAAACTTGGATTTGTTCAAACTGATATAATGGTAATATGTTACAGGAATAAATATATTTAATGCTTACAAAACGAAAGATGTAGTGAAGTTTTTCTCATGAATGCTAAGCAAGAAAAACTGAAGGTGTAAACCAGTATATGATACCTAACACTGTCATTGTGATGCTACACACTGCTTGACAATTGTGAAGGAGCAATAGCTGGTTTTTGTTCTGGGAAAAGTGCTGTGATGTAAATTTTATAGCGTTTATTTATAACTGCTGTTAATTATTGTTAATAACTGTTGCCTAACTTATTTTATAACTGCTGTTAATTTGAAATAAGCTGCTGTAAGTCTATAAAGTGAAAATCTTGCTTGTTTGAGATTAAATTTTCCTAAGGAATGCCTAAAGCAAATATCAGTTTTAGTTTCCAAAACATTATTGAAATGAATATTTTAACCAAGGATGAGCAGTTGAATGTCTTAGGGCAGCGTAGTTACTGAATTTTAAACAGTAGTTGGTGTCTCAGTGACTCATCTTGCAAAGGAAAAATAATTAAATCCAAAGAAACAGCTGTATATAGTATGGTGGTAGTACAGAAAGAGTATAATGAGGTGAGATAATTGACAATTTCTGCTTTAATGTAAAGAAATTGAAATGTTAACACTACAAATTATTGTGAATCTAGCATTTATCAACTGTACTGGCAAAAAGCGAGAATTGCCATGTTTTTAGCTTTGTCAGGGAAAAGTGGCCAATACATATGCAACAACTGTTGTTTGAAGGGAACTAAAGAATAATTCACTAGAATATCATGAAAGATCAGCAAGTCAATAAAATTTTAAATGCAAAATAGCAATTAAAAATGGAATAGATGTAAATTAAAATTTAGATTTAGTTTTTCTTAAATCATGAGATCATGGTTTGTTAATAGTTTTAATGCAAAAATTGCAGAGTAGAGGATCTTAATGCTGTTTCTTTACTTCTCGCATTGCATAAATTTGTTGGAGTCAAATAATTAAAAACTTGTTAATAATAATGCTTTGTTTAATAGATTTGTAAGGATCTTAAGTTTGACTAATGCTTTGTTTAATAGATTTGTAAGGATCTTAAGTTTGACTAATGTTTATTTTATTTAAAAACTTTACTATCATATTTTATTTTCCACTTCTGGCCCGAATTAATGCTTGAATATGTTTAGGCAAATTGTATTTGCTAACGCTTAAGTATTTAAATTGTGGCTTTTTGCCAAGAGCGTAGTATAAGGAGAGAGATTGAGTCATCTTGCAATGAGTCTTCACATGAGCTTGCCATCAGTTACTGTCCGTTTTTTAATCCTCTTGAAAGCTAAAGACATATTGTAGTTTTCCGCAGTTTGCGTGCTGCAGGTATAGGAATTTAGAAGGTCATTAAGTATTATGAATGTTAGTCATGTGTAAAATATTAAAAGTTAGCTCTTATTTAAATTTTAGTTAATTATTAGTCTTATATTTTTACCTTCAGACCACAAGTGGTTGGTCTTTGTATCCCAGAGTGCGGAAGCGACGGTGAAACTTTAAAAAAAATATATATATATAGGGTAGTTTTAACCCTTCTCATCTTGTCTTTGCTACTTCATAGGACATAGGTTGCAGTCACTGTCCTCAGGACACGTCATGTTCATCAAACAAATAAAAAGAAATAAGAGTCCTGATAGATTCATTCTTGTAAACCAGGCATTGGTTTTTAAAGTAAATAAGCTGTCATCGGTATAGAATTCAAGAGTACTTCTCATAATTTAATTTTCCAGGTCACTGAAAATATTTCATAAAATAAAGCACTAGTATTGAATTTCCAATTATTCCATCAACTGAATATTAAAATGAAAGGAAACTTTAGAAAAAGCCTATAGTAAGATTTCCATTTTGAAGGGGGCGAAGCTGCCAAGGAATTTCACTTTAATGCAAGTGAGAATTTATGAAATGGTTGCAGAATAAATAAAAGATCAAAGGGGGTGGAAGATTTCTGTTATCAGGACCAGATTCAGGAATGTATGTATGGATGTAAATGTTCATATATGCATTTATATATATATATGTGTGTGTGTATGCATAAATGTATACATTTTTTAATCTGATTCTGATAAAAGAAGAGTACCAAAAAAATTCAAGCATTTGTTCAAAAATTGTTTTGTGATTCTTTATTCAATGACAAAAGGAAAGGATTATTTTTCAACTCCTGAGGATATATGCTTGCTTTACAAGCATGAGGATGCATGAACTGAAGAAAAGTCTCAAATTCAACTTGATGCACGTGTGTTAAGTATTATGAATAAAGGGAAAGTCAAATTAATTAATTGGGACAGAGGAGCTCTGCTGAAGGGTTGCCATAATGATGCAGCTTCTGAGGTAAATTAAAACTAACTACGTTTTGTAATTTTTAACTCGAGGGCCACCAATCTTGCATTACTTGCCTCAATCTTACATATGCTTTGCCATCTTCTGCTGATTAATTTCCTGTTCTATGAATGGGCTGATTTCCTGTTCTATGAATGGGCCCCCAAATAGGATAGTGGTTTGTGATACTGACTGCTGTACTGAAGGACCTGGACCCAAATCCCGGAAAGGTATAAATGTTTGTAAGAGTGTTTGTTTTTTTGTTTGACATGGATGTATAGTGTTCAGCAAGAGTACTCTTCGATAGTGATGGTTGAAGACTGTTATTCCCTGTCCAGCCTGTTCTGGAATTCCATTAGAGTGAAAAATAATATGCCTAAGTAGGTGGACGAGTGCTAGCCTTTCTTCTTCCTGTACCTGTTGTATGGATGGCTATGTCAAATTTAAAACCTGAACAAAGCTTCATATTTTTTTTACATTAAAACTTGTATTTCCAAAATTAATTCATTCCTAAAGGCTCTTCCTGAGCTAAAATATTCATAAACTAAAAGAATTTTTTCAGTACTGTTGTCAGGATCAGATCCAGAAATGTATATATGGATTGATGGATGGCTGTGGTAAAATTGCATAACCGTACAATAAATTTTAAATCGATAAAATACATGTAAATTTAATTTTACTGTATCTGGACAACAAGTGGAAAATAATGGAGAGGATATTATTATTTGGATGTGAAATTCTGTTCTGTAAAAAACATAGGCTTATAGGAGACATAATCGTTTTATCTCTTTGTTTTTAATCACCACTCAGTTCTGCTTGAGACTCACTGAGCCTCTGTTTTGTTCAAAATTTGCCCAGTGTGATAAGTTATTGCCCATGTTTTCAAATATTTCCAAAGTTAGATATGGCATTGAAATGAAAATGCTTGTGCTGTATCTTGTTACTGCTTAATCAGGGTGAAATCTTTATGAAATTTTGCATCTTATTCAATTTTGCATAAATTTCATGGGTCAGTTTTTATTTTTTCTGAAAAATATTTCTAAAATTGCCTTTTATTGTTGCTTATGAAGTTGTAGTAGTTTTTTCATGTCAAGTTCATTTTTATGATCATCTAGTAATTTCTTCATGTCTTTATTGTCAACTTCCTAGTTTTGAGTTAACTACAACCATCTCTCCCTAAAAAAATTGCTTAAAGGCTCCAAGACCTAAATTATAATTTTTATTTAAATAAAAACTGAAATGTACTCATCCCATACTATTATTATTACATTATAGTATTGTTATAGGAAAATTTAACTGTGCTATTACTGGAGACAAAGTATTTTGAAAATATCATGCTTAATCTGGTCTTAATTTCTTCATGTAGAATTCATCCTCTGAGTCACATGCTGCCAGGCTTTGTTAATGAATACTAAGCAAGGAAAAATATTAAAATGTGTCCATTTGGTATTAATTATATAGCACAGGTTATCTCGAAACACTTTTGAAAATCATATATTGCCAATTTTAGTGTTTATAACTCGAAAAGCCATTCATTATCCAAAGTGTTTTCCTATTTAGATAATTTGTTCATAAACTAAACTGTGCATAAAATGAGGGATTCATGATCAGAGATCATGACCATTGCATCATGCTCTGTCACGGTAGAAAAACACTGTGCAGAGATACTTTTGGATTGTTAATCTTTTTTCACTAAGCAGTGGATAATTGGCTTTCTTTGCATGGATAATAATGCTCATCCATGCAAACCAGACAGTGTGATAGCTATTAGAAAGAGGGGGAGGGAAATGTTAACTTATGTTTGTCTTTTATGTAATTGTATGCCATTAAGTGTACCAGAGCATTAAAAATTTGCAAAAAAAAAAAAAATTGAAAAGTTTTCAGCTAAAACTAGAGGTGAGATGAGTTTAATATAATTACTTTTTGAAATAATTATATCTTGGAAAATATCAGTCAGTAAAATCTTGGATATATGAGTTGTGTTAGAGGAATCGTCCTGGAAATAAGTATTAAGAATTCTGGTTGGCTAAAATGTAATATTCTCTCATGTAAAGTGTTACATGTGCATACAAAGTAAGAGCACTTATAGTATTACAGTAGTCAGATGCAGAGTGTCTTGTTTCAGTTTATAAGAGAATTAATTTGTTATAACATGAATTTTTCGTACTTTTTACTATAGGGGCTCTCAAGATTGGTTCGCTAATCAATTGAGATATCTTCCCGAAATCTCGCCACTTGTTCTTATACTTTGCTGCATGTTATATCTCGTTTGATTAGCCATTAAATTTTAAGGTCAGCTGTAATAAGGAAGTACTAAATATATTATGTGCATTTGTACTTCATCCATTTTAGTTTGTGCTGAATTAGAATAACGTGCCAAATAAGTTATTGGAGAAATTAAAGCAGAAATAACCAACATGATAATAAATTTGCTGGACTAGTTTCGAAGATTCTATATTTAAACTTTCAAAACTAGTTCTGTAAATTTTTTAATATTATGCTGACTTTTATTGCTTTAACTCCTCCAATAATGCTCATCTCAAATAATAAGATAATCATAATTGAAAGATCATGCTCATCTCAAAATGTTTACTGAAGTGGGTGTCAAATCTGATTATATAATGACTTTTTTTTCTCGTTTCCCTCATCGGTATTTTTCTTTTCTTTTAGAATTCAAAGAAGCATTTTCGCTTTTTGATAAAGATGGAGATGGTACTATTACAACCAAAGAATTAGGAACAGTAATGAGGTCACTAGGCCAAAACCCAACAGAAGCAGAGTTGCAAGATATGATAAATGAAGTTGATGCCGATGGTATGTTATGTAATTTTTATTACATAATTTGTAAAATTGTATATTGAATATTATGTTAGATTTTATAGAAACTTTACTGATCTGAAAAACAACTATGAAAAAATATAAGTTTATGTAAAATTAAAAAATAATGGTGTCTGAAAACAGGAAGATTGTAAAAGACAGAAAAATTAAATGAAAATGTTATGTGGCATTAGAGAAGTCGAATGTTAATTGTTATGGGTTTTATGGCAGTTTGCTTTAATTAGCTGCGTTATCTCTAAACCTTCCTTTAACCTCACTATGTTCCAGTTTAGAAAGGTGAAACAAAACATATATTTTTATTTTTTTGGCTCCATAATTACATTAGTTTCGCGTTTAGTGTTATTTTAGATTTTAAGTTGATGCAGATTTTTCTGGATATCTACAGATGTTTAAAAAGTGATTTTCTATAAAAATTAGTTTAATTTTATTAGATCTTAAAATTTCATAGGTATGTTTTTCTTTCCTGAAGGCAGTATACAGGGTGTTAGTAAATGAATGGCGGTTTTAAAAATTAACAATAAATCAATGTGGCCAAATCTTACAGCCTAAGCAGCAGCAGCAGCTGTCCAAGTTTTTTATGCATTAATCACAGTTCTTCAATATATACATACTTGGTCACATGATGCACATCTACACATTAATCAGATTCTTCCCATTCTCAGTATAGGATGTTTGTGGTGACAGTCTGCAGTGAATGCTTCATCTGCCCACAAATTTCCTCAAGGCACATGGGCATTGGCAGTACATAAGCATGTTCTTTAACAAATCCCCAAAGAAAGAAATCGCATGGTGAGGGGAGAAGGCTGTTGTCTGCTGTTTCAGCAAGTCCAATCCAGCTTTGGTGAAGAACACAATTAAGAAGCTGCTGTTGTACATTCCTGTGAAAATGAGGTGAAGCACCACCCAGATGCAAAATGTAATCATCATAATTGGTGTTCAGCTAGGGTAACAACCAGGTTTCCAACATCTCTAGAAATGAATCACGGATCAAACTTTCTTGTTGGAAGAAAATGAGCTGTGTACTTTTTCACTGGACACCACTCGGAAAGCGCACATGAAACACACGTTACACTGAAACTGCTGATCTGGGCACCGTAAAATGGAGTATACAGAAAACCTTTTCATGTTATGGGGCTATCTTGCCTAAGCTGTGGCTGCTGCACCTTAAGTATGACAAACAAACAGCAGATAGCATGAGAAACTTGGACAGTTGCCAATGCTTAACAATTTAGGTTTTGCATGGGTAAGGATTGATTTATTATTAATTTTTAAAACGGCACCATTCATTTAATAAACACACTTATAAATGTGATCATCTTTAAGTGTAAATACAATTTAGAACAGGTAGTCGTATTACAGTACTTTTTCAATAATTTCCTTTTTAAAATTATATTTCGCATATAATTTTGACTAAATTTCAGGTTTGTACCATGAACTGTTGTTTAAATTAATTTCTTAACTAATTTTAAAAACTTCAGATGAATGGAAATATATTTCACAAAGAAAACCTTTTTAATTAACAATGAACCTATTTATTTAGCATTCTAAACATATATATATATATAAACCCACCGTGTATGATATCATGCTCAAAGTATATGTAAAACCAAAAATCACTGTTGTCACAAAAGCTCTACATTATAAGGAACATTTTAAATTATAGTGTATTAACTGAGTTCATGCACATTCCTTGCAACATACTCTCTACTCAGTTCAGAGATGCAGTCGATGAGGAACTTTTACTTGTCTTCTGACCCTATTGGTTATGGGTCTGCCTATTGTAGGGAACTCTGGATGGTCAGATTGATACATCAAGAATAGTCAGAGACTCAACTATTCTTGATGTATCAATCTGACCATCCAGAGCTGTACTTTCATCAGTTTCTAGATCTGACTCTTTATAGACATGCTATTTATCCGGCTCTTGTTTAAGCCAATCCAGTCCCTCCCACCATCTGCTTTGTAGCAACATTTTGGCCTCGCACCCTCTAGAGGGAAGATCGGCAGAATTGCTTGAACTTGGTACATAATGCCAGTCATCCGGATTTGTGCATGTCCTTATTTCAGCTACATTTGAATGGTTTGCCACAAAAACATTCTAGTGGGAATCTTTTTTGATCCATGTCAGAACTACAGACGAATCACTCCAAAGGTTCACTTGGCACTTTGTTGATTTGAGAGCATCAATGACTTGACGATACAACCAAGTAGCTATAAGTGCTCTAAGCAACTCTAATCTAGGAATAGTTACTTCTTTAGCAGGTGCTGCTCTTGATTTACATAATACCAATACTGAAGTTTTGCCCTCAGAATATGCATATAAGAAAATGCATGCTGCATAAGATACCTTACTAGCATCACTTAAAACAATGTAAAGTGATAGAGCATTCATCAGTCATCTTGAAATTTTACAATAATTCAAGAAGTTCTTGAGCCAAGCTTTCTATACCTTGTGGAAGATTTTCATCCCAGGAAAGGTTCATTTTCAGTGTTTTTTGCAGATTGAGTTTTGGAATTAACATAGTTGGGCTAGTAAATCCGATGGGGTCGAATATCCTCTGAAACTGACAGCAGAGATCTTTTTGTGTTGGCACTCCCAGAAAATGTGAAAGGGGTTAAATTGCAATAAATTTCATAATTCTTGGTGTCCCATGAGAGTCCTAGAATTGGAATGATCTTCTAAGAGGAAGTCTTGCTTCTCCATTTGAATGGTGCAGCAGTCCACCCTCTAAGGTCAAAACCTCCTGAAGACAGTAGAGTTTGGGACCCTTCTTTGAACTTGACTAAATGACTTTGGTTTCGAAAGTAGCTATACATTTGTTGACATGAAGGGATTTCTTCAATCTAAGTGCTGTTCCTCTTAAACCTTGAGGAACATCATCCAAATGGTAGGAAATCATTTCTTCCAACAGGAATGGACTCTTAAGAAATGCCGGACGCAACAGTGTCTGTAGGTAACATTTCAGTTTGATTTGAATCTTTCCAACACAAGAATTTCAAAAAGTCCTGTCTCTAGCATGTAAACTGCTAAGAAAGCTTTCCTTATGTTGGCACACCAATTGCATGTTGCCGGAATTGCATCAAAAGGTTTGGAAGCATTTCTATTAAATTCGCTCCCTTTTCGAGGCAAGCATTCAAAGAGTTCTCATTTTCATCCTTCAAGGATGCATCGAATACAGGTCTCACTTTCATACTCAGACTGGAATCCTTGATTACTGCTTGATGAGACAAATAATGACCAGTATCGCTATTATTCGGAGCTATTTCTATTATACCTTCTTTGTGTCAGCCTATAATAATACCATCATATTCTTCGAAATATCCCATCTTTTGCAGTCTTCGTGTATTGGCGAAAAGCCTTTTTCCACTTTATCTTGATTATCTCCAAGAATCCAATGACTATTCTTCCAAGACAAACAGACTTCATAACCTATTGTCCTCGATTACTTTAATGTTTTCTAGGAAAAATTTGATCATTTCAGTGTCTAAATTCTCCGTGGTTTTCCCTTCTGCCGGATTTTTTATGCCAATTGTCTCTAAATTCCACAGTTCTGGGAGATGCAAATAGGAAAGTCTGACAGTATCAAGCACAGTATTATGATTTTACACCTAGCCTCGTAGGATCCAACCTAATTTTGTTTGAATGGCAGTAAGGTTTTTGTCAAGTGGAATATTATTCGCCATCAACTGTCAGGAATAGTCTGCTCCTATTAACAATCAGATATCTGGTGCATCTCTAAGAATCACTGATTTTGATTTTATGTTCTCGAAGTGAGGAACATAAATGTTTGAGTTTCATTCTAGGAGTGTATCCACAAATTTTGTCTTTGTCTAAAACCGATAATTCATATTTGGATTTCTTTTCATTACCTTGTATTTCAAAATAAAAAATAAGATGGACCTGAAATTCAGTTTCAACTCCACCAAACAGATTGTGGCTCAAAGTCTCTTGATCTAATGGGACTAAATCTAGTCTCTTTAGTATGTCTTTCCGTAAGTAACATCTTTGTGACGCACTATCAAAAAGCGTTCTCACAAGTTCTGTTTTTCCATTATGGGTAGTCTTCACCATAATAGTTTGGAGAAGAGTTGTTTGCAGTTTTTGCTTAGACAATAAAGTCTCACTCATTTCGTTAGCTACTTTAGATGCTTTCTTTTTTTTAACTTCTAGAATCTTCTAGTTCTCTGTGCATGATGTTTGTTGTTTGTTGCAAAATAGGCATTTCACAGAACATATACTTTTGAGCAACATGCCCAATTTTTAGGCAGTTAAAACGAGCTTTTTTCTCCCTTAGTAAATTTTTATCTCCCAATGAAAGGCTGTGCAGCATAAAGCACTCCTAGGAATTATACATTTCCTTGTCACATCAAACACAAAAATTAAGCTGTTTCTTCTTTGAATTTCCTTCATTATTACAAGTTGCTGTGGCTGGAACCGAGTCAACTTTGTCTGGAGCAGAAAAACTTGTACGGACACTCTTCATTTTAAACTTCAATTCAGAGAAAATGCAATAAATTTTCCAAATTTTCAGTGTGTGCGACTTTTTCCTTACACTGGCGAGATCCTTCCCATGCCCTCAGAATTTCTTCAGGTAGTGAAGACTACAAGGGGATAAAGCATAGCTGCGCAAATCTCACTTTTTACTCAAAACGTCTCCAAAGCTCTGAGTTGTGTTCCAACTTATTATATAAGTTGAATAGGGTCATATTTCCTTTGTTGCCAGCTTGAGCCAAAACCAACTTTAATAATTCACAAACATAGATTTCTACCAGTAATTCGTCGCCCGCAAATCGAGATTTTAGCTGCTTGATAGCTTCTTCGTAATTCGCACCTGAGGTAGAATAACTATCTACGAGTTCTCTCGCTGGGGATCCAACAACAGTTGCCTGCAATAGGTACTGAAATTTAAAAATTTATCATTGTCATTTATATCTACATCTTCGTTAATCTTCTTAAACTGTCCCCAAAATCCTAACCAATTTCGGGTCTCCCCATTGAATTTTTGAAGGTCCAGCTTTGGTAAAGTTCCTCTTCATGGAATTTTCTGAAGTTTCAGGTGTAATTACAGGAGTGGATTTCACCATTTTATTTTCTTCTTTTGTTGTTAAACTGATATATTTATCACAATGTTTCATTTGTGTCAAAATCGGCCAAATAATCACTTTCGTTTCCACTTTCCAACAAAAGTTCAGAAATTTGTGATCGAACTTCATCTAATTTGTTGAATTTACCTCTAATTGCAAGGTCAATACTTGGAGTTGATTAATCTCCACGTCAGGCTTTAAAATTTCCTCATCTAAAGCATTGGCAGTAATCGTAAATGATTGCTTTAGAGGCTTACGCTTTCAAAATAGAATTTCCATGATTTTAAAAATTCAATGGTCCAAGGATATAATCAAAGAAATCATAAACTCACTTGATAAATTCTAATGCAAAATCGATGTTTCGTTTTCTTTAAATAGCATTCTATCCTGTCACAGACGCCAGGTGTTTAAAGTGATCAAGATTATGTTTGAAAACTTGGCAATTCTGTTTTTCCAGACCTGCCACACTACTTAGGTGGTGGCTTAGGGTTAACAGGAAAAAAACTTTGCAGCAGGTTACATCAACAATATATCTGAAACTTGCTGAATACTACAAATATGTGCAGTTGTAGTAGTGAAAGAAACAAAATGCATGTCATAATCAATTTCTAGTTTAATGGATTAATTAATTAATTAAAGGCCAGGTATGTCTTCTAATGTTAATTATATGTGGATAAAATGTTTCTGCTATAAATCCTTTTAGATTAACAGTCTCTTCTTTTTCTTCCCCCCGCTCTTTGTTTAAGGGAACTAAAAAGTGGGAAATGTCTTCAAAATTTTTAAATATGCGTCAAAGCTTGATATCTTTGTAACTACTGGCTGTAATTGGAAACTCTGTATACAAGTTTTCTTATCCTTTATATTGTGTTTGTTACCTTTTATTTTGTTTCACATGTTAAAATATTTTAAGTAAAAATAAAGTACCTTTGTCATTGATATAAAATTGAAGCATACAGAGGATGTGTGTTACAATATTTTCTCCCATCAAAACATTTTTAGCTTCCCCTTTCCCAAATAAGAAAAACTAATGTGTAATTAAATGACCTGCTTTAAAAATAATCAAATATTTTTTAAATAATTTTTAATTTGAGAACAAAAAATTGGCTGTTTATAATAGAAAATTTATTGATTTCTAAACTTTGTATGCAGGAAGCATATTAATCGCTGTACACCCATATGGGATTTAACGGTGAACATTTTTTAAATCCTTACTAGGCCTCAGAAAAATCATACAGAAAATCCATATTTTCATGTAATCTTAACTGAGAAAGCAATTCTTATGAAATTCTTTTGTGAGGGCAAATTATTAAATATATAGATGATGATAATAATTTTTGTATCCTGTGTAACTGTATATTTGTATGAAATTGAATACAAAAGCATTAGGTATAATTCAAAGAATTTAATATGAATAATTTGCTGAAATGCAGATGCAAAGAAATCATCTGGCCCTTTAAAAACAGAATTATTGTTTATCATTACTTTTACTCTAAAATGGATTTTTTTAATGGGATTTGTCTTAAATGCTTGTAGAAAATATAATTTTAATTTAAAAGCATAAAAAAAGTTATTTTGTAATAATTTAAAAATGCCTGATTCCTTAAAGGATTTTGATTAAAAAACATTCTTTTCTATATCTTTTACCTGAAAAAGAATTATTTTGCATTTAAAAATATAAATAAATGGCAACTGCCCATCAACAGTGCACAGATCCGAAGGGGAATGCAAATTTTCTGGTAACAAACTTTCAGGAAAATATGTGCATGAATATAAACATGATTTCAGTAGGAATTTTAAATAGCTATATATGGAAGTAGATGCCCAAAACAAAATTTAAATATTAATATTGATTATTGGTGAAATGGATGCTATTATATGATACAATAGTCAAATATGTAATTTTCTTTGATGTACTCATTTTTACTTTAGTGTGAGAACTGCTTTGGTGTATTCCTAAAATGTTTACCAAAATATTTTCTTTTATCTATATTTTGTGTACAAAAATGACAAGGCATTTCTGTAATAACTATCATTCAACCTGTAATAAAGTGGAATATTCCATGAAATAGGTAAGTTAAGAATATGTGAAGTAGAAGTCCAAGTTCAGAATTTGTGAAAAGAAATTTGAACCCCCTCCCCCCAAAAAAATCCAAGTTTAATAAGTATAAACATAGACAAAATGTTATTTTTATGGCAAAACAATGTACTTAATTTGTTTAAAAAACTAGCTGCTTTGGCATACTTTGTGGGAAAACTACCATGTAAAAACTTATGAAATTTTATTTCAGTATACTATTATATGCTGTCCATCCAATTAACATAAACATTTGTTCGATTTAGGGATTTCATGTTTTACATATTTCGTTGAATAATATAAGTAATAAGGTCTTGTAAGAATTTGATAGTGGTATATGAAATATGATAAAGTGTTGTCCTAAAATTTCTGTTTCTTGGCTGAAATTTACTGCTTGATCAATTAATATCATTTGGCAGCCTTAATTTTGGGGAGGGTGCTAAAAGAATAGTTCATTTTTTATCTCAACAATGTATATAATTGAAAAATGAAGAATACTTTCCTTAATACATACTTGCTTGTTAGAACTGCCATCACATAAGCTCTTAGCAATGTTTTAAGTTTTTACATTCAGATAATTTAGTTTGTCAGTTTTGATGATTGACTATGCTGATTGCTTTAACAATATATTATTGATTTATATATAATTAAATAAATGGGTAATCTGAAATCCATATTAATTTGTTGCTAAAATGTTTTACTGTTTAAAAGTAATTTAATCTGATTACAGCTTCCAGATATTCTATTTGGAGCTGATAAAAGTTTTCTGAATTTTAATTTGAGACTTTTGTTGGCCTAAAGATAACTATCTTTGTTCTGCTGTTAAAAAATTATTTTGACATATGTACCATCTTGCAGTTTGTATCTTCTAATGATCAGTCATTCGAACTTCCATTAAAGCTAAAATATTTAATGTCAGTTTAACTTGAATTGTTAAACTATAGAAATAATGTTAACAAACAATTTGAAACTTCTTTTATATGTACTGATGTCTGATGTGTCTGAATTTTTAATAAAATGCAGTTGGTATTAATTTACTTGCTCTGAACAGTAATAAAATACTATATATTTAATCAGCACTTAAATGTTTACATTTTTATGAAAATTGCTTGTTGAATGTAATTTTGAAAGAATTAATAATTTGAATACTTTTTTTATATTGACTATTATAATTTCTGATTTGTAAGTTTTAATCTTGACTGTTTTCATTCTATAAATATTCTACAAAATGTTATATAGAAAAATAATAAATTTCAATTTCTGTTTGGTATTAATTTTGAAAGGAAACACTAGTCTTTCTTTAGGAGTTCATCTATATATATAAAGAAGAAAGTCTGTTTGTTCGCCTATAACTCTGTCATTACTATAGCTATCATCACCAAACATTTGACAAGTCTTTTCTGGGTCCTGGAAAACGTCGGTGTCCACTTTTTTCAAGGGGAAAAAAATTGTAGAGTTTGTAAATCAAAATTTTCTAAGTTTTACAGAATCTCTCTTTATAAAGAAGAATGTCTGTTTGTGTGTTTGTTCATGTTATTGATTTATGATAAATTTTTTGCCACATTTAATCGACTAAAATTCAGTATAGGTCAGGGATGGGCAAACTTTTTCGATCGCGGGCCAAAAATCGAAAAAATAAAGTTTGGCGGGCCAAGATGAATTTTTCTAAAATTTTAAAAACAATATACAAGTATTACAATTTAATATATTAATGAGATGAATGAAATTGCGATTTCATTTTTAAAAGTTCCTTATATTGAGGTTCGAAGTGAGATGTACTGATTCTAAGGAACCAGGCTAAATGCTCGTCTATCAGTCTACTTCTGAAATAATTCTTTCTAAGGTTCATAGTTGAAAACACTTGTTCACATATATAAGATGAAGCAAACATAGCACTGATTTTCTGGGCATGAGGTATTAAATTTGGGAAACTTTCCATAATGATTTGTAAAACTCTAACTTTGGCATATTTAGAAACAATTGCTTGAGATGATTGTTAGATTGCAACTCAATTAATTCAAGCTGCAAATCTGACCTCACTGCTTCACAATTTACCTTGAATGGCATGGTAAAAATATCCAATTCTGCTTGAATGGCACTGAAATCTTGAAATCTGCGTTCGAACTCAAAATGCAGTTTTTTCAAGCTATCTTCATAATTCTTAAGGTTCTCTTCATTTACTGAGGGTATTGAATTTAACCTCGGGAAATGAGATAAGTCGTTCTTACCTAGCTGCCCAGCAAACATATTAAGTTTTAGTTTAAAAGCTTTGAGATGTGACCAAATATCGTCGATAAATTGATTTTTCCCTTGCATCTTGACATTCAAGTTGTTCATATGACAAAGAAGATCTGTGAAAAATGCAAAGTCTGAAAGCCATTTTGTATCTTCTAACATTTCGCACTCCGCAGAACACTGTTTCTCATGGAAGAACGACACAATGTCGTCTTTCAGCTGCCAAACTCGCTCGAAAACACATCCTGCACTAAGCCACCTTACTTTCGTGTAATACAGTACATCAGAGTATTCAGATTGCACTGACGAAAATCTCGAAATTGCCTGTGAGTAAGCCCACGAGATCGAATAGTATTTACAAGCTTCACGACTGTATCAAGCACGGGTTTCATATTCAATGCAGATTTACACAGAGCATCTTGATGTATAACACAATGTAGAAAAACAACATTGTTCCCGGGATAGTTTTGATTAAAGAGTCCAAGAAATCCAGATTTTTTTCCTGTCATATTTGGTGCTCCATCGGTCGTAATATTACATATATTTGTTATAGGCACTTTCAAAGTTAAAAGCCCTTCCTGAAATTCACGAAAAATATCATATCCCGTTGTAGTTCCCTTTAAAGAACGCATGCACGCCAGTTCCTCAATAATTTCAAAGTTCTCATCAACACCTCTTATAAATAATACTAATTGAGCAGTATCATTTATATCAGTGCTTTCATCCATAGCTATGGAACAAAATTTAAACTGGCCAGTCTTTGACTCTAATTGTGATGCCAAATTTTTATCGATGGCTTCCATTCTAGAAGTCACCGTTTTTCGAGATAAGCTTACAGTCTCAAAATTATTTTTCTTGTCTGGACATAAAACATCACAAACTTGGAGCATGCATTGTTTAACGAACTCCCCATCACTGAGAGCTTTATTGTTTTTAGAAATATTGTATGCTACAATGTAACTTGCATGTGTAGCTGCTTCTTGAATTCTGTTTACCTTCTTGAAAAAATTTTGCCGGCCTGATAATTTTTTACAAAGACTTTCTGCATTTTGTTTTTCTTTTTTATATTCGGACATTGCTTCGTAATTGAAATTCTTATGCTTAGATGTGAAATGACGGGAAATGTTATATTCTTTGAAGACTGCTACAGCTTCATTGCAGATAAGACACACTGGTTTATCTTTCACAACTGAAAAAAAATATTTCCATGTCCATTCATCATTAAAATCACTCTGAATCAACTTTACGTTTTTTAGTAGCCATTTTGGGGTTGAAATATTTTACGAATAACCCAAACAAGCACTAGCTACGCTATACTTTTAATAATTTCACCACTATTCACAATGACGCTATATGTCCACAATCTTTCAACACGCAATCAATAATATTAGAACTCGCGCCAAAAGATAAAGCCGCTAGATGGAGCTTAAAATGCGCAGTCTGCCACATGTGAGGTCTAATTCACTTATATTGAATTCCCATATGTCTGCTCCACAAGAAAAAGATAACGCTTGTTGGCGCCAATCTACAGCTATAACTAACAAATAACTTCCGCTTTTAACACTTTACCGATTGAAAATTGCTTGTGTTTGCTATTTTCTTCGATTTATGTTTTGCAGAACAAAAATAGAGAATGTAAACAGATTACCAGCTCTTTGAAAAAAAGGAAGAAAAAATATAATATTTAAACAAAGTAGAAAAGGAGATGGATATATAATATATGAATATTTCTTTTAATTTGCCTCTGACCGGCAAATTAAAATTCTATCCGCGGGCCGCATAGAACCTTCCGGTGGGCCGGAGTTGGCCCGCAGGCCGTAGTTGGCCCATCCCTGGTATAGGTGAAGTATTGAATGGAACTTGAGCTTTTAACGACCATTTGATTAGAAAGACGAAAATCATTAAAAACTTTGTGTCATTGTTGCTGATATTGAGAGCGAATAAGTTTATTTTTCTAATGAAATTTTTTATGTGGGTTTCATATCGCATTAGACTGAAAAATGTATGACTATTAAATTGTATTTTTTGGATCGTTATTAGAAAAGGATTACAGCAGCATAGTTCTCTTTGTTGTTAGATACATTACTCCCAATCCAACTTAAGTGGCCTCATGTACTTCCACTAGTTTAATAAGATGAAGTACAATTAACATTTGCTTCTAAGTAAATTTCGACCTATGTACATTGTTCAGAAATATAGTGGCTGTAGCTGACAAATATTGGTCCGTTGCTTTGAGATGATATTCCAGATGGTTGAACAAACAGGCTGCATTGTTTTCCTTCTTTAATGCAGGTAGGGACCAGTTTTCATTAGATATTTTCAAAGGCAGAAAACCTTAACATGTTGAGCTATGATCAAATAATCTTAATTTATATTGTGTGATATATGTGGTTACGTGACTAAAATATTAATGAAAAAATGTAATTTTAGGAAATGGAACAATTGATTTCCCAGAGTTTCTTACTATGATGGCAAGGAAAATGAAAGATACAGATAGTGAAGAAGAAATAAGGGAAGCTTTCAGGGTGTTTGATAAAGATGGCAATGGTTTCATCAGTGCGGCTGAGCTGCGTCATGTAATGACAAATCTTGGTGAAAAACTTACGGATGAAGAAGTAGATGAAATGATTAGGGAAGCTGACATTGATGGGGATGGTCAAGTGAACTATGAAGGTAAATTTATTTCGTCTTATTATTTTGCAGAACTTCTTATATGCTTATTAGAAATTTAAGACAACCAATTACTTTATTTAATATATTAGGATATTTATGTAATAAACAGGGTTGCCACGCTACCTGGAAAACCAGAAAAAGTCAGGAAATTCAAATATTTTAGTCTAAATCTGGAAAAGTCAGGGAATTTCATCCCCAAAAAAGCGAGTTTTGCGCCAATGTTGGAAGCCGATAACTTTCTTGGCACACGTTAGCGTCACTCGGGCAGCTGGCATAGAGCTAATTCTTGCAGTTCCAAACAGATTGTCTTTTAGAAATGCAAAGCAAGTTTCCAGTAACTTTGGTTCCCAGTAACCTCCAGAATCGAAATACTCGCATGTGCAGGGCATGTTAAACTAAAGAAAATACGTATTCTTGTATCGAACAAAATCGGTTTAATTCTAGTATAGCGGTATCATGGAGGTTAGAATAGCCTCCGTATATACGGGATTTGGCGACATTATGATTAGCAGCAAACAGGCCATTTTGATGTTGGCAGCAGTTTTCAAAATCGTGCCAAGACTGTAGCGTATAGTAGGATTTTACCGCAAAATCTTTTAGATACTTTTTTAAGAAATGCCTTATTTGTCATTTCGCAGTAAAATAAAGTAGTAATCAATCATCTAGGTTAACCATTTAATATAACTATACTCGCCAAAATATCGTTGATTATTGTAATTCAGTTTTTTTTAATTATTTTAATGTTGCTTCTTCCCCTTAAATTTATTTATTATTAGTAAATAATACTTTCAAATTTCAGGAAATTTCCTCTGGCATAATCTTGAAACTAATTCTAGCGGTATGATGACATAACATCACGAAATTCAATGCACATATTTTTTGCTTATGTATTCAGCTAAATAAATATAAAATACCTAAGTTTATAATTTAAAAATATTAAATAGATTTCTTTCTTTCGTTTAGCTGCAAAATGTCAGCAAAAAAAAAAAAAATATTTTTTATCCACATTGAGCAGATTCTGATCTCAATTCTTCAGTGGAGAAAACAACTCCTATTATAGTTATAATAGTAATCTTTGAGGATAATATATAAGCCATATCTAATTGGCAAATTTTTGTGTTTTCAAAAGGTACCATAATTAGTTTCCCTCTTAGCACAGCCAAAGTGCATTATGTGGATAGACTGGAATTTTCTTAAAATACACCTGGAAAAGTCAGGAAATTTCATTCTCCTGTTTGAGTGGCAACCCTGAATAAATGAGTTTTCTGTGTGTTTCTAGTATTTAAGGTGCATAAGTTTATACATTAATTAAGGTACTTAGCTTTCTCTTTTTTCTGTTTTTATATGCATTAAATGTTGGCAAGCCTAAAAAATTTGTCGGATTTTTTTAAAATTTGTATTATTTTTCAGAGTTTGATATCATAAACTGCTGCATTACTGATAGCTTTTCATTTTATATTTTCAACCAGGACAAAGGGTAACTAGGTTTCTTTGGAGAGGGAAAAAAAGCATGTCTGAAATGAAAAAAATTTAGGGAAAACTATTTATTTTTTAAAGCATAATAATTATATTTTAAACTGTGTTTTTAAATGTAATGATAAAAAGTATGTTGTTTGAAAGGTCTATCAGTTTCCTAGCAAAACTTACAGATTAATTTGTTAGACATTCATTCACAAGTAATGTAAATGTACATTAAGTGTATTATTACAGTCGACATCTTGTTATTCAAAAATGTTAATGATATTGATACAGCACACTTTTTTAATACCTATCCAGATACTTTTGCAATAGCTGTACGATTTTGAAAAGGTAACAGGAAGTAGTACCAAACACTTTCTGGTAACTGTTATCTAGCACTGAACATCTTCAGCATTGCAGTTGACTGTTTTTTCTTTGAATTGATAACAATGTTTAGCAGTGCTTTGTAATTTGGCCCTAAATCCTTGATGTTGCAAATGGAGAAAATTATCCATGCTTATAATAATATCCCATTAATTTAGTAATTTATTAAAAATGAGTCTATTCACTAGATCAAATGGCACATGCAGATGAATTTTCAAGAGGTAGGAGAGAGTTAAAAATAATTTTTTAATTAAAGTTAGTAAAATATTAGATAATGTTGTCACATTTATTTTCCTATTTCAGTATTCTGCAATGTGCCATTGGCTAATAACTGAAGTATATATTTATTGTATTGCATATATATTAATTGAACCAAACGTGATATTTTAACGTATCACAATGTGCATACTGCCATTCGTATTATGAGTTTAGTAATTCAGGAATTATTTAATTAGAATCATTGTTTCAGGTTTGATTACATAGGTTGTGAGTTTACTGTATCTAGAGATCTGATCCTGTGGTAATAACATGCAGTTTAGTGGGAAACAATCGGCTAAAAGTTGTGTTAAAATTAACTAGCGATAAAAACTTTATTTAAATGTAGTATTAAATTTGTTGTAGGGCATAACAAATTTTATTGTTGTCTTTAACTTTTATGGCTTTGTTGAGTCCCAAAGAAGAACTAATTTAATGCATTAAATTGAAAATTATAATAAAATTAATTAAAATAATTATAATAAAGTTTGAAAACTTTAACACATGAAAAAACTTCAAGGATATGTTTTGACTCAGTATTGTTAAGTGATACAAAAAATTAAAATGACCATGTAGCAGACAATTATAAATTACTGTTAGAAAAGTATATCGGCTTGAAAATTTTTTTCGTTTTGGGGGAAATGTAATAATAAAATTTTAAATCTTTATTGGAATTATTATAGGAAGCTCAGATGCATATGGTTTACTAATTAGCAGGCTATTTTTGTGAAATTACTTTGACAATCATTTATATTTAAGAGTGTGAGAGAATTGCCACATAAATAAAATTTATTGATTTTTAGGGGTTAAGATAAAAGGAAAAACCTGTTTCGTATGAAAGAAGTAAATGGAAATTAGTGTTCTTCAGAAAGCAAGCTGTGCAGATAATTTTAATTATCTATATTATTGGTTCTCTGCTTTTTTTTTTTTTTTTTTTTTTTTTTTTTTTTTTTTTCTTACTTGCCTGTTGTAGTTCATTCCTTTAAATATTATTGTTCTTATCAGCACAAGTTTATAATTAACATAGTTGCTGCTGTTCAAGTTCATGTTGTTACAAACGAAAAGCTGAATAAAAGAATGCAGAACCCATTTCTTAGCAGAAAGAACTTGCCGAGATAGTGAAGGGAACAGATGAGGCTTTTCTAAATGTTAAATAACAAAACCAGTAAATAAATAAAACTCCTATGACTTTTCAGTAACTGTATTTAATTTGAATCTCGTGTATTTATGAAGGAGGGCCCGTTTTGCCCTCGAAATCAATTAAGATTTTACAAAATCTGCACCAAATACAAGGGTGTCGATTTGCCTGTTTTATCTTGCGTTTGTTTTAAATGGCTGAAGTACCATTTTTGTGATCAGTTTTCTTTCATGACCATAAGTATTCTCGTTTATATGTTCTCAAGATACTTGGGAACTGCTAATCTAGAAAACCTGATTAGTTTTCATTGCTGTTAGAGTACTCAGCAGTTAATAAACTCAGCTTATTATGTGCATTTTCCCAGGAATCAAATACATACTAATCTATAAAAAAACCTCTGTTTATTAAACTCGTCCATGTCGTTTTTAAAATACAGATTCGCAAAAGACTGATTCTTCAGTGCCAGAATATCCTCCTTATCAAAGCTTTTTGTAGTTTACCTATAATGTCTGGTGTAGAAAATGTTTCTGTACGTTCAATACTAGTATCTCTTTCTACAAATATAGCTTATAATATTCTTTTTCTTCTTCCTCTTCATTGGCTTGGCAGTTCACCATGAGCCCTGACCTTCTTCATGCATCTCTGCTTTTGGCATCTGTTTTCAGTTTTTGACCTTAAGAATGTGTAAGCCATTTTTAACATGATTGATCCATCTCACAGGGAGTCTCCCTCGAGGTCTGATTCCCATGGGCTTTACCAGAAAGGTTTTCTTACTACACTGAACTTCATGCATTCTGGCCAAATGATGTGCCCATTTAAGTCTCTGGTTTGAAGAATTTTACTACAGCAGGTTATCTATAGATCTTGTATAGCTCTAAATTAGATCTTTTCCACGATCCATTCACATGAGCCCCACCAAGTATACAGCGTGAAATCCTTTCAAAAATCCCCAAAGTCCTCATCATGTAAAGTCAGCACCCAAGCTTCCGACACATAAGAAGACAACATTCAGACTTTAGACCAGGTCGTTATAAAGCTCTTGGTTGTAAATTCAGAAAGGATGTTCAGAAACTGATGAACAGAACTTAATTTTGTGAAAATGCCAACACTTCAAAGGAGATGCCTTTTATGGAGCCAGAAGCTTCAGAGGAATTGCAAACTATAGCTTATGATTCAGACAATCGGTTAAGTTAAGGAAGATTAGTGTTTAGAATGTGTCAGTTCACAACAATATTGAGACAAGTGTAAAAACTGAAAGTGTTTTTGTTGAAGAAATTTCCTTGTTTGTTGAATAACACGAATAGTTGAATAGTAGAGTAGTTGTTTGTAAGAGATGTAGCTGTATCAAAAACATATTAAATAATAAAAAAATTACAAAAATTAATAATAAAGATATATATATGTAAGATCTGAAAGCTTTCAGATTATATATTACACCCAGAAGGGCTTTTTTAATGTTTGTGTATTACCGATATTTATTGAATGTTCTTCGCATTTAAACCACATAAAATTCATTTCAACAGCAATATCACAAAGTATTTGAAAACAGCAAAACAGGATATCTTTTGAATTTCCGATACACAGCTGGCAAGCTGGAGATAAATTCCCCCCCCCCCATACAGTGTTGCCTTTCCACGCTTTGAAATCGTTGAGTTTGTTATTTAAAAATTCATTTAAGTTTTACAAAATTTGCAATAGATAATAAAACAAATTCAAAATTCGGGCTTCCAAGTGCCTGTGTTCGTGTGGAGGACTGTATTATTCAAAATTGGATCAGGAAACTTTCATGTAGATTCTTCATTATTTAAGTTTCTTTAAATATAATGCATTGCGATAATATTTGATGACGACAGTTTGAAAAGTGAAACGGTGCAAAATGTCATTTTGAGACTAATAGCCCTTTGGGTGTAATGTCCCTTTGGGCTAAAAAGAATTTAAAAAGTAGCATAAATAGTTTAATTTTAGCATTAGTTTTTTAATACTATTTTAGGATAAATTATTGGTTTAGTTACTTTGTTTTAAAAGTTGAAATATGCAATATCCAAATCGCCCTGTATTAAACTTAGCTGCTTAATTAACTCAAATATGTTTGAAACAGAAGTGATTTTAATGAGTGGCAGGTTACATTCTTAAAATAGATATTATTTATATTGAAAGAACTTGGTAATGTTAATGTTAATGTGGATGATTTCATGTGCTAAAAGCAAATTTATTTTTGGAAAAAATTTCCTTGATACAAATGTTTGGCAAAACTGTCAGTATCTGTAATAAGCAAATCTGAAAATCTTGTCAAGGACAGTGGACATCTTGCAGTGGCGACTTTAATGAGGAAGTACCAGTTATATATGTAAGATTCATGTGTCAGGGTTGGCTAATGAATTTGCTAGTGTGCTTCTTTTAACCTGCAAGTTTTGGAAAATAATTTTAATTTTTGTATTCCATTATTAAAATAAATATGCTTTGTTCCTTTTTACTTCCTTGTCCGAAGTAAAAGAAATATTGTAATCGTGAAAAATTTTTAGCATCATATTTAGCGAAAATATCCATTTTGATCGCTCTTTATTCCATTTGAATGGTGTTTTTGCGTTGTATCTGTACATATGGACAGAATAAAAGACTCTTTTTCCCAAAACGGATTCTGAAATGCATTTAAATGGATTCAGAAGAGATTTCTCAATTATGTCTCTGCATACGTACATATGCATATATGTATTTCATACTCGAAAATGAGTAGCCTCGGAACATTGAAATTTTGTATATGGGACTGCTATAACATGTAGATGTTCACCTCCCTTAGCTGGATTCGACTGCACCAAAAGTATATAAATATGTCTGTGTATATTATATACACACACATACATACCCACTCTGTTACTTGGCTCTGTGAGCTAAGTTTTTTTATTCTTATATGTTGGTAAATTGTACATTTTTTGCTTTAAAAGTGATTTAATTATATTATTCTTATGTTCGGTTAAGATTTTTTAGTTAAACTGCATATTTAAAAGTTCAAGTTTTATTAAGCCTGATGGTGCTGCCATTTGTTTAATTTCCACACAGACATCACTGCCTTTTTGCTGAGTGGGGCCAAAAGTTTTGTGCACTAAAAAATATATCTTTCTGCCTAATTTAACTTTTTAGTGATTTTTAACTGTGTTTGGTACTTTACAATTTGTAATGAAGATGTTTTGTGTTTTTATATAATTTTTCCTTGATGCAAAGTGAGAACCGAATTGATTGAATGAGAAATATATCTGTAATGAAATTCAGGAAGTTTTAAATGAAATGCAGCAAAAAATGTGCATAATTTAATATGTCATGTGGTGTCAACATCAATTTTTTTTTTTTTTCTGTA
This sequence comes from Stegodyphus mimosarum, assembly GCA_000611955.2. NCBI lineage: Eukaryota > Metazoa > Arthropoda > Arachnida > Araneae > Eresidae > Stegodyphus > Stegodyphus mimosarum. The sequence goes on from KK114971.1 coordinate 37,866, forward strand.
GCATATAAAATGACTTTTAAGTGCAATTAAATTTGTGTTCACGTAAATTTATAACTTGCATGATGTTAGAAATTTATGCATCTTAGACAAAGAGACTTCTGCATTTCAGTTTTGTAATATCATGAATTTTGTCAACGTATCAAAATATGTAAAAATTTTACTTCTAATAGTTACCATGCTTGTTGTAAGTGGTGAAAGAAAACATTTTTATGACCAGTTGTGATATAAAAAATAGCACTTCAAGTAACTCTTTTTAATTTAGAATTATAAAATGTCAAAATATCTTAAAAAATTTGCAGTAAATCTGCATATTTAACTTGTGCATTAAAACGTTATTATTATGCATCAAGAACAAAAAATATTTACGGCATTGAAAATTTTTTGAACTAAAATTAATTTTTAGTAATGCACGGTAAGTGTTGAAGCTATATAATTAGTATTATATAAGTTTTTATGTTATTATTATTTATTAAATTCCTTTTCTCTTTTTCAGAATTCGTTACTATGATGACGTCAAAATGATTCTAGTATCACAATTCCTGTAAATTAATTTTTTCTTGCTTTCCAATTTATGTATTTGTCCGGCTAGTTTGACAATTCTTCTGTTGTGATGTTACCTCTGTAAAGACACTTTTGTACCATATTCCATCAGTGCATATTGGCATTGGTGTTATATATCATGTCGATGTGTTGTGTTAGACCTGTCCTGTGCTTTTGTACATTTCCAACTTCCATTAAAGGTTAGTCTCCAAACTGTGTTTTTTTATTTTTTAAGGCATAAATTTTTAGTGTGTGAAATTCATGAAAAATGGTTTTAACATTTTAATATTATATACAATTTTCATATATAATTGTTTTTTAGTGGGGGAGGACGAGATTCTTGTTTGTACAATCAGAGCTTTAAAATTTGCTTCTCCAGTAACAAATGACATTTATGAAATTCTCAAACCATGAATTACAAAATTATTTTCACATTAGGGCTCAGAACATAAGTTTTTTATATGAGTTTGGAAAAGCAAACATTATTTTGAAAATAGTGCCCAGCCATAATTTCAAGAATTTGATATCATAATATATCGATTTGGTACTCTGCCAAAAATTAAAACCAGTTCCATGTATGGCAGTTTGTACTAATTTTAGTGTTTATAAAACATCAGAATGCAGAGAAGGTACTTTGCAACACATTTTTCCCACCTTCTGAGACGTTATTAAAAGTGTGTTTAAAAATCCAGCAAAATACTTTTACAGTATATGCGATAAACACAATCTACTTGTTTAATTCTGACCAGCAGTGTGATTTTTCAGGTGTATTGAGTTTTAAATTTTTGTAATTTATCAATCCTTTGATACTAGTGTATTTAATATAATATGTATGGTATTTATACTTGAAAGGGTGAAAGTTATGTTCATTATGTTGGTAATGTATTTTGAACAATTCTCATATATTTTTCAAGTAATTATTTTGTATGTGACCGTATGCACCATCAACTAAGTGGATAAAACCTTTGAATACTGATAATTTGTCTGGGGATTCAGAAAAACAGGTGGGCCGCATAGGCTTTTGGAGTTTTCATCATGTGTAATGAAAACTAATTTTCTGTTGAAACTCCCCCATAGTCAAAAAGCTCTGGCATGTTTTGCCATAGTCTAATAAATTTAACCGTATATTGCTGTATTATAAAAATCTGCATCACCTTCAGCCGTTTCCCACTGTGAAAGTTAATACTGAAAAATTACTAAATTAAAAGCATACATGGAATGCAATTCCTTTCTGAAATGATTTTTATTTTATAAATTAAATCTTCCACTGTCCTTTGTATTCCATTGTGGTCTGCATCTTTAATTGTAGCTGATGTGTCTTTCTGCATATGATTTGTCTTCATTGCTGGTTTTCCTTTCTTTAAACTTCACTTATCTGTGTGCCGCCTAGATGGTATAGTGGTTGGAAGAACCTAGTGAGGTACCGTAGGGCCTGGATTTTAATTCCGGAGAAGGCATAGATGTTTATAAATGTATCGTGCCTTCGTGGAATGGGGTTCTCTAAGTATATGGTGAATCGAAAGTCCTTTCTTGTGGTTTGGTGGAAGGAGAGAGGAGACCCTCACACCAGTCCTTGGGTGGGGGGTGTTCTTCCTCAAAACAGGAGTGGAAGTAGAAGTCCACCGTCCTTGAAGCTCTGGTAACCATTCTTCCATGAAATACATGTATAAGAAGATACCAACAACAAATTTTTATGCATATCTAATAGATTTGTCATGTTCATAAATAGGAATAAAATAATCAAGCAGATGAGGACCATATGTCTAAGCAGACGATAGATATCTTAATGGAGGAGTTATCCTAAGGAAAACTGGTTGCCATACATATTAAAGGAAGAATAACATGATGCTCTGTTCATTTGCTGGGAGCTGAAACCAGTTAAACTCACAATATCTTATGTGCTATATCAGTTTGCATAACATTTGTTTATAGCACATGGTTTTCTAATTCTCAGTTCAGAAACTTATTCTGTGTCATTTAAAGTTTTTTTTGGGGGGGGGTGTGCATTATTTGGTTTGTACTTTTATAATTTTTGGTTATTCTAGAATACTACAACACTTTTTATGTTACTCAGTGGTCTTGTAACATTTTGTAATATAGATTTTAGTGTTATGAGTATGTTTGGCATATTTTTTCTGGTTAGTTTCATCTGTACTGTGATTTACCACATGCTGTTTTTCTGGTTTGTTTCATCTGTACTGTGATTTACTACATGCTGTTTTTCTGGTTTTCCTGTACACGTTAAAAATCTTTAGATACTGTGTCTCTTGAATGCCAAACACTTCAGTTTATTTAGCTCGGACATGATGCACTAACAACTGCACAGAACACTTATCTCGATAACGAATGACTCTTGCAATGTATTGAGAATGTTGCACAGGAGACCGTGAGCAAATACATCAATGCCACCGCAGCTTTTGCGAAAATAAACATTTCATTTCAAACAAGCATTTTGTGAGGTTTTTTTTGTCCAACCTCTGTAGTTTGTAAATATATTTTTTTAAGTTCCATTTATTAAAAATCGTTTAATGTGAATAAGTGGATCATCATATTTTATATTTCTGAAGTTTTATAATTAAGTGGGAATAAAATCTAATGAACTTCATTTTACTATAATTTGGCTAATTCATTACATCTAATAATTTTTTATTATGAATTTAAATGTCTAATAACCATCTTCTGCGTAATTTTTACCATGGGAATTGAAGTAAAATATAAAATCTAGGAAATAATACAGCATGTGAATTGCATTCATATGCCTTCCAGCCATATGCACTTAAAGGAAGAAATGTGAATAAAACATAAAGCAAGATAACTGTTTATATGGAAGTGAATAAAACTAGCAATTCATAATAAAATGTGGTAAATGGTTTCTAGAACAATGCTTAGTTTAAAATAGTTTTAAAAAAAATCAAAATTAGCTTTCCAGTGTTAGGTTTGTTTTAACTGAAGTGAATAAAACTAGCAATAAATAATAAAATATGGTAATTTGTTTCTAGAACAAAGCTCACTGTTAACTGCATTATAGACTAGTAAGATTTTGTAAAAATATATACTCTGAATACCATGAAATTAACTTCTTAGGTGGAAAAATTTCATGTGCAGATTTTCCTAATGTCAGTATCACAGTGTTTATGATATTCAGTTCATTCAAGTGATAGCTTCTGTCTGCAAATATTCTGACACCACATATGCTCAATGAGGCTGAGCATTGTCATTCATTAGCAAAAACTCTGGGCCAACAGCATCTCTAAACAGTCTAAGGATTCCTAATTAAATATCTCGTTCACATATCTCTGAGTGGGTTCAGAACATCCTTGAAGATATGTAGCTCGGTTCAAATATTTGTCATGATTCCTCCCAAAACCATTAAACTGTGGTAGCGAAACAGGATATTTCATGGACAAGTGAAGTGAAGTTGCAATCCTCTTTCCAGATCAAAACATGCTTATAATCACTGTTTAGATGATATCTGGACTCATCAGTAAATAATATTCAGGCCCAGTAGTCTTGGCTCCATTGAACATGACCACAGCACCAGTTTAAAAACAGGACTCTCTGGGAGTTGGAGTGAGTGAGCCAAATCGTTAGTTGTTCTTGCATACAGTTCAACCTCGTTAAGCCTGTCTGCAGCAGTAGAGCAGCTAATTCAAGTTCCTGTGGCAGCCTGAAGGTCTAAAACCAAATTTCTTGTAATCGTTTTGCAGTTGCTTTGAACTGACAACACAGAAAATGATCTGATGCAGTCATTGCTCTTGGTTATCCTTGACCTGTCGGTTACAGATCCAATGCTTAGAAAGTAGCTCCGAACTCTTGATATGACACTAGATATCCAAATTTCGGCTGACCTCTCTCGATTTCTACCAATTATTTAACATTTTTTACCTTGACGTAAATGACTCTTTTAATGAGCAGAAGTGCAATTCTGTGTTCAGCTGTATTTAATTAATGTAAATAATTACAGCATTGGGCATTGGTTGCAATTTTAACTTAGTAAGCACATTTTTTTCATTATCCTTTAATTTTGATAATCAGTGTAATGATTATATATGTATATCCAAATTCATAGCTAAGGTTTTTAGCTTATGGGAACAACTGAAGGTTTTCCTGTGTGTCGAGAATGGAAAATAATTCATTTTAAATCTTCTTAACAGTCTGGCACCCCATGGATACTACATCTGGGAAAAGATGTCCGTCCCCTTTATCTACGCCGCTGTGTATACCACTGTTATCTATCAGATGATGATAATATATTTTATTACCACAGCAAATTCTTTTTAGAATCTAATGCAGAGAGTCTGCAGTGGTTGTAGTAGAAAAAGATATACAAAATGTATTTATTTAAAAAAAAAAAGAATCATATTTGCAAAAACATTAGTACAATAAATATAAACCAAACGTAAAAATATATTTATGGGCAGCTACACAAAGTCAAAATAACAAGTCAAAGAATTGAATAAACTCAGTATCCATGTATACATCGACCTATTTTCATTTAAAAAACATAAGAGAAATTCACAAACTTGGCACTATGTACTCCATTTTCACTTAAAAAGTCAAAGGAGCAGTCAATTTTACACTAGAGCCAAACAAAAAAATATATAACCTCAATAAGCTATATTTTAAATCAAACAATGAAATAACATGAAAAAGGAAATTTCCGTGTCTTCAATCAGACAAAAGTCATTAACAGCATCCAAAAAATTCCTGAAATTCTCTGAATGGTGTCGCCACATAAATTCACAAAAATAAAAGTAAAAAATATCCTCCGATGTTCGACCATACGCATTTCCTTCCTATAAACAGGACACTTATAATGGTAAGTAAACCTTCATTTACACACCAGTCAATTAACGTTTTTTCTCTTTCGTTCCAAATTTTACAGAAACTACAAATTAATCTTACCACATCCAGCCATTTCACTATGTAAACCATAAAATAAGCAACTTACTTTCTAACCAACATCCAACACTTGCAAATCCCGTCAATTAAATTCACTGCAATCATGCAACCAATTATGTCATAATAGGGTTTCCATAACAATCAACTACTCAGGTTACCATAAATGAAACAACTTAACGATAATCCAAACATCCTTTCTTTTTTCAATAATAATAATGTTGCGTGCGTACGGGTTCATAATAGATTGAATGCACAAGACTGATGTAAAGTTAATAAAATTTATTCTTATCACAAGAAATAAAACAAAATGCTGAAATTTTCCCTCACAGATATTCATAAGTATCACACAGTAGTTTATATTTTAAACTACTAAAACGTTAAACAGAACACAATTCAAAGTGCAGAGAAAGCTAATCCGATCTCAAAATTACAGCAGCGAAGTAAATCTGTACTTTTTACCTTTTCAGTGAAGCTTTCTCTTAAAACTCGTCATGCACTGCATTGCTTGGGGAAATAAAACAATTTTAATTACAATTCTACCAAAAATAGCTAACTAAATACAAAACCCGTAACACTGCCCCCTTCCCAAGGACTGCACGTCCCGAGCCGTATAGTCTGTGGGCATGAAGCCAAACTTATAACTAAGGCAAAAATAAATAATCAATATTAAATTACAAACAACATAAACAATAATTGCAATAAGTAACTTAAAACAAATGAAATACTATCAAATTTAGAAACAAAGAGGACCATGGTCTTATACTATTTACATTATATACACTACGTACTGTAGTAAGGAGCTAATCTGTCGTAATGAACAGCTTAGAGTTCTGTGACTTACGGATCCGAATCACGACATCGTTCAGCCTGTTTAGAAGTGTGTACGAACCATCCTAAGGTGACTGTAGTTTTGGATAGAAACCTATCCCTCGAGGAAGGATTCCACAACCACACCTTGTTTCCTTCGTTGAATCAATCTACAGTAGCTCTTGTGTCGTATCGGGTTTTCGTCTTCTCCGTCGTCTATTTGAATCGCTCTCGTGCATCATCAAAACCGGGACTGGAGAACTTGAATATATTCTTCAGGTAATGAAGGCGCATCCGGAGGGCGATCAAACAAAAGATCACAAGGTAGACGAAGGTCACGACCGAAGAGCATCCTAGATGGAGAATAGCCGGTAGTCTCGTGGACAGCAGTGCGGTAAGTCAGTAGAAATGCGCTCCTACGTTGTAACGTTGTAGCTCGCCTCTGCAGAGTTTCTTCGGTCCTTTCCGACTTGCACAGGCATCACAAGATCAGCACCACTTTTGCACGTCTTCTTTTGCGTTACTTCAGTAGAAACAATCACGAACTCTTAGCAATGTCTTCATTATTCCGAAGTCGCCTCATGTATGGCTACTATGTAGTTCTTTAAGGACGTCCGGGATCTTGGAAGTATCAGTTGCTATCAGAAAGTCTTCCCATCTCACGATTCAAATTTCTGGTATAAGACACTGTTTCGAATGTGGAGTGATTTCTAGAGAGCCTAATATTGTTTTGCCGTGGGACTGTAAATCCAAATGTCCTGTCAGGTAGGTTTTTCTGCTTCAGGACTCCATTGATTCAATTATAGGTTTAATGTCACAGTCTTTCCTGACGTCTTTGTCACTCCATGGGTCTGGATCAGCCAATGTTGATGTTGTACGGCCGAATTAAGCAGTTTGTACTTTGCTTCGACCCTGGAACAATATCGGAAGCTTTCTGGGCAGGATCTTCTAGACAGAGGGTCAGCGTTTCCAAGCGATGATCCCTTCCGAAGACTCATTGTAATGTCATATTCCTGGAGTCTCTGTGTCCACCTGATTATTTGGCCTTCAAGATTCTTGAAATTTAAAAGCCAGGTCAACAAAGCATGATCCGTGCGAAGCAGGAATATTCTGCTGTAGAGATAATGATGGAAATGTTCTATGGCTTTAACTATACCGAGCAACATTTTCCTAGTGACGCAGTAATTCTTCTCTGGTTTTGATAGGCACTTGCTCCACCAGACCATGACACATTCTTGGCCGTTTATTTCTTGGGACAAAACAACACTAACACTTTCACTGCTCGCATCCGTGTCGAGAATAAATGGTTTGTCGAGCTGAGGATACGTCAGGATTGGAACTGATGTTAAAGCTTCCTTCATGCTGTTAAATGCATCCTCACATTCTTTTGTCCACAAGAACTTTCGCTTGCTCTCCGTTAGCTTGTGACAGGGTCTTGCAATGGAAGAAAAGTCCTTCGTGAATCTCCTGTAGTAGGTGCAAAGCCCTAGAAAGCTTCTCAGCTGGTGGACATCTTCGGGATGTTTTAAGTTTTTTAAAGGCTAACACCTTTTCAGAATCTATGCAACACCTTCAGCAGAAATGGCATGTCCGAGGTGTAAGTCACTTCCTGCTTAATAATATGCATTTAACGGGACTCAACTTTAGATTGGCTTCTAGTTTCTGAAGCACCTTTCTAAGATTTTCTAGATGTTCTTCAAAACTCTTTCCGATGATGATGATGTCATCCAGACATATCAGACAGGCTTTGTAAGAAAGACCTTTCAAAATGGTGTCCATGGGGCGTTCGAATGCTACCAGCGCATTACAGAGTCCAAACGGCATCACCTTGAACTTCCAAAGTCCTTGTTCCGTAGTAAATGCCGTCTTTTCTCAGTCATCATGATGTATGTCTACTTGCCAATATCTACTCTTTAGATCAAGCGTTGAAAACCACTTGCTTCCAGAAAGAGTGTCCAGAATGTCGTCAATTCTAGGGAGAGGGTACCTGTCTTTCTTTGTAACCTCGTTTAAGTGGTGATAGTCGAACTCAAATCTTGTTGAACCGTCTTCCTTTTTGACGAGAATGATGCCCATAGACTTGCTGAATTCTCCATAACACCGCTTTCTTGCATGTCTTTTAAAAGTTTTCGCATCTCTTCCTGTTTAACTATTTGTAGACGTCTTGGATGTTGCTTGATTGGTGGATAATCAAAGGTATCGATTCTATGTTGTGTCAAAGTGATTCGACCCACGTCAGAAGACGAGTGGGAGAAAACATCTTGAAGATCTTAAATGATACGTTCGGCAGCATTCCTCTCTTCATCGCTTAACTGCGCATTCTGCAATAACTCTGATGTACTGCTCTCTGAAAACACGGATTCGGGGCTGTTACTGTTTCTTTCAAGGCAGGTTACTGGAGTACATGCTGCAACCACTTCACCTTTCTCAGTAACTCTCGCCTTATCAGTTATTTTGGCAACTCTCACCGGAATAACGGTCCGCGATAGGTCAACGAGTGCTGAGGCTACTAGTACTCCTTTAAGGCTGCTACAGTTCTTGGGATACTCTATGATTCTGTAGTGGAAATTCCTATTTTCGGTTTTGGATCCAAGAAGTAAAAACTCTGTTCTTGCAGGTATTGTGATATCGTCTTGACCTATAATTTTGTGGATAGATTTCACTCCATCATTAATTCGGAATCAGGCTATGTCCATCAGAGATGGAATGCAATTCGTTATCTTTAAAGGAAAAAATATATTTCCTTAGAGTCCAATTCCAATTAAGTCCAGTCCGAGTATGCAAGGGTCTGTAACCTCTGCCACATATGCCGTGTGATGGTAGGCGGTATTTCCAAACATGATGTTAACATTTACTTTTCAGTCAATGTCGATCTTCTCACAGGACATAGTCTGGAGAGTAATGAAGGATGGTGTCTATATAAGTTTGTTTCTCAGTTGTTGAGCCAAATCTTTTCAGATGATGGTAACATTGGCTATCTATCATCACATTGCAGGGAACTCCATTAATATGTCCTAGGATGAAAAGTCTATTACTGCAGCCACTCACTGCAGAAATCTGAAGCGCTTTAAACTAGGGCTTTTCATTATCTGGCAACCTTCGCCCCGCGAGATGGCCATTTAGTTTCTCTCCTTCTTTGTAGGAACGATCATAACATCCATGCCCCGCCGGGGTGTTCTGAAATTTCTTCGTATGCGGCTCTCAGCGCCGCAGTTGCAGCACTTCAGAGGGTCGATTTTTTGTGACTAATATTCTGTCTCAGAGCATTGAGTTGTCTGGTTAAATCGTCTAGATGAGCAGCCATTAGATCCTCTGGCTTTTGGACTACAGCAACTCTGATTGGGTGGCGTCTCTATGAGTGGCTTGTTGAGTTGCCTCGAATTTCATGGCGTACACTAAAGTGCTTTTCAAGTCCTTGGCATCTGCCATTCACAGAGCTTTCTGTATTTCAAGATCCTGGATGCCGTCGATGAAGTATTGCAGGGACAGGATTTCCCTTGTTTCTGTCGGCCACTTCGAAAAGGCGAGGTGAGATAGCCTTTCAACATCCGTGGCGAGCTCCTGGAGTGTTTTGGTGGGCTTCTGTTGACGAGATTTTAATTGAAGCCTGCTGTAGTCTTTTAAACATTTCTCTCCAAACCGCAGTTCCAATGCGCCGACAATGCTTCGAAATCTAGCCTTTTTTTTGGGAAGAGTCCTAAGGATATCCGCAGTGTGTGCTTTCAGAGAAGCGGCGAGATGACAGGCCTTAGCTTGGGGATCCCATCCATTCGCTTCTGCCAATATAGAAAACTGTGTCTTATATACTTGCCAGGAGGTCTTTCTATCATATGTGGACAGAGAGGGACGAGCCTGCATGTGTAGAAATTTTAAACCTTCAGAATTGTTTCCTGCTGTCACTATGCACCTCTTTAAGGTGTCAATTTCTTAGGTGGAGGCAGCAGAAACTGTCATCAATTAGTTGTTGGACGGCAGAAAGTCTTCTTTCTAAACTGACTACCAATAAGTATTTGGATATCTGTAATAGAGAAAAAAAACTAACTTTATTCAAAATCAATAGTTGGTAGAGCCTCCACGAGAGGTAATTACAGCGTGGACCCTCCGGGGCATACTTTCCACAAGTCTTTGTATGACAGCTAGTGGTATTTTCTTCCACTTGGCTTGGAGAAGACATAGAAGTTCCTTCACTGATTTTGCACGGGTAGTGCCCCTGAATTCAGCGATGCAACTCGTCCCAGAGGTTCTCCATAGGGTTCAGGTCTGGACTCCATTGGCACCATACCAAGCCTCGGTTAACGTCGAAACATGACAACTGGCATTGTCGTCCTGAATGTAACAGGGGTCCAACCCGTAAAACTGCCACAACGTAAGAAGCACATTGTCATCTAAAATAGTGCAGTAGGCATCGGAGTCGAGCTTACCACGAATGGGGACCAAGGGTCCCAGCCCATACCAGGAGAAACACCCCCAGACCATAATTCCACCTCCGTCGAACTTGACTGTTGGCGCAATGGGTTCTGGCAGGAGACGTTCTCCAGGTAGACGCCAGACCCAGACCCTGCCATCCGAACGGTAAAGGGTGAACCTTGATTCGTCACTCCAAAGAACCCGTTTCTACTGATCTGCGGTCCAATTTCGATGTGCTTTGCACCACATTAACCGAGCAGCGCGGTTGGACTTTGCGATCAAAGGCTTATGGGCAGCAGCACGATCATGAAAACCAAGCAGATGTGCTTCCTTACGGATGGTATTCATTGAAACAATACTCCCGGATGCCTGTTGAAACTCCTCGCGGATGAGGGTCATCGCTTGGGTGCGGTTCTTCCGAATTTCTCTGGACAGCACTCGTCGGTCTCTATCTCCCTGTTTCGTTGGTCTACCGACTCGGGGCACATTCCGACAATCACCGCTCACCTTCCACTTCTTTAATCACGTAGGCCACTGTCGATTTTGGGTGCTTAGATCGCTAGATATGTCCCTTAAGGATTGCCCACATTTGTGATACTCGATAATTATACCTTTCTCAAAATCAGAGAGCTTCGAACTGCGAGGCATCTTGCGTGCGACTAAAGCCGATGCTGTTTCCTACACGATATATACCGGCGGAGTCCGTGATGTACCTTAGGACCGCAGATATCGTCATTTGCATAGGTGTCCAAATACTTTTTGGTAGTCAGTGTATTCGTTGCTCCACAGCAGAAACTCTTCCTTCTCTCTGTTCTTTTACAGAATAAACTCTTCCTTCTATTTGTTCTTTTACAGAAGGACTCTTTCTTTGATGTGTTCAACTTTATTAATTCTGCCTTCCATAGAGTCAAATTTGTTTTCTATTATACAAGTAATCTCTTCTTTTACTGACCAGCTTCCATCTTTTCTTTAACGGATTCTTGTGCCGCTTTAATCTCCTCTTTAAAGGATGCTTGGCCAGCTTCCATCTTTTCTTGGAATGCAGCAAAGGCTGACACGATTGTCTTGTTTTTCCATTGCTCTTGCGATTCACATTCAAACCCCACTCCCGACACCAAAAAGTGTTGCATGCGTACAGGTTCGTAATAGATTGAATGCACAAGACTGATGAAGAGTTAATAAAATTTATTCTTATCACAAGAAATAAAACAAAATGCTGAAAATTTTCCTCACAGATATTCGTACAATATCACACGGCAGTTATATTTTAAACTACTAAAACGTTAAATAGAACACAATTCAAAGCGCAGAGAAAGCTAATCCGATCTCAAAATTAGAGCAACAAAGTAAACAATAACCGTTCCCTTAAAACAACTGCACTGAGATGTTTCTGTCCTACTTTTTAATCATTCACAAGAAGATTTTGGTAATTTTTATTTTTTAGAGGTTTCTGGAAAGCAAAAGAGTACAATTACGAGATATGTATTCATTAAACGTTAAATGGCGCGTGCTCCTGTATTTTTACTTTTTCGGAGTAACTTTCTCTTAAAACTCGCCACGCACTGCATTGCAGCATGAAATAAAACAATTTTAATCACAATTCTACCAAAAATAGCTAACTAAATACAAAAATCCATAACAATATTCTGTCCTTTTACTTTTTTTTAAAGGAAAGAAATACATTTAACAAAAAGCGAAATTTTAATTCTTCAAACCATAAAATTATCATTAAAGAAAATTGAAATTTACCAAATTAAAAACTAAAACAGATGTCTTCAGAAAAAGTAAATGAAAGTAACATGACCGAACCATGTTCCTGCAGGTAACAGATATTGCACTATCCAAAATAAATACAGATATTGCACTAAAAATATCCTTGAAATTAGTATCCGAGATCTCATATTTTTCTCCATCTACTATCAATTACATGTTAAGGTTTCCCGTGTGACAAATTTTACAAACTCTACATCAATATGACAATCACAAAAAGTGCAATCAAGTAGAATTAAGATCCATCACCATAGCTGTATCTGCTAGCCAGTGATTTAGAACTGCAAAACCTTCATAGTTTGCTCTATATTCTATTTCCAGTACCTAAAGGGACTGGCTATTTGATATTTTATTTGCTTGCAGCATAAATATAGATGAGTTTCGCTAGAAATTCCTTCAGAAAAGCATACAGTTCTAGTGCATTTGCCATACTCAAATAAAGCAATCAAAATCACTCCTGCTCCCATTATACCAATTAGATGACAGATGTCTTTAGAAATGGAATTTTTTTAACACCTTCTTAAAGAAGCTGTTGAATTAAATCTAATTATTTCAATAAAATGAACAGATTCAGAGCATCAAAAGTATTCACTTTCTATTCTCAGATGTGTATTGATTGCTACAGCTTGAACAGAACTGGCACTAAGCTTTTTGTTGTTCGGTGCAATCTCTGCATTTCTTAAATACTACAACCCAGTCCATATCTTGAGCTTTAAGAAAAATATCACTTGTGGTTGCACTAGCCTTGAGCTTGAATGAATTGTGTTAGCTTTGAAAGTGATTTAATTATGTAAAATAGGACCAAATGTTAAGTGAAATGTACAGTTAACAAAATCTGGTATAATGCAAGTGAAATGTAAATGTGATAGGAATTACTATAATGTAAGCAACATAAAGTTACATAATGTAAGTGAAACATGCAGATAACAGGGATTGATGTAATTCATAAGTTAATTTGACATATTCATTCATAGTATTAGTTTAATAATTACTAAAATTTAACCTCTGGTGCTACTTTTAAGTTAATTTTCTTTCTTTAGAAGCAAATACTCTCTGGAAATACATCCTACAACCTTTAGTTCATTAAACCTACAACAGACATTTGCTGTCATCTATTGAAAAAAAAATGATATATGGTGCACAAATACTTTTAGAATAATGTACAATCAAATTCAAAATTATTCATTAATAATTCAGAAAGACAGTTCACTACTTACAGAATTTTTGGAAAAAATTTAAAATTGAAATAAGATATCAACTATCATAATAATGGAATATTTATGCATTTTTTTTTCTTTTCAGTTACATTTTTACAGTAATATTCCACTTAATTTTTCCCATTATTTTAAAGCAAAGGAAAGATGCCATAAATTCCATTTTCAAATAAGATATACAGACACTAAACTACTAAATTTTTTATATAAATAACCAGTTGAAAGTTGATCAAAGAGACAATATGTATGATATCACACTTAAAAGAAAAGGAGTGACAACTACATTAAGACTGTTTATAATGGCAAAATGTTACTCTTTATAAAATAGTTCCAAAGCTTTATGAAGTGTAAAAAGAAAACCCTCCGTTAATAACAAAAGCACTCTGATGATTGAATTTATGCAGTTTTTTCATTTGCAATTAATATACAAGAAAGGGGAAAAAAATGATTATATAGTTACAATAGTTATACAGTAACAGTTTATCAAATAATAAAATTAATACTAGTTTTATGAAGAGTTTTTCTTGATCTTTACTAATTTTCCTTTAATTCAAACATATAACCTTTTGTTGAAATAATTAGTAACATAAAAAAATAATCAGAACTAAATAAAATCAGTCTATAAATGAAGAAACATTAGTGCAACAACTAGGCTGGTATAAGCTGATGGAAGATGCCCAATAGACTGTTACAATTGATTAATTTTATTGTCATTACCCCTACTTTAAAAATAAAACCTAAGATGAGTCTAGTTAAAGTACAGTGGAATGTATCTTCATTATCATTGATTTCATCATAGATATTTAATTTCAAACATGATTTGGAAAATAATGTCATAAATTACAACATTGACACAATTAACAAATCAATTCAGAAACTTTTTATTGCATTTAGAAATAGTCTTGTACCATATAAAGCTCTTAATATCATTTAGCCCTCCTATTTTACGAATTTAGTATAGCAAAAATGAACAATTATGTTGCACATTCCCTAAAATTTTGTGCCATTCCATTTTTTATTAAAGTTAAAACAGGCCAATGTGTACATGGTGAGCGGTGCCAAACTGCTCTGCAATTATCCGATGCTTTTTTCAACTTATAACAGATTGTAACATATATTTTGCAGCAAAAAAAAAGGGGGGGGACTGTTCTATATCTCCAACTCTACTGGGCCGACTGACGAAATTCAGCTTGCGTTTTTCATGTCTCGAAAGTGCGACTTAGGATATGTATTAGATTTATACACAGCATTGTTCTAATATAGGTATTTTGACACAAAATTAGACTTTTCTGAAATGACATGCTAATTTTTTACCACATTTTGATTCTACGACTGAAATTATGCCAAACTGCCAAGTTTTGTAAAAATTGCACAGGTAGTTTTTAAAAAATTAGCTCCTCTATGTTAATTGAATTTGGTATATATTTATTAATATCTCCTTTTTGTATTAAGCTTATTTGATTCTTCCTTTCACATTTTGAAATTTAGGTTCATTCCAAATAAAATTCACCTATTTTTTATGATTTTTAAAATTTGTACTTTTAAATAGTTTTTATAAATTTTTCAAAAAAAAAAAAAATTGAATTATAATCGGTGAAAATGCGCTTTAGCCCACTGCTTGGCGATGTTTTGAAAATCGCCAATTCGGCGCGTTTCTGTGAAACGTCTTTGCAATTGCAACCTTCCCGACACGCTCCGCGAAAACCTATTGTAAACAAAACATAGAATTCTAAAGCATAAATTAGTATGGAAACT
>KK114971.1:53527-182621 GCA_000611955.2 Stegodyphus mimosarum
AATAATGAAATAAATTACAAGAAAATGCCATGTGCACAGCGTTCCTTTTAAACTTAAAAAAAACTCGAGCGAATTGCACAATGTAGGCAACGTACACAAATCAACAAAATAAGCTAAAATAACGAAAATAAATTACAAGAAAATGCCATGTGCACACCGTTCCGTTTTAACTTAAAAAAAAAAAACATCAGCGAATTGCACAATGTATCCGTAGCTTCAAAATACCCAGTCAGCCATGTTGGCGGATAAACGGAGTTACCCATGATGGCGCGTTTATTGCTCATTCAAAAACAATCGCCGCCAAGCAGTGGGCTAAAGCGCATTCCAACCTTATAATCTATAAAATTTTTACCACTGTCTTAAAGTAGACGTTTTTTTAAGCATACTTTTTCAAATAAAAAATTGGGAGTTTTTTATTTGAAATTTCCTAAGATATACGTGACTTTACATTCTGGCATGTTTTGATATTTGGCATATTTATTATAAGAAATAACAAAAATGTGTTTTACGCAAGAATGAACGATGGACCTTTTTTCCTCTCGTGCATCAATGAAAAAAAAAAAGAAAGTACGGCTACTATAAATTAAAAATTTCACCAAGTAAATTATTTTTGGCACAAAGTGAAAAAATGAGCCAAGATAATTTTTTTTAATTTCTCCATAAATTTCGCCTCATACAAAATTTAATATTAAGACATAATTTGAGTCCTAGAATCAAAATATGAAAAAAAAATTGGCATGTCATTTCAGAAAAGTCTGATTTATGCAAAAAAGCTTGTTACAATGCCACTACCTTCAATCTACTGCAGCTATCATGCAATCATTAAGATATTACAGTTATATTACATATACATTTTTATTACCATAAATCTTTATGACATACCAAAATAAAAAATATTTCCAAGTTTAGAAATTATCTGGAATGTATCCCTTGAATCAAAATCTCCATATGGGATGACAATCTGATTTATGGTGAGAAGGAAGTAATGTAGCAGTAAAGATTAAGAACAACTATGTTATAAACATAGGTGAATTAATGGGGTAACATCTGCAAGGACTCTCCAAATCATAAAATTAATTGTAAACAAGATAAGGTAAGGGCTTTATAAATCCACTAATTACAACAACAAAAAATTTTCAAACATTATCCTGTTCCTAATTAGATAATAAACACAAATGAAAATTACAAAACTTTGCTATTAATTAATTATACTTCATGGTAATGATAAATGTCATTATTATTTATGAACATTAATTTAACAGCATTAACTGTTACAATCCCAGTTTAATCATCAAAGAGATAAAAGAGAATATTGTAGAGTATGATGGTATAGTACATAATGCATACATTAATAACTTGCTAATACGTTGAAAAAATGATAGAGTTCGTCTTTATCATAGACTGCTACTTCAGTATTGCAAACAGAACACTGCACAGGATTGTAAATATCAAATTGTGAAACATTATCAATCGAACTTTTTCGGGATTTCTTTTTTTTGTTTGCGTATTTTAGAGTTTCATTAAAATTAATTCTGCAATTGATTACAAACATAGCTCTATACTGGGTTTTGTAAATATCATGCCTTTGGCAGTCAAGGCATAATAACGACAAACATGCCGGACAATTGAGAACTGCATCACTGTTGGGAAGCGGCTTTACTTTCTGATTCGAATTTTTAATTGGTGGATATATATAAGCACTACGCTTTTCGTTAACCCACTTTTCATCTTCATCATCTAAGTTCGGATCGTAAAACAAATCATCATTTATTTTTTCTTGCTCAGTCGCTTTAAGATTTTCAGATGATTGTTCTTTTGAGGAAGAACTGCTTACTGCATCATTTAACTCATTAGTTTCGCTTTTCGACTTATTATTTTCGTTAAGTTTTCGCATATGAGCAATCATTACTTTATCCACTTCAGTTTCAAAGTCATCTTCCACTTCGGCAAGTCCTTTTTTTTTTTTTTGGAAAGTCTGAATTTCATCGTCTGAACTTGATGAAACTGAATTTCATCTGAACTTGATGAATTGTAGTCATCGTCACTGAATTCTTCAACAATATATTCGTCATCCATATCTATTTCTTCGTTACAAATCGAAAAGCAGTAACATGAAACTTCTCACAGAAAATCCATTACCATCTTCACAAATATAAACAGAATTGGTGTTGCCATACCAATGTTTCGAAATAATGTTTAAATTTAACAGGAATGGCCGGTATTTATGCACACTCATATTGCTCCGTTGTTGCTGCTAATCTGCATATATAAACAAAGAAAATCTCTAAAGAAACCTCATTAGAAATTATTGAGCAGGAAAAAGTTTACTTGTTATTAGTTATAGATCCTGAGTTCTTGAGCATCAGTAACACCAGATTGACATTTTGCTTAGTTGTTTGACCAAGACCACAGAAGAAAAGATATACTAGACTCTGGTATTCGTTTTTTCCTTAACAACTTTCTCCATAAAATTCGCACGTTCTTGAAATTAAAAGGTTCAGATCGCGTAAAGACATTACAATTCTAATAATGCTACAGGCTGTTGTAATAATGGTACACTTACACGAGAATCGAACCGGAATGGAAATTAGACTTCGATAAATAAATAAAAGAAATATCTACTTCGTGTATTTTGAAGTTTTTGCACAAATAAAATAATATGCACCTAAATATCATGTTTAACATTTTGAATAGTTATTTTGAGAACTGATCATAAGTATATACGAAGTAAATGCTTAGCTATGTTTATTATATTCAGTATGTTAACAATGAAATAAAGAAAATTTGGAATAAATTTATTAAGAATTTGTAAAACAATCATAATTAGAAATTTTTCTAAATGTATTCTATTTATGAAATTTGTGCTTGACTTCTTCATTAGTTTTATTGTTTCAAAAGTATAATTTGAAATGTTAAAATAATATTTTTGATTCATCACATGCTTATTACATATCATTATAAAAGCGTTAACTCATCTACAAGTTTGTCCTTGGCACAGGTCCTTGATGTGTCCTTCCTTCTCTGCCGGCGGTTGCACATGTGTCTACAACTCTTGTATAAATAATAGTTGCATTTCATTTATTTGCAGAAATTAAACGGAAACATGGTATGTTACTTCATTTAGTTTGTCATTTTATGATTCAAGGTTTTAAATGTATTAAATTTTTCATTGGATTGAAATTGACTTCATTGTTTGCATTTCCTTATTGCTTTGGTTAAATTGTATCAGATTATATTCCTCTCATAGTTTTTTTTTTTTTTTTTAACTGGAAATTGTACCGTAACTTATAAATTAAATATCTCGACATACTTAATATTCAATTCTTTTTTTATTTCGGTATTTAGCTGTTTGACCCCCAGAGGTATATATACTATTTTGCAAAGGATAATGATGTTTAAATGTGTAAACCATAATTCTTTCTTCTGATATAGCTTGCATACGCTACAAGTTCTTGTTTTCGCCCCCATTGCAAAGCCTTCTTCCCAAGTTGACTGCCGAGTGAAATTAGCTTTGAGCAGGAGGAGTCTTTTAAACTACCGCCGGCTAGAGGATTTTTAAAATTTTTATATAAAAAATATATAAATAAGTAACCTTCATGTACATTCTTTATAAAACATTGTAAACCTTAAAATCAAGAGTTTCCTGTTTACTTTTAGATTAATATATTATTTTTCCTCTTCGATATGATTTATTAAGAAGCAAATTCAGGTACTCTGAAGATTTTTAAGGATATTTCAATTTGTTATTCATTCATATACTGAAAGAAAAATTGTACTATCTGTGTTGAAAATAAAGTAATGATAGACTTTGGTAGGCAGAAGAAATCAGTTCATACTTTTAGTAATCTCTCCTTTCATAGAAATGAAAAACTATCCTGGGAATTTCGTTTTGGCTGAAATTTTATAATAAATTGCTAGTAAATTCTAGCAAGTTTTTTCACATGTTAGTTTTGGGATTACTTTATGTCTTCTTCTTCAAAATTTAGTTTCATTACTTGTAACTTTTAAATATATTTTTGGTAACAAAGCTGTAATATTGAATAACCTACCATCTGTTCATAAACAGGAGGCATTTTATCTGCATGGGTGAAAATGGTTAATTCATTTACAATCAGATTTGATTATTTCACGTGGATGCATATTTCCTTGTTTATGGCAAAGAAAAATTCTCGGAAATTTTCGTTTCTTCCATAAGATGAGGATTGAACTGTTTTAGTATGCTTTCAACATAAGGTCTTTCTTATGTAGATAAAAATATATATTTTACAAGCACTAAATATAAAGTAACTTGTGACTGATACTTTTCACAAGCTATTTACATTTAGTGCTTTTGGTGCAATGTATGTTAATATATTTGACTCTGTCATTATTGGTGATTTAAGAGTCCATAGACAAAATTTAAGAAAAGTCATCCATTTAAAAACAGGTATATATGTTACTTTAATCATCTGGACACATTTCAAGATGCATGCTTATGCACTTAAAGGTATTATGACAAATACATTTGAATGTATGTATATGGCCTAGCCACTTAGAGGCAATAATAATAATAATAACTCATATAATCAATAATGCTACACTGACAAGTAATATGTAGTATCATGGGCAGTGTCATGCTTGCATCCATCATTAGCAAGAGTTTTAAGCATTTTAAGTAAGCGTTTAAAGGATTGGTCATCTGAAGCAATGCACATTTCGGAATGTCAACAGTTTGGGCTATCGTACATTTTCAAAGATGCCAAGCAGTTGCTTCAGTAATGTTTGTGGTGAGGTCTTTGTTGATATAACAAGAGTTACATAGAAACGAAGCTCTTATGTAGTCCCACAAAAAGAAATCAAGCGGGGAAGGACAAATGTAGAGATTGCACAGGCCACGTGACAGGGCTGTTGTGGCTAATCTATTTTGCTGAGAAACTCACATTAAGATGATACTGCTTAATTTGATTAAAATATGAGAATGCCAAGGCTTCATGAGTAACTCTAGTAGCTCATTCTCTCCAAAATGTTGGGTGAAAGTATGGGTTTAGCAAATAATTTCTCACAATTCATGTCCAAATATTTATAATCATCGAGTAGTGCAAGGCCTCACATGTTTTCATATGCCCACATGTGCCAGTTGTAAACATTCACAACACTGTCCACTGAAACTGGTTTCATCCATGAAACAAATCACAGACTGAAAAATCAGCTCATGTTCCATTTCATGCAAATAATATACTGCAGATGCAACTTTAATCTCCTGCTCCAAGTACCATGATGTATTGAATATGATAAGGGTGTAGACTTGTTATTGTAATGCGTGAAATGCACTGGATTGCAAAATACCAAGGTTATGAGAAATGATTCACGTACTTTTATTGGGTTACATTTAACAACTTCACATATAGTTGTTTCTTCTATGACAGTAAAGTAAATATAATCTCAGGGTCAAGGAGGAGTCTTCATCGTCTTTTCAAATCTTTATTATTTATACTTATATTACAAATACTATATAAAACTATTCAAATTAAATATTCTGGAATATTCACATAATATGCGCCGATATTATATGCCTGATTTCATCAATAACCATCCTTGCTGCCGTCTAAAGGCATTCTGAATAAGTTAATAGGGTTGCCATAATATCTGGCTCCCTTCAAGTGCCAGTGAAGATTTTTAATCTTCACTGGCACTTGATTTCACTGGCACTTGATTCAGTGAAGATTTTTAATCTTCAACAGACGGTGAACAAACGGATTGGTCAGTTTGAACACAACGTACATTTACTTCAAATACTTCTACTATACATAATTGTTGGTGTAAATGGCCTAATATTGGGACATCTGTTGATTATGATAGCATTATCAGTACATTCGCTTTTCAATAAAATGCATCTGTGTTCTGTGTATGACTTTAGTACACCATTTTACATTGGTAGCATTTGCATCTCGGATGATCCTGCAATGCAAGTTCCAATCGCTTGATGGGCAATCTCTAGCAGTCATTTGTTAAGTTTTCGAGCCCATGTTGTATTTTGAAAATAACTTTTTTGTATCTTGATGTATCCTTAACTTTCTGAGTGGTATTGTGTTTTTGGATCTGCTCATGAAGAATTCTATTTAAACAGCTTCTGTTAGCTAAGTACAGTTATTTACTTAGTCTCTGTTTTCATAAACTTCCACTCATTGAGACGGTATTTATATAATTAAGAAATGTAAGAAAATAAAATATGAAATTATTATCTAATATATGCAAAGTAAAAAAAAATTTCATGATCAGATGAAGGTGGTCATGCCACTCAGCAGATTAAAGATTAAGGCTTTTAAATCACTTTACATATAAAAATTGTAAAAGTAATTTGTTATTGATCATTGGAGGATTAACTATGTGAAAGCAAATAAAGTATGTTATTAAAAAAAAAGTACATTTAAGTAATAGAGGAATGAATAGTAAAATCCTAAATCCTATATGTTTGTACTGAACTGTAATAGAACATGATATAAAAAGCATTTGTTTTCTGAAGGGTAAAGTCTAAAAGCTACTGTATAAAAATGCCATATGTGAATCAAAATGTAGAAGCTTGAAAATACTCTTAAATAGTAAAACTGTAAATAACAAAGAATTACTTATGTATTAATGCAACCACTTTGGCACATTTCGGTGATTTTTTACTGCAGAAAAAATGATTTGGTGCATTTTCGGATTGCAGCTTGCAATGGATATGGTTACCTGAAGAACTATTATGTGCATAGTTGCCATAGTTTGGCGACTTCTACTAAGGTGGTTGTGATAATAAATAAGTACCATTGATCCAAAATAGAAAAGAAATTCCTTGTAAAAATACTGAAAGTATTCCCAAAAGAATACAGAAGGATTAGAAAAATTGATTCAGTTCAAAATTCTGTCTTAATCCAGAATGTGATCATAGAATATATGAAAGGATAATTGCATGGCTGAGACAGTTAATTAAAAGTAAATTTTTGAAAATGATGAATATTGTAATAATTTAATTATGATCATAAAAATAGTCTTTATACATGTACCAGATCAGAATTAGTAGATCTGTGTCAGAATTAATAAAAAATATGCATATGATTTGAAATTGATAATTACCAAGCAGAAAAACTAGTAAAAGTTGTAACGCAATTAATACGCAGACAAATATGAAGCAAATAAAAGCAGTTTTGATAATTTTATTTATCAATTTGTTTTCTTAATTTTTATGTGTTATAATTTGTATTAATTACTTAACTTATCCAATATGCCCGTGCTTAAGATTTAATTTTTCATTCCTAAGTAATCATTTTGAAATCGCAGTGTTTAGTGCTTCTTTAAAAAATGCGTAACATTTTTCAGAAAGTTTTTCAAAATTGCTTGAAATCTTTGAGATTAAGGCTTCATTTCACGAGTGTTATTCAAAATCATATTTTTAAATAATTGAAGTATACATTGTTGAATTTGAATTTCACTAATTGTTTTTAATTCTGCAGAAGGATCCAATACGTGTTTTGGTAACTGGTGCTGCTGGTCAGATTGCATATTCACTGTTATATTCTGTGTCCAAAGGAGATGTATTTGGTCATGATCAAGTAAGTTATAGTAATATTTATATATATTTTTATAACTTGTTTTGATATTTAAAAGCCGAAGCAGGATCTAGGTATACCAGTGTTTATTAGTATGATTTAATGTAAACAAAAAACAAATTTTTGTTTTTTAACCATGAAAAAAGAAGTTGCATAATTTGCTGTTGCACTGTGGGCTTTTATTGCCTTAAATAGGAGAGTACTTGTTGTATAAAATTATATTCGGCTCTAGTGTAGAATTGGGTGCCCTTTCGAATTGGTGAAAAATTTTGTTCCGTTTTGGCGATGAAATCCCATTTCTGGTTACCATGAGAGTTTTAACATGGTTTTAGCTTCTTGATTTATTTAATTGAAAATTAATTAATGTGCACATTGACAAAGTCAAGGCAATGTGCAATGACTAATTTGTGCAATTCTCTGATGTTTTTTTAAGTGAAAACAGGTCGGTGTGTACATGGATACGGAGTTTGTGAAATTCTTTGACTTCTTGTTTTGGTTTTGTGTAGCGGCCATCTTGAAATTGTGTTATTGGTGCCGATCTTGGCGTCAAAACAGAATCGCCAAAAAACAAGGGGCACCCAATTGTAAACTTTTACCTTATATTCTTGTTTTGTTGTTATATTATGATCTAATTGGTCTGTACTGTATAAATTGAGTGAACTCTTCACTTTTGCTTCCATCAGTAAAAATAAAGTTATATTTATGCAACATGAAAGAAAGCTTAATGGCGACTTTAACCCACTTGGAATAAAATAATTTCATAAAGAAGTTATTGCTAAACTTGATATATTACTTGTTTTCCTTGATTATAGAATGCTAGGCAATTTTTGAATGTTTTTGGTTTTGGTGTAAATATGTTGAGATACAGTACAAAGTCTGAGATCCAGACATCCAATATGTGGAATGATAAAAAATCTGGACTCCATAACCACCACCAACTTTTATATCCTTGATGCCAACGTGGCAAATCATTATTTATTATGGTGAAAATGCGCTTTAGCCCACTGCTTGGCGATGTTTTGAAAATCGCCAATTCGGCGCGTTTCTGTGAAACGTCTTTACAATTGCAACCTTCCCGACACGCTCCGCGAAAACCTATTGTAAACAAAACATAGAATTCTAAAGCATAAATTAGTATGGAAACTGTTGCCACAAAAAGATAATAAAATAATATGCAAAACGAACATTATGATCATTAAAATATTTGTCAGTTAGGTTTAAATTAATTATTTACATTTTATGTTGCAATACTTATACATTTTATGCCGTTACATAACCTTCCCGACACGCTCCGCGAAAACGTAACCAAAATGGCATCGAAGAAAGAAGGAATTTTTTTAAAAGGGCATTAAAATTACAAACGATACCATGTACACACCGTTCCGTTTTAACTTAAAAAAAATCTGCGAATTGCAGAATGTAGGCAACGTACACAAATGAACAAAATAAGCTAAAATAACGAAAATAAATTACAAGAAAATGCCATGTGCACAGCGTTCCTTTTAAACTTAAAAAAAACTTCAACGAATTGCACAATGTAGGCAACGTACACAAATCAACAAAATAAGTTAAAATAACGAAAATAAATTACAAGAAAATGCCATGTGCACAGCCTTCCGTTTTAACTTAAAAAAAACATCAGCAAATTGCACAATGTAGGCAATGTTTCCGTAGCTTCAAAATACCCAGTCAGCCATGTTGGCGGATATACGGAGTTACCCATGTTGGCACGTTTATTGCTCATTCAAAAACAATCGCCGCCAAGCAGTGGGCTAAAGTGCATTCCAACCTTTATTATATTTTGCTTTCATCACCGTATGTTTATCAACACATGACAATTTGAGGAATGGCTCATGCAGCAATGCCCAAACAATTTTTTTTATATTAGTAATTTAATAACAAAGTGTATGGTAATCTTTTATGATGACATTATGCTTGGCAATGATTACAGATTTAAGTTAAATGCACTAAGAAATGTGGACAAAAAAAATTTAACAAACACTTTTCATATGCTAAAAAGAGATTTTTTGCATGATACTCATATGCCAAAAGATTACATTTAATCCTATTTGAATTAAGAATAACTGATTTGTTATTCACATAAACCCAGAACTTCACCGTTGGCCTGGCTGCCTCCACCTACGTGTGCATTGGTCATAAGCACAGAGACTGAATCGGGATTCATCGCTGAAGATCGCATGCCTCTAGTCAGTCGCACTCCAGCTTACTCAAGTTTGGCAAAAGTCCAGTTAACACTGCCTGTGATGTGGGGTCAGTGGTAGGCGTCTTTATGGAAGCCAGCTAATTGTCTCCAAATGATACCATTGCATACCAGGAAGGTGGTAAATGACGTAGTATCTGTTCTAGCGAAGTTGTGGGTGCGGAAGTGGCCACTTTTGTGATTGCGCGATCCTCGCACTCATTTGTGTGCCCGGGATGCCTGATCCTTTGTGTGCCCGGGATGCCTGATCCTTTGTGACGGTAGATTATCTCTTCCGTGATCCATTGTTGCCAACACACAACTACCATATCATTCTGACCGACACCTTTTCGACCAACCTGTTTCTCTGAGACCTACTGCCCCTCAGGGGCTCACTTTTGTGAGTACGGGTGTGGCAATCCCGAGGTGCCCTAGCCCTTCAGGGGATCATCTTCTTGGTGAGACGGGTGTCACAATCCTGGAGCCCCAGTGATCTATCCTCTTTCCCGTCTCCTCTGCTCTGAGCTGAAGCTTTCTTCCTTTCTTTCTCCCTTGTGGTTCTCCTCTTCGGAGGTTGGGGCTCGTTATGAGAGACTGGAACAGCCCTTGTCTCCGGTTCTTGAGTGACGAGAAAACTGCCCACGTGTTTGCCGTGCGTGGAGACCCGTGTCACTGGAAAAGAGGGTCCTGGTAGTTGAGGGGCGAGGTACTGTCCCCAACACACTGCTTTGGCCTCCGCTTCAGTTAAACGGGAGGCACTTTGTCGTCCTCACAGGTGTCAATCGGCTGGTCACTAGTCCTTAGTGTCAGTGGCTTGGGGACAAGCTCTCGGGAGTACCCGCTTTCGGGAAAGCCGACTGTGGGACTTCAGTCTGCGTATAGGTCCGGCTAGCCCTGGCGTAGAAATCTGCGTCCCCTTGTTGGGCTCCATGGTGGGTGGGGCGGTCGGACCCGAATCTTTTTCCATTTCAATATGAATGCTATGATACCTTCTTGCTCCAACAATGTATCCGATACTCCGACTGTGACCAAAAGACTAAGAAGTGACATAGAAAGCACTGTATCAGATCTATCTTGTCCACGTTTCTTAATTATTACCAGCTCCGAAGAATTGAAAAAAATGTCACCCTTTGTAATAAACAAACATCTTTTGTCTTCTGTAGGAGAACTGAAAAATATTAAGAGACTTCGATCTGGAGACCTTTTGATTGAAACTGCGTCCGGAAAACAATCTGAAAATCTTTTGAAACTAACCAAATTAGGACAAGCAAACATTGAAGTTAAACCACATAATACTCTGAACTCGTCCCGAGGAGTAATCTCTGAAATAGACTTACTATCAGTAACTGAAGAGGAATTCGTTAAAGAGTTGGCAGATCAAAACGTGTGCGGTGCTCGTAGGATCAAAATACGGAAAGACGGTCAACTCATTCCCACTAAACATGTCATACTTACTTTCAAGTCTCCTAACTTGCCGAAAAACATCAAAGCTGGATACCTAAACTGTTCAGTCAGGCCGTATATACCGAATCCAATGCGTTGCTTCCAATGTCAGCGCTTTGGACATGGAAAGACCTCTTGTCGCGGCAGCCTCACGTGTGCTCGATGTTCCATCGTAGGACATGCCAGTGAAGGCTGCTCTGCTGCCCTCTTATGTATAAATTGTAAAGGCGAACACCCAGCCTTTTCAAGATCATGTCCGAAATGGCAGACAGAAAAACAAATTCAAAACATTAAAGTTACACAAAAGATATCATTTGCAGAAGCTAGAAGACTTGTTCTCTCTAACCAGCCAAAACTTAATAAATCTTACGCATCTGCAACTAAATCATTCAGATCAATATCAACGCAAACTACAGTTACCGCACAGAAAAAAGAACTAGCAGTGACAGTAGATCCTAGAAACCAAAAATCAGGGAAAAAACCTGATGCTGAAACTAGTGCACCGGTGACTACATCCAAGGGAAAACAGGATGTCCAACAGAACAAACAAAGAGATGATATCAAGGAGAAAAATAAGCAAA
This sequence comes from Stegodyphus mimosarum, assembly GCA_000611955.2. Lineage (NCBI taxonomy): Eukaryota > Metazoa > Arthropoda > Arachnida > Araneae > Eresidae > Stegodyphus > Stegodyphus mimosarum. The sequence goes on from KK114971.1 coordinate 65,317, forward strand.
AACCCAGGACCCCCAGTCAAAGTTCTATCGCAAGCATGAGTTCAGGACGCCTAGATGACTCAGATGAAATGGATGTTGAAGAAGGGTTATCCCTCCCGAAACACCTTCTGCCTCGAAAATCAAAAAAACAACACCGCCAAAACAGGCATCCATAATGGGTACATTTATTTCGTGGAATTGCCGGGGTTTCCGTCAAAACCTGGATAATATCAAGGATATAATCAACATCTACCAACCTGCCTGCTTTGCACTTCAAGAGACCTTGTTAAAACCAAGCAGCCATGCTAAGATACGGAGATACACCACAGTAAGAAGGGACAACCCATCTGGGGATCGTGCCTGTGGTGGTGTGGGCCTTACCATCTCCCACAATCACCCGTACACTGTTCTTCCTTTGACGACCTCCCTTCAAGCTGTGGGGATTCAGATTAATTTACGTTCTTCAATCTCAGTATGCACTATCTATTTACCCCCACATGAGCATGTAGATCAGCGAGATCTAGACAATATAACAGAGCAGCTCCCAGAACCTTTTCTGCTTTTAGGTGACTTCAATGCACATAGTACCTTATGGGGAAGCAGAGACACTAATTCAAGGGGCCGGCAGATCGAACAGCTAATGGAGGATCATTCTATCTGTCTGCTTAATAACGGAGAAAACACCTACTTTCATCAGCCGACTGGAACATTTCATGCAATTGATCTGGTGTTCTGTTCTCCATCTCTACTCCCCCTTTGCTCCTTCAGTGTAGGGGAGAATCTTTACGATAGTGACCATTTCCCAGTGATTGTAAATATCGCAGGAAAGTCTGTGATCTCAAGACAACCCCGCTTACTTTATGATAAAGCTGATTGGGATCTTTTTGTCTCTTGCGCTGTGCTGACAGAAGAAATGGTCAATGATGTGGACATTAATACAGCAGTAAAAATGATCTCCCATACTATTGTACAAGCAGCTGAACTTTGTATTCCAAAGTCCTCGACAAAGTTCCCAAAGTTCCCTAAACCCTGGTGGAACAGTGATTGCCATAAAACTATGAGAGAGCAAAAGAAAGCCTGGCGTATCTTTCGCCGATACCCAACACTGGCAAACCTTCTGGCCTTTAAAAAAGCTAAGGCGAATGCTAGGAAAGTGAGACGGCAAAGTCAGAGAAAATCATGGGCAGCCTACGTGTCTACTATTACCTCCTCAATGTCTAGCAAACAGGTTTGGGAAAGAGTCCGCAAAGCCTCTGGACTTTACAATGATTATCCCCTCTCTGCTCTAGAAAAAGATGGAAAGTTGATAAGCACTAGAGAAGAAATCGCCGATGCTTTAGGTGATACTTTTGCTGCTGTATCTGACAGTAACAATTACTCAAAAGAATTTCTGCCCACAAAGACGCGCTTGGAAAAGACCCAAATCGACTTCTCCCATCCTAATGCACAATCCTATAATAAAGATCTCACCATGTTTGAATTAAGAAGTGTAATATCTCGCACTGATAAGACCTGCCCTGGCCCTGATGGCATAAGTTATTTGATGATAAAGCATCTGTCCTATGAATCTCTACTGGTCCTTCTCGCTCTGTATAATAAGATATGGAAGGAACAACTTTATCCTACCGCCTGGTGCAGGGCCTTTGTAATCCCTATAGCAAAACCCGGCAAAGATCCGAAAAATCCTTTAAATTACCGCCCCATTGCCCTCACTAGCTGCCTTTGTAAAATCATGGAAAAAATGGTAAATCACCGTCTCACCTACTATTTGGAGACTAACCACTGCCTATCGCCCCACCAAAGTGGTTTCCGTAAGGGAAGATCTCCACTGGACAATGTCCTGTTTTTAGAAACTGCAATACGCAATGCATTTGTAAAAAGAAACCATCTGGTTTCAATCTTTTTCGACATGGAGAAGGCATATGACAGAACTTGGCGGCATGGAATTCTTCATGACCTCCACAGCACAGGGTTGAGAGGTAACTTACCTATCTTTATTCAAAACTTTCTGAAACACCGCTCTTTCCAGGTCAAGATTGGCCCGGTGCTTTCTCAAACCTTTATACAACAAGAAGGTGTACCCCAAGGTTCAGTGCTTAGTGTTACTCTTTTCAGCCTAAAAATTAATTCCATTTTAAAAGAACTTCCTCCCACAGTGCGTGGTTCCCTATATGTTGATGACCTGATGATCTACTGTCACGGTCAAGATATGAGATACATTGAGAGACAACTCCAAATTGCTGTTAACAGAATTGTAAAGTGGTCCAACAGCAATGGGTTCAAATTTTCCAACCAGAAGACCGTCTGCGTGCACTTCTGCCGCAAAAGAAATCTACATCCTGATCCAGAGCTGCATCTTGACGGCTCTCCGATCCGCGTTGAGCCAGAAGCAAAATTCTTGGGTGTTATCCTTGACAGAAAGCTCAACTTCCTTCCACATATCTTAAATCTAAAGAAAAAATGTGCTAAAGCTCTCAACATTCTGAAAGTCCTGGCCAATACTTCATGGGGAGCAGAACGTTGTTCTATGCTCCGCATTTATAGAGCTTTAATCCGTTCCAAACTTGACTATGGCTGTGTTATCTATGGATCAGCAAGACCTTCTGCACTACTGAAATTAGATCCAGTCCATCACCAAGCGCTACGGATTTGCTGCGGAGCTTTCAGAACATCTCCAGTACAAAGTTTATACGTCATCTGTTTTGAACCATCTCTGAAATTCAGACGCAAGCAGTTGTCCATAGATCTTCACTATAAAATAATGTCGCATGCCGAACATCCTGCACGATTCATGACATCTGATCAGTACTGGCGTAACTACCATGCACGCCCTTCATGTATCCCTCCTTTTGATCTCCGCATTCACTCACTCATTGAAGAATTCAACCTAAAAGATCTGATTCCCAAAAGTTCTACCTTTTTCGGTATTGCTCCCTGGCAAGAAGTGAATATTCACCTACTCAACATCTTTGGAGAACTTAAGAAGAGCAGTACCAACGACGTCCAATACCAACAAATTTTCCTGGACCATAGAAACAGCTATTCTAACTATAAAGCAATTTTCACTGATGGCTCAAAGAATCACGATCATGTCGGGGCAGCTTTTGTTTGCGATAAAGTAATCAGGAGTAGTAAACTTCATAAGGCTGCATCTGTCTTTACTGCAGAAACATTTGCCATTTTGAACTCCTTAATCTTTATCTCCAAGCAGAACAGCAGAAAATTCATCATCTACTCTGACTCACTGAGCGCCCTTGAATCAATTAATGCAAACACTGACCACCCTATGATCTTGGAAATTTTAAAGACTCACCTCCATTTGAGAAATGCAGGATATTCTGTAATGTACTGCTGGGTGCCTGGACATGCTGGCATCAAAGGTAATGAACTCGCTGATATCGCTGCAAAATCTGCTGATACTCCCTTCGATAATGATGTCCCTTTTACAGACATACAGAAGTACATCAGAACAAAGATCTTGTCCAGGTGGCAAGAACTCTGGGAATGCCAGACTCTGAACAAATTAAGGCAGGTAAAACCCAATCTGGAGTATTGGGAATCAAAAGGGAATCGAAAGGAGGATGTACTGTTGACTCGCCTACGAATTGGACACTGCAGGCTGACTCATCAGTATCTCTTGAAGGGAGATAATGAGCCTATCTGTGGCACCTGCAACGTTCCTACTTCAGTGAATCACATCTTAACCTACTGTCCTGCTTTTAGTCAGAAACGTGAACTACATTTTAACTCAACGAATTTTAACTTAACAGATCTCATTGGAAGAAACCCCCACGTCAACCTCATAAGTTTTTTAAAGGACATCTCCTTTTACCATATGATTTAAAGTTTTTCCTTTTAACGTACTCTACCTGTTGTCCTGCTTTTAGTCAGAAACGTGAATTACATTTTAACTCTACGAATTTTAACTCAACAGATCTCATTGGAAGAAACATCATAAGTTTCATCAACATCATAAGTTTTTAAAGGACATTTTAACTCTACGAATTTTAACTCAACAGATCTCATTCGAAGAAACATCATAAGTTTCATCAACATCATAAGTTTTTAAAGGACATCTCCTTTTACCATATGATTTAAAGTTTTTCCTTTTAACGTACTCTACCTGTTGCCAGAGCTTTTCTCAAAGCCATTTCCGGATGCCTTCATCAGCATTCCAGGTTCATTTCAACAATTCATCCAATACAATGTGTTTGTACTTTTGAACTTTATTCATCATTCGTCTGGCGCATAATAATCTTCAAGGTTTTGTGCCATTAAAAATACCAACCAACCAACCAACCAACCAACCTGAGACCTACTGTATGTCCCTTCTCAAAGTCCAAAACTGTTAATATTGCCACTGCTTATGTCTCAGAGGCATCTCTAGTCACAGTACTGTGTCGGCAGATTTGTTTGAATAGCCCCTAAGGCAAGAGCAGTCGTGAGTGTGCTTATACCCTTGTCTCATAGTCGTCAAAATTTAAGTCATTTCCCCATCTCTTACTAGATATGTGACTGTGGCTCGATTTTCGTCTGGATGCATATATTTCTTGGTGACAGAATGTACTTGAAAATTTTGAGCACAGGATAAAATTGCTTTATCATATTTTACCCTTTCCTCATTGGCTTTGAAATTTAAGTCATTTGCATATCTCTTACAGACTTGTGATTGTGGCTCGATTTCTTCTAGATGTATATATTTTTTTTTGTAAAAAGAGTGTACTTAAAAACTTTGAAGATAGGATAAAATTGCTTTCTTAGCTTTAAATTACCTTCATAAAAGGCAGGAAGATACCACGAAAAGTACTTTTCATACTAAAAGTAATTGAAAGGTATGCTATGTAATTGAATAATGTATTAACTTGCTTATTCCAAGTTTTTTTGAGCTGGGGTAATTTTTATTCCAATGTATGCAAGTTTTTTTAGTTTAAAATCTAAACTTGTATTTGTGACTAATTTAGTTCTGCTTATGGAAATAGTTTAAACAACTTTTTTTTTTAATTAAAAAGAAATATAGTAATCAAGGAAAACATATTATTTCCTCACCTCTGCTTAAAAAATATTGGGTTTAATTTTTTTATTTTAAAATCTGCATAATTTATAATAGTTTGTGAATAAAAATTAGAACGTATTAAGCTTTTCTTTTATAAATAAAAGCCAGTGTTACTTTGCATTCTGATTTTTATCACTGCTTATGTTGAATAGTGGGTTTAGTTAAAATATAGTCAAATTGCTATTGCATAGGAGTATAAATTGTTTGCCAGTATTGTAATAATATGATTTATGTATTTATCTGTGTGGTTTAAATTAAATTTCATCTTAGTGAATATATGTATATATTATATATATTTAAAAAAAATTAAAAAGGACTGTTTCTTAGTTTAAAACTGAATATACGTAGATATATAAATGAGCTGATATCCACTGTCATGTTTTTTAGCCTTTATCTCTACATCTTTTGGATATCGCACCAATGATGGGAGTGTTAGAAGGCGTTGTCATGGAATTAAATGATTGTGCATTTCCTTTATTGAGAGGTATTTATTGCATTTTATATTTTTCTGTGCAGCGTACTTTACAAAAATTATGGCAATAATTTATTTTTACTGTTTTCTTTTAATAATAAAAAATAGAAATAATTTTGTTAACAAATTGAGTAAAGAAATGAAATTTTTTTTTAATTAAAAATTAAAAATTTTTTTAATTAAAAAAAAATTCTAAAAAGGAAAAGTTAGTAGCATTGCTTGAAGTTATCTGGAAGAACTGATTATTGTACATCATAATGGGAATAAAATAAAAAGTAATGAAAATGTAAAATGCAAACAAAAGGGGGAACATAATTAAGGTAAAAATATATTACAGGTGCTCCTTGGCGATTTTTGGTGGCACATGAACACTGAGTTTGTGCAGTTCTTTGACTTGTTATTTTTGCTTTGTGTAGTGGCGATTTTTGTAAAAATCACCACTATATAAAGCCAAAATAACAAGTAAAAAAACTGCACAATCTCGGTATCCAGATACACATCAACCTGTTTTCACTTAAAAAAATCCCAGAATTGTACAAACTAGGCATTGGGCACTCCCTTGACTTTGTCCATATACACATCGATTTATATTCACTTAAAAGTCAAAGGAGCAGCCAATATAAAATATATAATCTTAATAAACTACTTTTTAAATCAAACGATGAAATAACTTTAAAAAGGAAATTCATCCTAGCACTACACAAAGGAAATATCCACTTACCTTATTTGCAAATTTCGTGTCTTCAATCAAACAAAATTCCTTAACAGCATCCCAAAACTTCCTAAAATTATCTGAACTAGAATCTGTACACTGGTGTCGCCACATAAATTCACAAAAATAAGAGTAAAAAATGTCCTCCGTAGTGCTTGTATTCTCCGACGTTCGACCATACGCATTTCCTTCCTATAAACAGGACACTTATAATGGCTACTAAGTAAACCTTCATTTACACACTAGTCAATTAATGTATTTTTTTTGTTCCAAATTTTACAGAAACTTCAAATTAATCTTACCACATCCAGCCATTTCACTATGTAAGCCATAAAATAAGCAACTTGCTTTCTAACCAACATCCAACACTTGCAAATCCCATCAATTAAATTCACCGCAATCACACAACCAATTATGTCATAATAGGGTTTCCATAACAATCAACTGCTCAGGTTACCATAAATGAAACAACTTAACAATAATCCATACATGTTTTCTTTGTTCAATAATAATAATATTGTTTTGTGCGTATGGGTTCATAATAGATTGAATGCACAAGACTGATTAAAAGTTAATAAAATTTATTCTTATCACAAGAAATAAAACAAAATGCTGAAATTTTCCCTCACATATTCATACAGTATCACACAGTAGTTTATATTTTAAACTACTAAAACGTTAAACAGAGAACAATTCAAAGCACAGAGAAAGCTAATCCAATCTCAAAATTACAGCAGCGAAGTAAACAACAACAGCTTACTTAAAACAACTGAACTGAGATGTTTCTGTCCGGCTTTTTAATCATTTGTGAGAACATTTTGGTAATTTTTATTTTCTCGAGGTTTCTGGAAAGCAAAAGAGTATAATTAAGAGAGATCTATTCATTAAATGGTAAATGCACACGCTCCTGTATTTTTACTTTTTCGGCGAAGCTTTCTTTTAAAACTTGTGAAGCGCTGCATTGCGTGGGGAAATAAAAGAATTTTAATTACAATTCTACCAAAAATAGCTAACTAAATACAAAATCCGTAATACTGCCCCCTTCCCAAGGACTGCATGTCCCGGGCAGTACAATCTGTGGACATGAAGCCAAACTTACAACTAAGGCAAAAATGAAATAATAAATATTATATTACAAACAACATAAACAATAATTGCAATAAGTAACTTAAAACAAATCATATACTATCAAATTTAGAAACGAAGAGGACCATGGTCTTATAGTATTTACATTATATACACTACGTACTAAGGCCGTAGTAAGGAGCTAATCTATCGTAAAGAACAACTTTAGGCTTAGAGTTCCATGACTTACGGATCCAAACCACGATGTTGTTCAGCCTGCTTAGAACTGTGTACAGACGATCCCAAGGTGACTGTAGTTACGGACAGAGTTCTATCCCTTGAATCAGATTCCACAACTACACCTTTTCTCCTTCATTGAATTGATGTCCAGTAGCTCTCATATCATATTGGGTCTTCGTCTTCTACGTCACCTATTTGACTCGCTCCAAAGTATTTAATCGATTTCAAAAGTATTTAATTGGGACAAAATGACAAATTGGTCAGCATGTGGGTATTATACCTTCAAACAGGAACAGTCTTAGTTAAACCAGAACTTCTTCTAAGCCCATTTAAAATAATAAATATTCTTATATTTGTGTAATTATTAACTAAGCAAACTTTTATGAAGCATTTTATTGGAAACTTAAATAATTCCTTTATGACCAATTAACAGCAAGCACACATAAAACTGTCAGCAAGTGTAATGGTGCTAGCTAGCATAGTTGTAGTGTTGGAGACCTCTGATTTAAGCCAAAGACTGTTTTAGAACTTTTTTTGGGAGGAGGGGGTATGAGAGAAAGGTTGAATTTTATAGAAAGAACAGTTGTTTAATTATCCAAATTGTTATTATATCTGCATTGTTTAAATTATTTAAAAGGCCTGCCATTAATCATGCTATGAGAATGGAAGATAAGAAGTGAGTAAATAAGGTAGAAATGTTAACACTTGTTATGCAAAACATTTGGACTTCCAATACAGAATTTTTTATTTGCTTTTAATTCATTAAATATTATACTGAAAATACATATAAAACATTTTGCTCTTCTAATTGACTGTATTTTTTTTTTATTTAACCAGTTTAAAAGAATTCTTAAGAGTTCAGTTTTTAAAAATAAACCTTACTAGTTTAAAATTTATTTCCAAAATATTTAGCATTAGTTATAAAGAACATTCTATTGTGAAAGTGTGATAAGAATTTTCTTTCTAATTAGCTTTGCGTTAAGTTCATTAATTTAAAGTTAATACTTTGTAAAACTTTTTTTTTAAAAAGAAATTATAGCTACAGCAGATGAAAAAGTAGCTTTTACCGACATTGATGCCGCTTTTCTTGTTGGTGCAATGCCTCGCAGAGAAGGTATGGAACGCAAGGATTTGCTCGCAGCAAATGTTAAGATTTTCAAAAGCCAAGGCAAAGCATTAGATCAATATGCAAAGAAAGATGTTAAGGTATGCTTTTTAGAAATTTAATGCAAGTTTAGTAGATATTCAGTGCTTTAGTTACTCTTTTTAGTTAATATCATATTTTTATAGTTTCTGAGAAAATATATATTTTTATTATAATCTTACGATGTTAAATGAAGTATCTGCATGCATGTCTTTTAGGTTTTAGTTGTTGGAAATCCTGCTAACACCAATGCTTTAATCTGCAGTAAATATGCACCATCGATCCCCAAAGAAAATTTTTCCGCTATGACGAGGCTTGATCAGAACAGAGCTACATCTCAGGTGATTTTCTAAGCATACAGTTATATATTTTTTACAGCTTTAATTTCAAGGAATTAAATATCTTGGTCTCCGATGAGCACTGGTAATTATTTATATAAAAGAGATATCTTTAATTAGAAAGATTATGAGTTCTAATTTTTTAATACTTTTGTTATTAAATTATTTTCATTTAAAGTATATGGTGGGAGCATAGCTATTTTAATGAATGTTTTAAAAGTAGATATCAAAATATCAGATAATGAGAAAACAGCATAAAACATGCTTAATTGAAAATTTTCTTCTAAAAATATAATAAAATTTTAATAAGTACATTTTTATTACCAATTTTTTTTGTGTGCATACATACATATATATGATAAAAATATGTAAAGCAAAATTCTAACTTTAATTTTCAACAGTCCCTTAATGTTCTGTTTTAATTTGGGTATTCTTTTTTTTTCTTTTCTAAAAATAGTAACTGCTCATAACCAAATATCTCTAAGTTGCCTCATTTCAAAATTAATCCATGTCATATGATTCTTGTTTAATGCTAGGGACATAGGTACTTGCATAAATAATTTTATTCAATAATATTTTCAATTTGGGAACTTAAAATTTTTAATAGGTAGTAGGCATTGATTGTGAACCAAATCATTCTAAACCAAGCTTTTATCTTAGACACACTGTATTTCTACTCTTGCCGACATATCACCACCTACTTCTTTTTCATTAGTTGTATAATCAAATTGTAAAAAAGCAAAAATGTGATTAAAAGTGTATGTGCAAATTACACTCATTATGAAGTATAGGTTTTTATGCATCTTCATGTTAACAATTTTTAAATCTTCATATATTTATGTATGTGTGTGTATATGTATATCAACAGGCAATATATTTATGTATATGTGTGTATATGTATAGCCTGTTGCAATGTATATCAACAGGCTAGCTTAGGTTCACAATTTAATATCAGGCATGAATACAAAAATTAATTGAGAAATTTATTTTCTGAATGATAATTTGAAGGTTAGTGTTTCTATGGATGTCGTTTACAGATGCTTTTGTTTAGTAGTGAGGTAAACATTTTGGTGTACATTAGCTTTGCTGCATGTAATATTAGTATACATTAGTTTTTTAGTATGAATTAGTTTTGCTATATGATCAATATTAAAATTTATGACTTTGCAAAAGTTTCATGTTACATTGTTAAATATACATTGCAAGTTATTAATCATTTTCTGTGGGAGTTTCAGTGTTGTTGTCATTATATAGTCCCTGTTTTTCATTCTTTCTGTTGTTGATTAAATTAATTTAATAAATGAAGTACATTGTTTCCCTTATCAGTATTATAAAATAGGACGAATATATACATATTGTTTTTTCCAGTTTTAAATTTTTTTAAAATATATATATCAAAAACAAATACTTTTTATTTATGTATCTCCTCTTTTATAAAAGTCAAGAAATAAGGTAGTGAATACTCATCAAGCAAGGAGAGCCATTTAAATTTAGGCATAAGTTTTATTAATATAAAATGTATTGTAAGCTAATATGATATTTTTATATTATAGAAGATTTATGCATATAAATACAAATATTTTGAAGTATAAAACAGGCAAATCGACAACCTTGTATTCTGTGTAGATTTTGTACATCGGCCGAATACAAGGTTGTCGATTTGCCTGTTTTATTTTCCACGTCGGCATGTTTCTCGTGCATCTTTATTTTGAAGTAGTTAGTTTCTCATCTTGCTTCCTTTTTCGAGGGGGGAGGTAACTTCTTGCACCTTGGTTTGGATTTCAGGTACTTTTATTTATTCCTAGGCAGTAACTGTTACTCTGTTGTGTTATGCAATTTCACTGTGTTACTCTGCAGTGGATCTCAAGTCATTGTGGAATCATGGGTAATCAGTTTCCTGACATTCTGGCCAAGGCTGGATCTGTCCTTTCTCAACCCAATCCTGTTGCTTTCACAGTGCTAACAGAATCATCGGAGTCAGATGTGGAGCTCTTCTTTGAGAGAAGAATGTAGACTCTGTGAAGGGGAAAATTTGAGGTTCCCTAATGGAGAATCCCATTCTTTGCGACCTACCTAGACCTGTCAGTGTTGCTAATTTTAGTTTAAAAATTGCACATGACTACCTTACGAAACACACACACACAGATTTGGTTTAGCAGACTCTCCATCTTGCCCATTATGTGATATTGACGACATGTGTGGCGGCCATTTAGACACTTGTTCTGGGCTTAATGATGTGGCAATGGCTGATGCTGTAAAAAATTATTGTACTTTTTTTAATGTTTCTAAATTATATTGGGCTGCCCATCACAGACTAATGGTGGGCATGCCTGGGTGAAAAAAAAAATCATAGAATAAATCTATTTTTTTAAATGATATTTTCTTCTCTAACAGATTGCCAATTTGCTGAAGGTGAATGTAAGTAATGTTGCAAATATTATTATCTGGGGTAACCACTCATCTACTCAGTATCCTGATGTGTCTCAAGCTATAGTTAATATAAATGGAACAGTATCCAGTGTTCCAGATGCTGTTAAAGATGATGCATATCTTCAGGGAGAATTCATTACAGTAAGTATTTTTTTTAGAAATTTTGACAGATGTTATATGCACATTATTATTCATAATGCATGTGAGAATATGAAGCATTATTCCTTACTATATAAATATTTGATACTTAAATTTGAATGTTGCCAGCATTAAGTTTAGGAATTGTATTAAATGTTTCACTTATTCAGCATAAATCTGTTTTGTTACTTTCTGTGGTGTTTTCTTGTAGGGTGTATTGAAGACTTTTTGATAATTTATTTTGTTCTTTGGAGTTGATTTTTAAAATATCTTCAAAGGAGAGGAGCAATTTTAAGGTATCAAGGCAGCAAAGAAATTAATCTTTTCATCATTTAACTCTTTTATGATGATGTGGCAAGTGCAGTGTCATAACAGAACAGATAGTTCCTGTGCTCTTTTAACTGTGCAAAACAAAATTTAGTTTGATGTCGCAGAACATTAAATTTTGCATATGAATTGGGGTAAGAAGGTTTAGTTAGGCCTTATGATAACATGCCAAGTTATATCATTATAAGAGATGAATAATGTGCATTTTAAAATATTAATGTATCTTTTAACTCCAACAGACCTACTTGTTATATTTTATATTGGCTGATACCCTCATACAAATGATTAATAATATTTTTGTGAATTTTCATAGAAAGCTACAGAACTTTTTTTTATTTCTTAAATCATAATGGATGTTTTAGTAAGCAGTAAGATGATAGCAGACTTTATTCTGTATGGGGAATGTATAAAAGTTAAATTTTATTTGTACAAAATCATCTTCGTCTAGTACTCGAACTGTTTTAATAAAATTACTGTGCTTTATTATGAAAACTTTATTACTGAAAGTATGTGTGTAATATTGAAATTAAGATATCCATGCATTTTTGTCTCCCTTTTAATAATTACAATTATATCATCCTGGTGCCATTTTAAGAATAAAGCCTAAAACAGAAGGAAACATTGAAAAAAAGTAAAATTTTTGTTTTTTAGTAAATTAGTAGATTAGAATTTCATATGTTTGTTAATAATTATAGTGATTTTCTAAAGGAAGTAAATTATCATTATTACTATGCATGATATTAATTGTAGTTGAAATACCATTCTATAAAAATTCTCCTATGAAATTGACACAATACTTAAATTTGCAAGTTGCATCTGAAAAGTTCAGTGAATTGCCTCATATTTAAACACCATGCTAGTTAAGATGAAATGCCAGACATGTCAACAAGTACCTCTTATCATGCAAATCATCAAAGGAAAGCAATTGTGCATACTGTAATTAAGCTAACGGAGTCAGTATGAGAACTTGTGTCATGATAATGTAGGTTCATGAAATGCTAGTGCAAGTGTATAGTGTTGAAGCAGTGAGTAAAAAGTGTGTGCATGGTTTAAATGCTTTAGAGACTGAAAGGAAGGTTGAGGATGAGCTGTATTTGGATCAACCATCAACAAGCACAATACCAGACAACATCAAATGAGTGCGACGGATGTTCTTTGAGAATGATAGCAGAAGAGTTGAAGATAAACAAAGACAGTGTAAACACTATTGTTCAAAAACATTTGAAAAAGTGGAAGATTTTTGCTCGGTTTGTACAACACAGCTGACAGACGAGCAGAAGCAAACTCTGATGGAAGCATTTCTTTGATATGACCGGCCAGAATTGCAGTTTTTTGAAACCATCAGTACAGAAGGTGAAACCTGGTTTAAAAAAAAAAAGTTTTTACTACTGTGTTTTCCCTTAAAATAAGCCCTAGTGCTTTTAAATGTAAAATTCTTATCAATAAATTTTGTTACATAATTTAATATTAAAGAAATGATATAAATATTTTATTGTATTTCTTGTTTGCAGAATACTATTTTTGGTTTCAAAAGATTTTAAACCAGGTTTTAAATTAGATAAAAAAAAATTTTCACCAGAATTTGAAAGAAAGAAGATACTTTTTTAATAATATATATCATGAATAAAAAATTGGTGTTTTGATCAAAACTGATACTTTAATATGTATGAATTACCTTAAGCATTGGATTATGACAAAGCTTGTAAGGGTTATGCTTAAGGGGAGGGATGCCTTCGGAACTTTGTACGAGAATTTTTCCTTATGATACACATGGAAAAATCCTTGAAAACTTTACGAGAAAATTAAGCTTATAGCCTCATTTAAGCATTTTATATAATCTGATTTTTAATATTTAGAGCAGTTCAAGAAATTAAAAAACTTATTTCAATACTCAAGATGAATTTTTTTCTCTCCCTTACTGTAGACTGTACAAAAAAGGGGAGCTGCAGTTATTGCTGCTAGGAAGTTATCGAGTGCTATGTCTGCTGCTAAAGCTGCATGTGATCACATGAGAGACTGGTTTTTTGGAACGCCAGAGGTACTTCATTTTCAATTTTAAAGTTTATATTTATTTAAAAATAAGAATAATATTTATATATTGCATATATATTTATATAATGCAATATATTAATTTAATTTAAATATATACTATATATAGTTTCATAACAGTAAATTTTATTTAATTATTTATTAAATTTAAACAATTCATTGCGCCATTGCTGCAAGGAATGAAATTTAAATTATAGTAAAAGGTAATTATTTAAAATAGTAATTTTAAGATAAAAATTATAATTTAAACAGAAATTGTGTAAACAAATTAATGCTAATTATGAACTAATCTATAATATCATTTAAATTCAGTAGCATAAGTAAATCAAGTTCAATTTTTACTAATTAATAAAAATGAAACTAAATTTTATTAAAATGCATACATGAATGATTGCTGAGTAGGCCGGAGACAGACTTATCAAGGGGAAGTTGCCTCCAAACCTAGCTCCCCAATCATTCAATTCGTGTTTCGTCATTCATGTATTCAAGGGCAATAGTTAAAACCAAAAGTAAAGAACATTCAAAAAAAATACCACCTAATTGGTTAGAGAAATTAAAAACCAGGAGTAAATAATCATAAATAGTGAAACATTCCGAGAAAAATTAAATTTTTCTAATTTTAACCAATTTTAATTAATTAACCAATTTTCTAATTTTAATTAACCAATTTTCTAATTTTAACCAATTTAATTTTTTTCTAATTTTAACAAATTTTAATTTCTAACCAATTAGGTGGTATTTTTTTTGAATGTTCTTTACTTTTGGTTTTAACTATTGCCCTTGAATACATGAATGACGAAACACGAATTGAATGATTGGGGAGCTAGGTTTGGAGGCAACTTCCCCTTGATAAGTCTGTCTCCGGCCTACTCAGCAATCATTCATGTATGCATTTTAATAAAATTTAGTTTCATTTTTATTAATTAGTAAAAATTGAACTTGATTTACTTATGCTACTGAATTTAAATGATATTATAGATTAGTTCATAATTAGCATTAATTTGTTTACACAATTTCTGTTTAAATTATAATTTTTATCTTAAAATTACTATTTTAAATAATTACCTTTTACTATAATTTATACTATATATAGTATATATTTAAACTAAATTGATACAAAGGCTTACTTTTGTATACTTGAATGTTAGTATTGAAGGGAAATTAGCAAATCACATTATTTTGTAATAACTCATTAATTTTAATAGCGTTAGATAAATGGTGCAATATTTGAATAAAAATATCGTAATTCATTTTCATTTAAAGTAGTGAAAGAACTTTAAGGATTATGCATATTTCAAGAACAATTTTTTTCAAGTTAAAACAAGGTAAAATGCTTATACGTTGAAACCACATTAGTAAACAAATATAAAAACAACTTTTGCAGATGACCAGCTGCATTGTGTGCAGGAGCTGGATTGGTTGGGCTCGTTTAAGTTTATTGGAGAAGTTAAACAATAAGAATCAGCATAATGTTTGCAAGGCCTAGTTTCGATGGTTTAAATACAGAACCATCTTCTTCAGCTGCCTGGCAAGAATTATGCTGATTCTCGTTTAACTTTTCCATTAATCATTATTCAGCATATTTTATTTTAATCTAAATTGGTTGAGTTTGTCTTCTTTTATTGCTTTCTAGAGGATTGCTGTACACAGATTTGATATTGAGATACATGGAAAATTGAAGAAAATACCTTTCTTACACGGTTTTCTGGCAATCTCAAGTTCTCAAATTTTAAGGCTACTTTTACACCAGGGTTTGGTGATAATTTTGAAATTGTCCCATTTATGTATTGAATGTGGTACCATGTGGTACTTAAAGATGTTGTATTTTGTTGATGAAATGGTTGGCAGAGAGAGAGTTCATAAATATATTTTTATGCTCACCTATTCTTATTGATAATCTTTCTAGGTGTTAGGGAGTGAAAAATACCTTTTGGCATCCCTGCCATGATTTGCAATGCGTATATGGCTGAAGAATGCCATGAATGTGCTGCTGAGCTGTCTTGAGCAGTCACCAGAATGCCTTGGTTTGTGGACCTACTTCTATCGAAAAATTGGTACCTTCATATATATATATATATATATCAACTTGAGCTGGGCTAGTGATTCAAAATCTGTTACTGTTAAAGTCTAATAATATAGAAATAAGTATCATCATTTCTACTTCAGAAATTAAGAGTGGCTGTCCAACTGATGACTTGAGAGTAGAAAACATATTATTAAAAAGTCAATTACGAAAATACAGGGCAACATAATATAATTTACAATACATAAATATAGAATATTACAATAAATATACTAAAAAGCTACCAGAGTACCACAGAATATTAGAAATCAGGTGCAGATCGAAAACACAAAACGTATGTAAGCTTAGTTTCCATTTGCACATAAATTTCTGTTAAAAACTTCCTCCAGAATGTTAGTGAAACAAAGATTTTGGGGCAGTACGAACCTTATCCATCCATCTTTACAAGGTTTTAATTATGTAGAATATAGAATAATCAATAAAAATCTTGTTTACTTCATAAATAATGTTAATAAAGTCCTCAGAAGTTGTAGAGTTATTGTTCGAGGCATTTTTCTTAGTTCTATTCTGCTGATTGCTGGACTGTCAGAAGCTGTGGATCGATGTTAGTGGTGTTCTAGTGACATATGCAGTGGCACTCCATGCCATCACACCAGCTGTAGCACCTGTGAGCTGCTATAAAGCAAAGGTAGGATTGAGGCACTCATCATGGAAGCTCCACACACGTGTGGTTGTCATCACTACCCAAATTAAATTGCAGTTTGTAATACATAACTCCTCAAATAAGTTTCTGTTCCGACACCTATATGGCAGCGCTGTTGACAGGTCTGTACGATTTCTGGATAGTAGCAGCTTTCAGACGATACATGTGAAAATTTCATGACATTCTGATAATTAGTTTACAGGTTATAGTGGTTTTAGTGACACTAGTTTTGTAATTTTCAAAACCATAGATGAAAAAGAATTTCATATGTTGATTAAACATTGTTTTTTGATGGAGAAAAATACTTTTGAAGCCAAGCAGTGGCTTGATAAGCATTATGAAGACTCTTCGCAAGGGAAATCAACTATTATTGATTGGTATGCTGAATTTAAATGTGGTTGTACAAACACCGATGATGCTGAACACCTTAAAGGTATCAAAGGTAGTGTGTTTCCAATATTACATGAAAGTTTGAGCATGCATAAGTTGATTTAGAAGTGGGTGTCTCATTTGTTCACACTGCACCAAACACAATACAGTGTTGATGATTCAGAGCTCTATTTGGAGCTGTTCAAGCAAGATAAAAATGATTTCTTGCATTGGTATGTGACAATGAATGAAACATGAATCCACTTCTTCACACCTGTGTCAAAAAGATCATCAGCTGAGTGGGCAGCAGCTGGTGAAAGTTGTTCAAAGCAACCAAAAACTCGGGAAAGTCACCTGGCAAAGTTATGGCTTCTATATTTAGGGATGTGCATGATATTTTGTTCATTAAGTAGCTTCAGAAAGATAGAACTATCAATAGCAAATATTATATGGCATTACTGGATTGATTTAGTGTAGAAATCAAGGAGGGGGGAGGCCTCACATGCAAAATAAAAAAGTGCTATTTCATCAAAACGATGCCCAGTGTCACAAGTCAATTAAAACGATGACTAAATTGAATAAATTACCCTTTAAATTGTTTCCCCACCCACCACTCTCCAGAATTGTCCTCCAGAGACTGCTGGCTGCAGATTTCACAAAGATACTCCAGAGAAAGAAATTATGCTCAAATGAAGAAGTGATTGCCGAAAATGAGGCCTATTTTGAGAACAAAGACAAATTGTAATATAAAAAAAGTATTGGAATGAATGTGTCACTCTTTAAGGAGATTGTGTTGATGAATAAAGTTTAGTTTCTAAAAAAAATTGCTTAGACTGTTAGCTAGACCTGAGACTTATTTGTTAATTGCAGACCACAGACCACCCAGCTTCTATCATCGTAGTGATTCTTTCCTTCCCAAACTCTGACAGCTGATCATATATTGTCTCTGATAGCATGTAACGGCATCCCTAGTGAAAAAATGTCTTTCAGCAATTGGTTAGGTACAGGCAAAATGCCTCTGCATACTTCTTTTATGTAGCAGGTAAAAAATTTCAATGCTATCTGGCATCATTACATAAAGTGACATATTGCTGTATTTCTAATCATTTTTATATCTGACATGTACTTTCATTACAATCTAATTTCTTCTTGGTACACAAACTTATATGGCAATAAAAGTATATATTTGAAAGAAACTTGTTATCAAGTTATTAATTGTAACTGAAATTTATAAATTGTATGGTAGTTGAAACTTATTAACTATTATATTTCTAATGCAAAAAGTTCAGTTAAAATTTGCCATATTTATAACTGATTGCAAATTGATCTCAAGAAATGTAATGGAAAATATTTCTTTTAGGGAAAATTTGTTTCCATGGGAGTGTATTCGGATGGATCATATGGTGCTCCGAAAGATGTAATATACAGCTTTCCTGTCACAATAGGAGCAGACAGAAAATGGCAGATAGTTCAAGGTTTACAAATAAATGACTTTTCTCAAGAGAAGTTGAAGGTAACAGGAGATGAGTTGCTACAGGAACGTGAAGAGGCTCTTTCAGTTTGTCAAGATTGACTGGTTGCTCCCCCTACAGCCAACTTATAAATTTTCACACCTTTTAGTTGAAAGAACACTTTTTTGTAGTTATTCTATAGAATGTTGGTTTTGAAGCTTTAAGAAGTAATAGTTATAAATATGCTCTTAGAAAATCCAGAATTCCTAATTGAAGTTGAAAACATTAAGCACATGATTGGAAATTGTGCTTCTTTGAGTAATTTCACAGAAACACTAAACAATGGCAGAACTTCACATTTTTGCTAGGTCACATTTATAAATGAAAAAAATAGAAAAATAATTAAAAAAACTCTTAATTAACCCCGTTTTCATGATACAACGAAAAAGCAATGGCTTACATTTTCCATTAAAGCCTATTACGTAATATTTAAAAAAATTATGTAGTTTTATAAAAAATTAAAGCATACTGAAATTTTTAATTTCTATAATTCTGAAATTGGCTGTAGGCTGGGATGTATTTTTTTTAAACAGATGAAATCTTGTTTCATTATGTCAAAATAATTGCTATATTTTTATACACTATAATGATGCATTTTTATATATACATTTATGATGTAAAAAGTAATCTTTGGCCATGGTCTTGCTGCTCAGATTTGTTTCAAATTTTATGCATAAATACTTAAAATATATCAAAGAATTTTATTGTTAAATTTGTTAGCCGTTTCTTTGTAGCTATATATATGATTGCATATTAAATGAGATTTATGTCTCTAAGGTTTCTAGTTTGATTTAAATTTCAAGCTGACAATCTTGCATCACTAATTTTTTTTTCCAGAACACAGTATTTCACCTTCTATCACAGATCACAATAGTATTTTCGTAATTACATTCAGAAGTGATGTTCATAATGAAAACGTATGCATTATTTAGAATGTTACAATAGAATCAATGTTATAAGAGAAATTTTTGAGTTTGATACAATGGAACAATGATTGTAATACTCAGTTCTGTCATATTTAAATTTAAAAGTATTAAAAATAAAATATGCATTTCAGATGTGATACTTTGATTTTCTTAAAAAGTCTGCCAGGTTTTTGATTAAATAATGTGTTAAAATTTTTTTATAGATCCATATTCCCATGTTATTAACATTAAATTCTAGTGACAACTATTGAATATTACTGATAATGTTACAAGCATCCAAAAAGTGTATGAAAACTGCCAATAACCGGTGAGGCATTGACTTGACAAAGTGCTCATAGGTAGTCTGAGGTATCTGGTACTAGGCACCCGCCAAATGTCCTGCAATTCCCGCACACTGTTAGGTGGTACCTTGGCAACATAAATGTTCGATTGGATTCATGTCAGATGAACTCGGAAGCCAAGACATAGTCTGAGTGTTCCTCCAACCACTTCCTGACTATTT
The DNA here is from genome assembly GCA_000611955.2 of Stegodyphus mimosarum. Taxonomy (NCBI): domain Eukaryota; kingdom Metazoa; phylum Arthropoda; class Arachnida; order Araneae; family Eresidae; genus Stegodyphus; species Stegodyphus mimosarum. Next base: position 85,298 of record KK114971.1, read on the forward strand.
GGCTCTTATGATATGGTCAATTACTTTGTTGGTAAATGCCATCACTTACTGGGAACAAACATTGTTGCCATAAAGGGATGCATCTGGTCTGAAATGAATGGGAATGATTGGTCCCAATGTGTCTTATGAAAACATCGCCTATACCATAATACTACCACCATTGCTTTGTATCAGGTCATATGTGCACCTAGGTGCCAGGGTTTCCATTGGAAATCGGTGTATTCGCACTTGCCCATCAATGTGATTGACTGGAAAACATGATTAATAAAACCAGGTGACTTTCTTACATTCTTCTACGATCCAAAGCCCATGTTCCTTGGCTCGCCACCAAAATGGTATAATGGTTAGGGGAGTTGACTATGAAGATCGAAGGGCCCGGGTTCGAATCGAGAAGATGTGGTTGTAACTGTTCGTCTCTTCATAGGAAGTAAAGGTGACAACCTATTAGGTGTCTCCACTTCCAGCCTTAAGAGGGGCCAATGTAGAAAAAAGACAAAATGGTGCCCACTGTTTGGGGGGGGGGGAATTTCTTGGCTTATTGCAAGCGTTGTTGGTGATGACCTATCGTCAGCACAGGGATGCATTTCGGATGCTGGCTGTGTAAGCCATATTCAGCAGTGTATGCTGCACTGTTGTGTTGAGACATACTGTCTGAGTTGCTACTGTTGTAGTTGCTGGTGACTTCAGCTGCTGTAGCCATTTGGTCATGGTGAACAATGCTTGAGAGTGTGTGCTCTCTTCTGGAATCAATAGCTGTGGTTGACAAACCGCTGGATGGCGACTTGTCGACACATAGACCACTTTTGATAAGCACTCGTAATGGATGCACTTAAGCAGCCCACCAAATGCTGCATTTCTGAAATTAATGTTCCCAGGAGCTGAGCCATAACGATGTGACCTTTATCAAAATCTGATAAATCAGCTGCTTTTCCCATTATATCGCTAAACATTATGCATGTGGAAAAACAGTTCACAGGTGCTTTATATACTCCAGCATCAGCCTTGGACATGGTTTTGTTTCTGGGCAAACTCATTGCTCTAGGAGAGAGGTGGTCATAATATAATGGCTTTTTGGTGTAGATAAATATCCATTTTTAAATATAAGGGAGCAGCCAATACGTTCTTAGATAACTATAAGCAAAAAAGAATTTTTGAAAAATTTTGAAAGCTATCATCAATTGTAATCTAAAATTAATTTTCAACTTAGGCAACATTTCATACTAGTGACATGATCATTATAATCTCTTGGTATTGACTCAAAAGTATCTTGCAATATACTGCAACATATTTACTTACTTTATCAATTATATTAAAAGTACAAGTTATAATAAGTATGCACCATAAATTCATTTAAGTAGATGCTTGTTCAACACCCTAAACCCAATCCTATAGAACAGATTCTCAACAAATGGAGATAATTCCTCCGGAAGGGGAGGATTTTGTGGTTCAGGAAGTGGGAATGTGGTCACCCTTTACTTGCTAAATATTTAGTTTATGAATATAAAAACTACTTATTTAAATTTTAATATTGTGAACATTTTCTGTATTTTTTTGTGTTTTATAAATTGAACAAGAAAAGTAATATAAATTTAAATAAATGCATGTTAGTTTTGGAAAGGATGGGGGAGGGGGATGATCCACTCCTGTAAACATCTTTTCTCTTCAGAAAAGCACAATATAAATTAAATAAATTCTGAATATGCTTCCTATTTATTTAAAGTTATGATATACAAAACAGTTGGACTTTTTTTTTTATCAGTTCCACTTCAGTATTCACAAGTACATTGAATGTGTAGTTTTCAGAATTGTGGATTGGAAAAAATTGGGAACTCAAACAATTTGCTTCCAGTGAATATTTTCTTTAGGGCTTGGTGTTTGTTCTATCTCTAACATACATACTTATGAGTAGAATATGAGGATCATAACCATTGAGATGATTGATAAATTCATATTAAGGGTGAATTAAATTACAGACTAAAGTTACATTAGCAAAGCAACTTCTATTACAATTCTGTAATACTGAATGTATTATGTCTATCATCATTGGGATATCTTCCTTATAATGTTAATCATCTTGGGCTGTCTTCCTTATAGAGAATGCAGATTACTTATATGATAATTCATGGCAAAGCATTTTAAAGCTGAGTTCAGAAATGAATCAAGCAGTTTTAATACTCAAAACTATTTCCAAGTTATTTAACAAATTTTATTAATGATTGAAAATATTCATTAGTTCAAAATAATCTTTTTTTAGAAGGTATATGTGTTGTACAATTAAGTACCCATAGGAACTTCTTTTACATCTCTTGGCACAACACCGTGCCTTGAGTAACCCATAAATGTTTTTATAACCATTATTGCTACATTCAGTGTATTTTGAACTTGCTCACTGCTGCCCATCATTGGATTGACTTCCACGACATCCAATGCTTGCAATGAACCTAGAAGACAATCACAAACTATAAGTAATAAATAAGTTTTTTTAAAAAAATAGCTTTTAGAATGTATATAAATTCTTGAATTTAGTTTTTGGCATATGTAAAAAGGAGAAAGAACTACCAGCATGTGGGAATTTGACCATGGGAGGATTATGGTGTGTAAGAAATTATGCCTGAAAATCTATTTTAACCAATAAAAAATGCTTGAACAAACATTGAAACTCGGATATTGATTTGGATGTTTTTTCCCTTTATAATTATGGAATTTATGGAACCATGATCAAATGATGTATTACATTAGAATTCTGAATATTTGAGTATATAAAAAAATCAGTTCGAGCCACATGAATGGTAGAAGAAATTTCTAGTCTAAAATAATAAAGACAGTAATTTCATTTGCTATTAAAAGTCTAAAGTAAGATTTCTAAAAAGGATGCATTTTAGATATAAAAGCCTATATGTGTTGTCGGTTTTAAATACATAAAAACAAAACATCCTAAGCAAAAACTTATGTTAACCATTACAGCAGAAGTTTGAAGGAACAGGCAGCTGCTTCTTTAAATAGATAATCAACAGATCAGTTTAAGAATGCAGCATATAAAATCGTAAATCGCTTATATTTCTTACATCACATTGCCACTGTTTATTTTCAAACAAATCCACATATTGTTCTTATTAACATACCCTTCTTTAGATGCAAGATCCCTTAACTTGAAATACTCCACAGCATACTGTATTTTTTGAAAACAGTCTCATATTTTATCATTTTCAAAATGCAAGGGAAAGACAAATAGTAGTTAACTTACATCCTTTTTTACAAAAACTAAGACAAGTTATCAAGAATTAATTGAGTGTAGATAAAATCATGCTGCTGATCTTATGCTTAAGATGTCACATTTATTATTGGCATTAAATCACATTCTCTGGCAACAGTGATTGTTGAAAATCTTATCAACAGGAAAGACATCTATGAGAAATGTTTGGTTACAAAGATGAATTCTCGGAACTATAAGATAGATACGATGGTCTGTGCATTGGGTGTAAACAAGATAGAATGAAAGCAATGTTAACTGCTTTCAAAGTTAGCTGTTATAAGCAAGATTCTGAGTAGTAGTAATATAATAGCTTTACAATACCTTTACAAGTTTCTGATAAGTATGATTTTTTGTAAAGAAAAAATCTTAAATTATGCTAGTTATTTGAATGCCGGATAGTCAGGTTTTTACTGTATTGTTTCAAAATCCTATTCCAAAGTTGCCCAAAAAAAATTTTTCAGAATGTTATAATAATCTAAATTTTTAAATACATATATTTTAATAGAAATGCTTTCTTCATTTCAAGAGAATTTGATGCAAGTTTGTCATCATGCAGTGAAATTCTTCTCTCTCTTTTTAACTATTCAAGCTTTCGAGATCTTTTCATCCTACCATTATAAATAAGATTCTTGCATTAAAAAAATAATCACAAATGTCTAATCATCATTGTATTTACCCTTTCTGTTAATTACCGAACTATATAAATTCTTGGTAAGTTCAACTTCCAAAATATTTTTACTTCTGTTAACAAAATTGATGTTTCAGTTCTTTAAAGATTTTATAGGAATTTAAAATATTCTTTGTCAATGAAATATGAAATTTAATATACATAACTAGAGCTAACAAATTTTAAAAGATTTTGCATTAAAGAAACTTTATATATGCATTTACATCAGAAACAAGAAAGAAATGTAATTAATGATTTCTAATTTCAATAAATTTTCCCACTTTTCCTTGAATTTTGCTCATTTGATGGCAATACAGTCAGTGCACATTAAAAAAATTATTTTTAAATTTTATGATAGTAATTAAATGTGACATAATGTGACAAAATGATCTTAAAGAAGAGAATATGAGGTATTTTTTTGAAATGTGTACAATATTTTCTAAGATTGAAGCCAATCCAAGATTCAATTTCGTTCAGTTTTCAATATTATTACACTTTTGAACTCGAAAAAAAAATCTTATTTTCATTTCTGTTATGATGAAATGTTCCCAGTTCCAGATTTAAAACACAGCATTTACTTACCATGCCTTGCAATTTCTTCAGCTAAACATAAAGCTTCCCTCACAGTCATTCCTCCAATTACTGTAATAAAATATATAAACTATAAGAGACAAAAAGTTTTATATATTTAGTTTCATCTTCCTAATAATATAACTAACTCACCTGGTGTGCCTGTGCTAGGCGTTGTTAGTTTATCAATACTATCAATATCAAAACTAACATGGAGTGACAGTTTACCCCTACAAAAAATAAAACTATTATATAACCTGGATAGAAAAAATAATGGAATTTCAACATAATTGTTTAATAATGCAGCATAGAATATGATGAAAATGTAACAATCAAAACAAGGACAGATTAAAAATCAGTTGCAACAAAATTCAAATGAAATTCTAATATGTTTGTTTAATAATACTGCGCTGAACTCGATGACAGCAATTAAAATGAGAATGGATAAAAAAATCAATTGTAATAAAATTCAGTTTATGGAGTTTGCCTCAAATTGGAAGGGGGAAGGTAAATATGTACTAGGAAAAAGTGGAATATCACACATGCTACACCTCACAATATAACAAGGTCCCAATTAGGCATGCAAAAACTTAAGGCTGACATTCACCAATTTGATAAATAACCACATCAATACACCGATTTTTAACCAAGAGGCTCAAATGCAATGACCCACTGGATTCTTTTTCTCATTAAAATGGTGCCAGGGGACTGTGGAGGGATTGATGACAACCTTCACACTAGCAAACATCCAAATATTAGTAAAGAACACAGCAGTGCATTTTTTCAATGGTTATATAATGTCTGACTTCTATGCTGCTGACTGCAATTAGACTCTTAATGTTATTTATTATTTTCAAGAATATGGAGGTTGTAGCGGCGTAGTATTACCGACTGTAATCAACAGATGGCTCCATGAGGCAGTGGCAGCGAAGGGATACAAAGCCAAGTCCTCTACAATCTCGTAAAACCATTAAATTTTTTCAAAAACAGGAATATTGAAAAATCAGCAGCACTCTGATTAAACCCATATTTTCAAATTTTTTATCTTGATATGTCACTACAATAAAAAACAAATAGGAGGAATGTCCTTAATTTTTTACAGCAATCCCTTCCACCTGAAAGATAATTGAGGGAAAGGAAATGAACTTTAACTAAATCAAATTAATCATCTATCCCATTTAATGTTTTGGAAAATAAATTGTGTTCTTGTTATAAATCAAAGTTAAGACTTACATAATTATTGATGGTATTCTGATCACTAAACTACAAGAAGACCAATCTTTTAAAGCATTTTTGCTTAAAAATCTTTTAACATGTTAGTAAAGTACAGAATTAATATTGCCGCAAAATTAATTAACCCTTGGAAATATTTTGATAAATGAAATGTAGTGTAATAATTAGAAGTTTCAAAGAGATTTATATTTTTTCCCAATTGGCTCACATTTATAAATTTTGGCTGCATGCATATATGAAACTTTGTTACGAAATTTCCATCTCAAAGAGAACATGAAGTGTAACAACAAAATGGCAATTTAAAATAAAGTCTAACAGGTGAACATTTATCATTGTATGGACTATCTAAGTATATATAAATTTACACAAACTTTGCATTAGCTAAGCTAGTTTGAAAATGACAAAATGATACACATGCTTGAAGCAATTACAACCTAGTTTTCCTGCAGTCTTATTGGCTGATTCACCAAAAAAGACACTAAAGTCTCACAATTCCTCTTTTAAGATTTTGGTGTAGGAGGATTCATCTTTTTAAACTGTTCTTGAAATATATCAGGTATATATAATGATAGCAAATATCTATAAATATGATTTGTGCTACAATGGGCTAAAATGTGACTATCTTATCAACTAAAAATTGCCTCATATTTTAACCAATTTATTTATTCTCCTTTTTTACAAAAGAAAAGTTCCCCCCGTAAGAACAAGTTTTTAAAGGCTTACTGTGTTTGAAAACTTGCGAGAGTGGAAAAAAATTGGAATTCACTCTATCAAAATAAAACATGTTCAAACTGGCTTAAGTAATTCTTCAGCAACTATTGCATTGTCATTTACAGTCCAACTTTAAAAAAATGTTTGGTAAAATTTATTTTGGAATAATATTTTAAACTCACGTAGGATTTATTGCTTCTAAAGCACGATGAGTTACTTCAAATATTCCTAATTTATCAATATCACGCATGGTAAAATGCACAATTTCTTCTTTTGTTAATATCAATCTAAATGAATAAAAAAATACATTAGTTGAACACATATGAACAAAATACAATAAAAGTCACTGAGAAAAGAATAAAATTTTGAATTTTTTAATACATGTATTGCACTGACAAATATATAAATATGAGAAATTTAAGGTATAATATGTTATGGTAAAATATGAAATATTGAAACTAAACACTAACTGGCAATATCACACTAGATGAAAACAAATTCAACAGCAGCAATAAATTTTTCTTTAATTTCTTAAATATAATCTATTACAATTTTAACTAGTGTGCAGAAGTATTAATTTATATTTTGATAACATTTTTGTTTCTACAATTAAATACAGTACAAAGTCTGAGATCCGGACTCATCGGGACTTCTGCGATTCCGGATATTAGATCATTAATTTAAATCTAGTAAGATGGCATGCAGAAATTATACAATTAAAAATATTAAATCATGATTTATGAAATGAAGAGCATTTATGATCTAAAGGGTATCAAAATTTACTAAAAAAAAAGCTTAATATTTATTTGTTTACTAAACATTTCTTTCAATGTAAGTTGCTTTGTTTTTTTGTGCTAATACTTTCTCTTTAAATCTATAAACAGACATAATTTCTTGTTCAGATACAAAGTTCTACTAGCCAAGTTCTGCAGTTGCTGCTTCGAGAATTCTGACTAGCTTGTCAATCAAATTATTTTTGTTTTCAACAACCTTTGTGCTAATACTTTCTCTTTAAATCTATAAACAGACATAATTTCTTGTTCAGATACAAAGTTCTACTATCCAAGTTCTGCAAATGCTGCTTCGAGAATTCTGACTAGCTTGTCAATCAAATTATTTTTGTTTTCAACAACCTTTTTATCACTTTCTTCCATATTGGTAGCGGCATTTTCCGGAGCTAGAACCCTAACTACAGATTTCGCTTTCGGTTAATTGACTGATGATTGGGGCATTGTCATTGCAATGAAAAAGTTTTGTTATATCATCTTCATTTATTACTGCTTCTTCACATTTCTTTACAAAATCCATAGCTGGAAAATTTCACCTCTGGTTTGCGATATCCGAAAACCTTCAAATTCGCAGCTACCGCCTTCATCATCCTCACCATCAAATATGGTAGATGGCCAAAAATTATGGCAAACACTTTTTGAAGTATCTGAAGACACATCCTCTTTCAATTTTGCAATGCTCCACACAGCAGATTTCATGCTAAAATACTTTAAAAATTCTTGAATAGCTTTGCCATTGTTCAAGAAATTTAACATGGATTTTAAAAATGCTACTTTATATTTGCATTTCAGCGCGCGCACTATGCCGATATATATAGGCTGAATGACGGACGTACAATTTAGAGAAAAGAATAATACGGATACATTATCTTTCACTAAAACTTTGTACTTGTGCGTTCCTGCAGCATTTGCACATGCTAAAATTGTTAGTCTCGCTTTGGAAACTTTAACACCAATTGGAGCCTTTTCTGTAGAGGTTGCCAAGGTATTTCACAGTACATATTGCCGGAAAAGACCAGTTTCATCAGCGTTATAAATTTGTTCTGGAGATAATTTTTCATTGGTAATGAGTTCAGTGAATTCATCTGGAAATAGTTCAGCAGCTTCAGTATTAGCTGAAGTTTTTTCTCCTGAAATTTTTAATTGCCTTACACCATGGCGATTTTTAAATTTGGTTAACCAATTTGGTTGAAAATGTGCACTCGGTTTTTAGGTTCATTTCATCCTGAAATATTTTGGTTTGAGCCATTGTATTGGACCAGTCAATGGCACAGCCTCATTGCAATGCTGTCTGACCTATTCAGTCATCACTTTTAGCATAACGAATGATTTTTCTGTTATTCATTGTGAGTGGGTGTCAAAATCCACAAGAAATTGAAAAAAAAAGTTTCTTTTTCTTTGTCATACACAGTTGACTTTCCAATGCCATACTCCTCAGCTAATTTTGAGACGGATATGCCTTTATCCATTTTTTGCAGCAATTTAACTTTTTGTTTAATAGACATCAAAGCATGCTTTGTAGATCCTTTTGCAGCTCCAGTATTAGAAACTCTTCGACATAATCAAAAGTTCAAGCTTTCATTTTTGTAAAATTGCTATAATAATTAGTCTGCAAAAAATAATAAGCTGTATCAAATTATAAGATTAAGGAGCAGCGCAGTCTGCTACATTAACTGAAATTCCTAAGAATCTATGAAGATAATTTTAGCCTAGTTCAAGAGTGTCCACTATACATTAATGGCTACGTAGCCTAAGACTGGCGATGAGAGACAAGTTGTTCCGCTAAATTTTGTCTTGCTTCTATCATGTATTGAATTGTATTAGTTTAGTTATTTATTATGCTTATGTCTATTTCTTGCACATGCTTAAGGCTAATCTTAGTCCTGAATAAATAAACTCCCACATATACTTAAGCCTTATCTATGGCTGGCGCTAGATACCACCTGATGTAGTCTCTGCGGGTCCTAAATTCTGCTACAAAGTACCTCCAAGTTCTAAATTTTTGCCGCCCCTAAATTTTGGATCCCAGTGTTTTCCATAAATTATAAAAATTCTGTCATCTCTTAATTTTGCTGCTCGGTGCTTCACAGTCCAAAAATTTTATCTTCCGTAAATTCTGCTACCAGGTGCAGCCATACGAGCTCTGAGGCCGGTTCTGGGTTTATGTGAATAACATATCAGTTATTCGTCACTCAAATAGCACTAAATGTAATCTTTTGGCCTATGAGTTACATTAACAAAATCTATTTTTAGCAATTTTCAGCATATGAAAAGAAATTTTTGTTAAATGTTTCCTTGCCAACATTTCTTGGCGCATTTAACTTAAATCCGTAATCATCACCAAGCATAATGCAGCATAAAAGGCTGCCATACTCTTGTTATTCAATTACTAATATACATATAAAAAATACAAGATAAAAAATATAAAAAAAAATCTGAAAGGTTTCAGATTTTAGATTACGTCCAAAGGGGCGTTTATTTAACATTTTGTGTGTTACCTTTATTTGTTAAATACCATGTTCTTTGCACTTAAACCATAAAATTCAGTTCAACAGCAATATCGCAAAATAATTTTAAATTGAGCATATCTTTAGAAATTTTGGTACACGCTCTCACGCGCTGGAGATAAAAATGTTTTTCTGTACAACGTTGGTATTGCTGGCTTTGAAATCTTTGAGTTTGTTAATGAAAAATTCGTTAAAGTTTTAGAGAATATTGTTACGAATTTCACATTTATTTGGCTATTTATTTAGAACTGTAATTAGAATTCCTTTTTATTTTCCCGTGCAACGCACGCAGACGATTTTTGAAGAGAAAGCTACGTCAAAAAAAAAACACATGCATACATTTATGCAGATTTTTCATTTTTTAAAATTTAATGCAGAGCGATAACATTTAGTGGCAACAATTTGAAAAGTGATACGCCGTTTTTGTTTCCGACGCAAAATCGCAAAACGAAAGTAATAGTCCTTCGGGACTAAATCCCTTTGGACTAAAAAAAATGTTTAAGACATTGCTGCAGGAGTCATTACTCAAGTTGCCATGTATTGATAAACCTGTGGTGATTAAAGCAAAATGTAATAAATAATGATTTGCCAGATCGGGGTCAGGGTTATAAAATTGAGATGTATGCCAAGCAGATACGCAGCTACAGAGCCAAATTATTAATTTCACAAATTTATGCTTAAATGATTTATTTCTGCAATAACAAGGTATTTTATTTAGTGTCTAAATGAAATTAAGAATGGGCACTCTTCACAGGTTTTATTATGGAAGGAAAAATCAAATGCGCTTACATAACGCATACAAAATAAAGTTTGCGGTTTTGAGGTCCGGATTTTAGATCATTCTGGATATTGGACATCCAGATCTTGGACTTTGTACTGTATATGGGTATACAGGTAAGAGTGTTTTAAAAAGTTTTACATATTTAAAAAATTCTCAGATGTATGCAGAAATAATATGAAAACTGTAGAAGATCTAGAAGGCAATATAAAATGGGCAAATCCGAAAATTTTATATGCAGTGTTGTAGTGGATAACAGATGAGTTTCAACATACTACATTGTGTTACTTTTTTGCATCCTGGATAATACTTCTAGCACTTTTTGCAATCTTATGACACTAACAGAAAACTCTAGGAAGCACTGAAACAATAAATTAGCTTTCCAACTTAATTTGCAAAACTATAAGACATGTAACATAATTTTTTTATTGGGATTGCAAACTTTCACATGGATTACATTTATGAACATCCTGTAGTTATTATATAATACTATTTAAAAACATTCTATTTTTGTACATTCTTTTTCAAAGAATATTAAATTTATGTCTATTAATTTTACAAGCATAATTACAATGCACAAAATATCAATTTGATAATATAATACTGATATTAAAACTTTAAGGAATATCAAAACTGAATTACAATCAAGTCCCTCAATTTTTTTTTTTAAACTGCATGTACAGAATTTTATGATCAAATTATTCTGAAGTATATGCTATTCTGTATTAAAATGCCATATAATTTTATATTTCAAAACAGTCTCAATTTTAGTTTCAGAACAGGGATTTATAAAATTTCTCATTTTTCATTTTCTTATAATACTAATTCCAAGAAATCATAAAAAATGAGCAGTTTTAAAAATAAAAAATTATGCCCAGATCAAATTAATTATTGAAATGAATACTGAAAGATTTAATAAAGAATAATGATAATATATTTCCAAAAGGGAAACGGACATTTTTCACGATAGCTAATTTTTTAAAAACAGTTATGTAAATATATATAAGGTAGACAAAAATACATAAACTTACTTCTCAAAAGCATCAATATCTCTCAATCCTATATAAGCAATATTACTTTTCCTCACACTAGAAAACCAGTTTAAATTATTACACACATAAATACACATATACAGTTCTAAATTACTGTTTTACAAAAAAAAAAAAAAAAAAAAAGATTAAAGCACATGCACACAATTAAAAAATGCAGAGAATTATCACAGAATTATGTTCTATTACAGCATGTGAATACCACTACCGTATTTTTTCAATTAATATAACTTTATAACTTTTTTTAAATTCTCTATATAAAATCCTGAAGGGAACAATTTCAGCGTTATATTAACCTAAATATAACTAAAATACAGTAAACCCTTGCTGAATGAGGGGGTTATGTCATTAACGCAAAATCGTGCTCCATTTTAACTTTCTATGGAAAAAATGTGTTAGGTATATATTTCAGATTAAGAAAGTACATATAATTTACACAAACCTAAACATTGTTGAAATAAACAAAAAACAAAACAAAAACAACAAAAAAAAGTTAATTAAAAGGATTTTTTCTTACTGTTTAATAAACACACCAATTAATTTTTTAAACAGCAGGTAATTTTTGTTTGGAACAATGCCTGATGCAACTCTCAAAGTTTTGTGGTAAGGAGATGAATTTTTCAAAACCTCTCAGAAAGCATTCTCTTCTTTCTTCATTTGAGTCAATCTCCATTGCAAAATCAGATAGTTCCTTTACCTTTTTCAACAATTTCCTTAACTTTTTCTAATTTTAAGATGCTTTACCTACTTTATTATTATCACTTTTTCCACTGTCAGCTGGTGTTATAAGATCAACCAATTCTTCATTCACCATTTTTCAACTAATTCTTTGTATTCGATCATTTACTCTATCTGCCTACCTCAAGGATTTATGTCCTTAAATTTCCAAAGTGGGCATTAAAGTCTCCTGTTATGACAAAGGGTTCAGGCAGCTATACTATCAGATCATCTGAACCTCACTGATTGATATGGTGATTTGGAGGCAGGTAAACAGAAGAGACTGAAAACAAATTCCATATATTTACTCTTATAGCTATAGCTTGGAGGATCATTCTTAGTGAAACTGAGCTGGAGGATGAAAGGGTGAAAGTTAAGTGAGGCTAAAACTCCTACATCTCCACAGACACGATCACCATCAGGATTATGTTTCCTGTTCAAACAACAATATCTCTGGAGCTTAACCCTGTTGCTCTGATTTCAACAAAGGATCTCCTGGGCTGCCAAGCATACAGGATGATAGACACCGATCATGTGTTTGATGTTAATGAAATTTTGGCAGAAACCACAACAATTCCATAATTTGAGAGTGGCCATTATGAATGATGTTTGTTACTTCGGTGCTATGTTTTGGTTTTGTGTGGAAGGAGATGCTTAAGAATTTCTAACCCTTCCTTTACTTCTATATTAACTGAATCGACAGAGTCTGAAATCATATCATCAATGAACTATTGTTAATACTTCTAGGTTTGTTACTTGTTACTCTTTTCCCCTGTATTATGCGAGTTAGTTTGTCATGTTTGAGATTACTTATAGTCTGCTGGGTTTTACAGGGTGGTGTTTGTATGTTAACTGACATTAAGGTTTCAATAGAAGAGTTGATTTAGCAGCACTAGCAAAAGACATCATGCCTGTTAGTGGTTGAGTGCCTTTAACTATTCTTCTGGCTTCTGTGTAAGATATATTTCTCGTAATTTTCGTAGCCTCAACTTCACTTTCTGATTTTCATTTGGAACATGAGTGTGAGAAAGCTGCATGTTCACCTTTGCAATTTATACACAGTGGAGTAGTGGTGGAGGTGTTACTATCATGGCCGACTATTGAGTGAAGTGCACATACATGTCAGGTTGTCATGGCAAGGAATCTTAGAATGACCAAAATGGCATGGAAGCATCACATACAGTTCTAAATATATGGCCTTATGGAATAATTGAGGTATTCAGCCTTCACATTCTTAGGCTGATCAAGCGAGCTGAAGGTCAGGATCATGCATTTCATGTTAATCAATTGACCTTTCTCACACATTTTGATACATCTAAGGTACCCAACATCACATTGGGTTCAGAATGTACAGTCTTAAGGGACAATTGAATTATCCAACTTTAATATACTCAGGCAGATCAGGTGAGTTGAAAGTCAGGATCACATGTTTCATGTTAACCAGTGGACCTTCCTTGCATAAGACATTTTGATCACCTAGCTCGGAAATAAACTCTTCTTCAGAAAAAAAAAAAAAAAAGTCAACTTTCGAGATTACATGTCTATAAAAGTTTAGTGCTTTATTTACAGACACAGCTACATCAATTTGCCCGAGCTTGGTTAATTGAAGAAAGGAAGCAGACTAAACAGGGCAAAGCCATATTGATAGATGCTTTATATTTCCTGGCTCACCAATGCTAGAATGAATAAATTTATTAATTACAAATGGAGGTATTTTTTGCATTTCATCAAAAGGACTTGAAACTATAAGGAAACATGGACAGTTATTAGGTTTATTAGCATTTGCACTAGTATGCATCATTTTGATGATAGATTTTTCACATGGTTCAGTGTTCGGAAGGCAGTGTTTAGATTCTGGTTAAGATAAACTAAATTAATATATTCTGGTTGCTTTATCATATAAATATTTGAAGTCACATCTGGGGGAGGAGAAAGATATGGGTCGGACTGTTCCACCCACCATGAAGCTCAACAAGGGAATACAGATTCATACGTTAGGGCTAGCTAGACCTATCTGCAAACTGAAGCCCCTACAATTGGCTTTTCTGGAAACAGGCACTCCCAAAAGCTTATCACCAAGCCACCAACACTAGGGGCAGGAAAACCAGGCAATTAACACCAGTTAGGATAAATAAGTGCCTCCAGTTTATCTGAAGCAGAGGCTAAAGCAGCATGTTGGGGACAGTACCTCCACCCTCAATTACCAGGAATCTCCTTTTCGACAACACGTGTCTCCACACACGCAAACACGTCAGCAGTTTTCTCACCACTCGAAGCTTGATAGGAGAGCTAGAATAGTATATTATGAACCCCAACCTTCACAATGGAGAAAAGAGAATTGAAAGTAGTCGAGAAGAGGAGGGGAATAGGAAAGGAGAAAGATCACTGGGGCTCCAGGATTGTGATACCTACCTCACCAAGATAATGATTCTCCAAAGGGCTAGGATATCTCAGGATTGTGACACCCTTACAATGTGAGCCCCTGATGGTAAGAATTTAAATGTAATTTAAAGATCTTTTTTTTTATTAAACATGACTATTTTCAGACAAACATGAAGGGAAAAGAGAAAATATCTTTAATTATATTTAATATTTAAAAAATGCTGAATTACCATTACATGGAATTGTGAGATTTAGAGAAATTTACTTGTTATAAACTTGAGGTATAAGTCCTGCTTTTATGAATTAATTTATGCTTAATAGCAGTCTGAAAAATAAGGTACAATTATTAATAAATTGTATTGTAATTTCAAGTTGATTGTTTTGAAAACAGATAGAAAAATCTGGTCAATTTTCAAATTTTTACTTAAATATAATACTAAAATATGAGTTCTTAATTCTAAGATTTCTTAAAAGGGATTATTAAAATGAAATATGACTGACAGTATGTCAAAAATGTACTATGAAAACTAACTTTCAGGAATCATACTTTTAACTGCTAAGGATATTTATTATTTTTTTTAAATTCATTAACAAAACATATATGCTCACCATGGTTTTATCCATCCAAAACCTGGAATTTTATTCTGATATTTCTGAAGTTCTGTGATCAGAAATGAACATGGCATACCATGGATATTTCCTACATTAAAAATGTTATAGCTTATGAACAATAAATAATAAACATTTAATTCATAATCAAGATATAAAGTTTTAGCAGAAAACAGCAGCTACTAAAAATGTTACTTTACAAAATTAAAAAGTTTGCAAAAAACATATTTATATGCGCAAGCAAATGTGCTAGGCAAGTTGAAGAAAAGGCTTACTTAAAACTAATAAAGAATAATGTTAATAAAGAAAATTTCAAAATACACAAGTACAGATTAATATTAAAAATATATCAAAAAAGATATATCATTTCATAATTATGATTAAAAACAATTATAAAAAATAATGTATCCATGTGCCTTAAGTATTAGCCTTATGATAAGAATTAGTTCATACCACCAGTCAAAGAAATTCTAAAGCTAACTGTTGAATATATTAATAAAAATGTATTATTCTGAAACAATATAATAAAATCAGTCTATGCATGATACGCTAACTTTATACTTCAAAAAGCCTTTCAAAATTAAAATTGGCTTATAATGCCATTAGATCTCTAGCCTTCCAATATTTATGAACTTTGCAGTTTAAAAACACAAGTGCAGAGCATGAGTCAAAATGAATAGCATCAAAAATTTGATGTCTTCCCAGAGGGCATGAGGGAGAATCACAAAATCCAAGTCAATACAAGTATGCGGGCAAACAGGCATGGCCTGCAGTAAGGCGGAAAAATGCCACAGCTGTACTTTTAGGAATATCTGGGATCAACTGTGTATCTTCAAGCAGTGAGGCCCACGGCTTACCCGCAGAGTCACATAGTGCTCTCTGCTTTATCCTGGAGGCATATCTTCTTTTTATCAGGAGTTTGACTGAATGAAATGAGAGACTTTTCAAAGATCTCTGGAGAATCTTTGAAGCCTTTTTGGACAAAAAGTTGGCAGCCTTGTTCCCATAAATACCACAGTGAGCTGGGATCCACTGCAAAGAAACAGAGATTGACATTGAGAGCTCTCTGCACTCTAGAATATGGGTATTATCTGTGTATTGTCTATTTGCAAGAGACTGAAGAGCAGGGAGTCCAACAAAATAACCGCTCTGCAGAATGGCGAAGGGTAGATTTATGCGATATAAATTGCTTTAATTGCTTTAATGCGATATAAATAGCCTCGGTTATGCCATCGTAATGCGTGGAATGAGTACCTATTGGTACATAGCATAAAAGAGATAACACACACTGGCTCCTGCTCCGTCTTCATCATTAAACATTCATCCATCTGTATAGACATAATGTGTCTTTAGGGTATTTATTTTCAATGGTAGATAGAGCAATGGCATGAACCTGTTGTTTGCTCATATGACTCTTATTAACATGCATATCAGCTTCAGACACATTGAGATCCCTCCATGTCCCTAAGGGCAAACAGGCCTACAAAGAAGTTGAGGAATGAGGTGGACATTCATGTCAGTGGCTGCAGAATATGCCTACTGTATAAACCCTTTTGTAGTTTTAAGATTGTCTCTGCATTGGTGTTGTAATCCCTCCAAAAAGTATTGTTGGACAGGCGAATCAGCTTTTCATAAAGAAGGACTGCATCTTTTTCAATTATGTTTCTTACTGGAGGGGTTTGAGTTAAAGACTGCATTGCTAGAATAGCAGTGATTCTAACAGTACCCGTAATAATAATAAGGAGAGCTTGATTTTAGGCAGTTTCAAGTTTTTGAATAGTAGCAGCAGAGACCAGAACTTCATTACAATAACTGAAGAGTACTTAATGAAAAGCTTGAAGGTGGTATTCAAAGTGTCTTGGCTGCAACCCCATTTGCAACCAGTCAACCTTTTAAGAACAGGAAGTCGTAATAATTTTTCCACATGCGTAATCAACATGTCTGTTCCAACTTAACTTAGAATGCAACTTAAATACTTTATGCTGTTTGCTCTTTGAATTGCCATACTCTGGAATTTAATATTAGGTACAAAAGGATGCCTATTTAGAGAGAAAAACTGGCAAGTCGTTTTAGATTTGTTAACAGATATGGCATTGTCAGAATACCAAAAACTGAGTTGCTCAAGGACTTTATTAAGGGAAGCATTAAGCCTGTTCTGGGTGTTCTTTGGCCTACTTGCCCACACTGTCAGGCCATCAGGAAACAGAAAAACAGAAAAACTAAAAAGCACAGGAATGCTTTCCAATGAATCGGTCAGATCATTGATATAAATATTAAACAGCATAGAGCTCAAAACAGCATCTTGAGGAACTCTAAATTCCATCTGTTTGAATATGGATAAAAGGTTTCCAAATTTCACTGAACAAAATTGCTGACCAAGGAGATCACGTAGCCAGCGCAACATATTATCACCAATTCCCATGCAAATCAGCTTATAAATTAACTTAGGGTGCCAGATCTTATCATATGTTGACAAGAACTCAGCAAAGACCACCAAAGCAGATCTGTGGCTGTTGATATCATCCTTAATATTTTGGCTAAGGCAGGCCACCGCTGTTTTCTAAATTAACAACATATAAAATTTGGTTTATTTTATCAGAAATGATGCACATATTTATTTTGGACGTTTCTGTTAAAGACCCACCATGTATTTTAGGTGCCATATTAGTGATCCATTTTAGCTCATTTCTTTCCTCATGACTTTTGGCTTGATAGTAAATTTTTTTTTCTCCTTAGCTTTTTCATTTATTTTCCTTTTAAATTTAATTTTTTCCCTTTTGTCACTAAATTTTTGTTGGTTTCATCGCCAAAACCCTCTTAAAAAAAATCAGAAACAAGACAGAAAAAAAAGTAATTAATAAAAATTGCACTAAAGTAGCAGCATTACATCATAAGATTTAGAAGAGGCATAAAATAAAAAATTTAAAATGTGGTAACATGAGTAATGCGGTATTTATGTATTGATACAACACCTTGGCACAATAGGCAATTTTTTACAGATAAAAAAGAATCATGACATAAGTTATTCAATTTAATTGAAAAAATTATTAGACACATAAGTATTAGTATATCCATATTTTGCATTCTAGTCAGATATTTATCAGAAAATTCAATCAATAAACCTACTTAAAAGCTGTTTTTTATTTCTTTTGTTCTCATGGAAATTTTACGGTGATTGCTTTAACAACCAATTCAAAACAATAGCTTCATGATTTCACAGCAAAATACTAAATTTCTGCAAAGCTTGCAGTTTATTCCATTTCTGGCAAATTTCACAAACTCATATTTTAAAACTGAATTTAAGGATAAAATATTGATATTTTTCTATAAAAACTGTTAGAATTTGGGATTAAAAAATGAAAATGGCAACATTCCTTGAATAAAGAATTGTTATGAATATCATTGTCCGAAAAACTCATGTTTATAAATGCTAGAGTTTGGCACAATCTGAAAATCTAGCAACGTTTATCATAAACACCAATGATGTTTGTGAAAGATAATTATTGCTAGAAAAGAAGCTAAACCAAACTGGTGATGCTTGGTGCTAAGAAAATATGGGGGGGGGGAGGCTAAGAGGTTTACGGTGTTTTCCGATAAAATACTATTTATCTCAGACTATTTTTACTTCCAATTATTAAAAAAAAGAAAAAAGTATGAATGACTAACCAACATTTCTTATCTCCAAACTCAAAAGATGATTTGAAATTTAGCAGATAAATGGACTAAATGATTAATATTACTACCTAAGTAATTTTATCAGATGCAGAAAATATTTCTCACATGTATTCTAAAAATTCGGCATTTCCATTGTAGGGTTTATATTTATTTTAACTAACATTTATTTTAAGTTAATATTCCTTTCTTGTTTAGCCTTCATTTTCCCCTAGAAGTGCCCGTGCCAGATTATGTAAATTGTAGTAGTGCACGCAGTTTATTCAAATTTAGCAGAAGCTAGTTGAATTAAATATACGAAAACAGAGTGTGAGATCTTGCTTTCAAGCTACGCTGGAGATATTGCTCAGTAGAATTTAGATCAGCGCGTTATCGGTCTGTGTGCCTAGCTTTGCAAAAGTGCTAATTTTCAACTGTTTAATCAGAAATCTTGCTGAAATCTCAGCAGTAATTAAAAACGTGGTTAGTTAGGATCTCAGAGCCTCGCTGATAGTGTTTGATATTTGTTCATCTAGTTCTTATTTTCAGTTTTACTTTATTTTTAGTTGAACCGCCGGGTTGGCACAGTTTGTGAGCGTTGAGTAGATGCATCTGTCATTTTAAAGATAAAAAATAAAAAGGGTTCCAAAACCCTTCTTACGTTTCTGTGTATATCTACACATAGCCACAATCATTACCCCAATTTCTGACAAGTTGGGCCAGTGAGATCTTACACTATTGCTAAAATCCTTTCCTAATATTAAAAATAATAATTTTTTCCCCAGTGATATATTTCATTTTATTTCCAGAAATAAATGGGAAGGAAGGAATAATTTAGCTTCACTTCATATATTTAGTGCGAATCTTAATTGTATTGAAGCCAAATAATCTTGCATTTTGAATTGGAGCTATGAATTAATATGAAATAAAAATTATTTAAATGGAAACCATTGTTTCAAGCTTAACAGTTTTTCAAAGTCAGTTGGTTAGCTATTTTAAATTCATTGCATGGATGTCTGCCATAGGAGAAATTCCCTCATTGAGCACACTTTGAGGAATTACATTGGATTATTAAATGTAAGGAAAGAACGTGAACACTATCAGCTGAAGTTCCACATCAGTCCGAATGAAGAGCCCTCAGGGCATTTTAAAAGGAAAATTGACTCGCACTTCACTTCTTCCGTAGGAGAACTATGAAAACCAGCCCATTTGTAAGGGGCAGAACTTGGATAAGAACAGAAATGTTACTTTATCCATTCTATGTAACAGGAAACACACTTAATAGCAAGTAATGCATTTAAAAGTACATAAAATTTAAACTTTAAATATTTGTACAGATTTATTTCTAATTTTTAAGTAAAGAGACAAAGTATTTTTCTCTTACCTGTAAGTGTTGTATGAGCAGTATTAATATCAGCATGAGCATCAATCCATAAAACACACATGTCATGTACTAATGAATGCCCATACACAGTTCCTATGCCTAAGCTATGGTCACCACCAAGTGTTATACATTTTTTGTTATCTGAAAGAACTTCTTTCACAGCATTTGAAACCTAAAATACAATCACATTTATAAAATGAATAATTTAATATTTTAAAATATTACACAATTTAATATAATGGTATATTTATAGACTATATAAATATTTTAAATTACTGAGAAAGAGGACAAATTTTCTATTTTTTGTCAAGAGAAAAAAATATCTTATAATTTTTTTATTAAATACTCTAAATATATATTCAGAATATTATATTATAAATATCAGAATCTTAATTTTTTTAAATTAAATATTCTGAATTTAAATTAGATATATCAAAGAAAATTTTCAAATTCATTAATGCTATGTAATATAATAATTCCAGTTTTCTGGCAATGTACTACATCAGGCCTTGGCCTATGACCTGTGGGTCACTGAGTGACCCATTCGAGTTGTGAAAATGTATATGAATGAAGTATAATATATAAAAAATAAATTGCAAAATATCAATATGAAATGAACACTTGAAGAATGCATAAAAAATAAGCTGATAAATAACAGTAAATTTTTGTCCAATTACAAAGTTGTAGTAACAAACATGCATTTTTATTTTTAAAAAATAAAAATTTTCATTTCAAGGAGAAATTAAGCTTGGCAACACTGATCCACAATTCCTTGACATCCATCTGGCAACACTAATGTTGTGACCTCAATTCTCTTAGTTCACTCTCAATTGTAACACTTGTTCATTAGCGCAAGACTAAATTCAGTAGCGAAAAAATTCCCTTTGGCATTTTGTCCACATTCAGTTCAATTTATAAATGCAAACTAATATGTTCACTCATAAAATTTATTTTAAAAAGAACAGAACCAGCCTGTACCAAAATTCTGATGCCTGTATTCATCTTAAGACAACTACCTATAAGCCAGATTTCACTAACATAACAAATTCAGCATCAGGACAGCCATTGATAGAGAAAAATAAATTTCATTCAATTATGTTTGTTTTAAGAATAGTTATTATTATAGCTTTTATGTTTAACATTTAAAGCATATTGTAACTATTTTCATTAAAATCATCTTATTATTCACTAAAAAAGACAGTTTTAAAATGAAAATACCACCGACTTAACATGTTTTTAAAACACACATTTTGGTTGATTTTGACATGTACCCAAAAAACAGTTGCCAAGGACTGATTTTTACTTTTCTAACTATGTAGTGTATTAATATGCATACAGATTCTCAAATGTTTTATTTTCATGCATATTAATGCTCAATTCAAGTACTAAACTGATTGTAAGGTATATAATTATATTTATATCTAGCTTACATAATGCATTAATACCTACTTCAAATGAATATATTCTTTTGCTTTCGAGAGAGGTTAAATTACATTAACTAAACTAATTCTGAATGACATTCCAATTAAAAACAAGACAAATACTTTTTTGCAAGCAGCTCCAACTGTTAAAGGAAATTTCAGCTTATCATATGTACTGAGCTCGTTTTCATCTTCAAACAGCACATTTCCATAGTCTTTCACATCTAGACCTACGAATAACACTAATTCAATCTGAATAAAATCTTTTTTTTTTCATAAATAAATAAAAAGTGAAAAACAACTAAGAATCATACAAGTTATTTAGTGAAAAATATTTTAAGCTATTTAAGCTTACAATGAGATTTAAAATTGTCCTCTTAGTAACAATTTATTCAAAAATTATTACTATATTTTTTATATGTTACAGTATAGTAATAATACAGCTTAAGTTTTTAAATAATACATATTAAAAAACTTAAGATAATTGAAAAAAAATACATGCAAATTTTCTTATATCATTAGCTTTAACCAAGTCAAAGCTAATGATATTATCCCATATGTAATTATTTCTTATGAAGGACTGGAAACTTCTTTTATTCTTTTTACTTAGATAAAACACAAAATTTGAAATGTTCATTCTCATTTTTTATATAAGTTTGCTAGTTTGGTTTATTTCACTGCGGTGAAGCACAAAAATTCTATCTGCCTAAGGGAAAGGATGCCTTTGAAGAAGACTTTCTAAGGAAATCTGGATTGTAACCACATAACACAAGGGGGGGATTATGAAAATGCCCACGCAGCCAGCCCATTTGCTGAAATCAAACCCAGGTCAAACTGTCAGTGCTCAGCAATTTTACCACTCACTCACTCATGAGCCTTTTTGTTGAAATCAAAAGGTCTCATGAGGCACATGGACTAAACCCTATTTTATCTGTCTCAAAATTCATATTCTTAAAAGGAGAGAAGTCAATGAAAATTCTTTTCAGTTATCACTGAATTCTGAGTTCTGAAAATGTTATATATCTTCTTGAACATACTCATGTTCATTCATTAATAGGTATAACAAAGAGACATCTTGATGGAATGTTTTATATAGTGAGCATTTGAACCTTTCTTGCAACAGACCCATTCAAAGCCATCTGAACGATCTTTACATTCGACCATACGCATTTCCTTCTTACAAGCAGGACGTTTAAAATGATTACAGAGTAAACCTTCCTTTACACACTAGTCAATTAATGCTTTTTTTCCCCATTTATTCCAAATCATACAGAAACTTCAGATTAATCTTATCACACACAGCCATTTTATGATGTACAGTATAAAATAAGCAACATACTTCCTATGTGACATCCAACGCAGAAATAAATCCGGAGAAATCAAAATCACCACAATGACATATTACAACCAATCATGTGATGAGGGTTTCCAAAACATACAAAGAAAAATATTGAGGCTACCATAAATAAAACAACAACTTGGCAATAATCCAAGGGATACCCCAAAATATAGACTAACCATCCAGTTTTCTCAAGACCTAAACAACTGCTCAAAAGAATGAAACACGAGGAAAAAGACTACATGCAAGGCAGCTTTTTGTAATTTCTATTACAGCTTTGAATAGTACCAAATGCTTCAAATAATATGTAAATTTTCTTTAAAAAACTTTCAATGGATATGAATGATTCTCCTCCTGTTTACAATAAATGAAAAAATACTTTTAATAAATAATGATTTCAATCATTACATAGATCCAGTAATTTGTGCATGGAAATAACGATGCATATTTGAGTTCTAGAATGATTTAGCAGTGATATTTTTTTTTTTTTTTTTTTTTTTTTTTGTGATAAAGTTTTTGTTCAAGCTTGATTTACTCTGTGAATAACCATTTTTTTCAGAAAAAATTAAAACATACATGTATTTGAATGTATACCTTCATTTTTTTAAGTATTCCTGCAAAGTCTCCCAACATTTCACCTATGGACTACTGCGCCTTTGGTCTCTTGAAAATAGCTCTTTTTAGGCATAAATATGCACAACTGATGGATTCTGTACAGCAGTGGAAGAGAAGTAGAAATCAATTCCGCTGTAAATTTTATGAAAAGCCCTTTTCTCATGGAAATCCTGATGCAGACTCATAGTCCAGAAAAAAGGCTATCATATCAAGCACTTAAAATAATACTTTTTACATTAATTAAACAGTCTCAAAATCATTCTAAAATGTGTAAACATACTCTGTATATGTGTAAAATGCAAACAAGCTTGGTTACCCTTCCCAAATGAAACACACAGTACATTGGGACATTCTTGAACTTGGATGCACTTACATTTGTGGTCCAATGAAAGCTACATTCTTAGGTGATGCAAAATATTTCATAATGCTCAATGACGATAATGCACCAAAAATTACTGTGTACAGCATCCTATGAAAAAGGTCAGAAGTCCTTCAAGCATATAAAAAGAACAAATTACAGGCTGGGAAAGAGATAAAAAAATTTTTTAATTCTCCACAGCGACAATGCCAAAGAATTCGCTGGAAATAAGAGTATTAAATGCCAGTTCTCAGTTCAGTACAGATCTGAACAGAACAGAGATGCAGAACACAGCATTCTTACCCAAACTGAAGAATTTTAGGCAAAAATGATACCTACAGCTGTTTACATATGCAACTAATGTTCTACTAAACAAAATGCCCGAGGAAATCTGGTCTGAAAAATGCCTACTTTATCAAACTTTAAGGTAAGCAAAGTTACTGCATTGACCAATTCCAATACAGAAAACAAACCTTCTCCTCAAAAGTGAGTAATACATTTTTATTAGATATTTAAAGGAAGCAAGAACATATCATCGGTGGAAACCAGGAAACTATGAAATAATACAAAGTCATGATGTTTGATTTTTAGAGCAACCACAAACTGAAACATGATCAGAAATTTAGGCAGCTGATAAAGAGGAGCTTATCTAATTTGTCTCCCCCCCCCAAAAAAAAATTCAATCACTAAGAATTATATTTGATGAAGCTAGAGCAGATGCTAAAGAAAATGCAGAACCAGGTAAAAGCTTTGAAAAAGAACCAAACAGATCTACATTTCTGAAAACAGGAAAACCAGGTAAACCAAGAAAAAGTCTATTTCATTCTAAACATTTTTCCTATTATACTAGAAGGTTGTATGATAAAGAAGAAATTAATGTTAAATAGGTGTCTACAGCAGAAATGGCTACCAATATTTTAACAAAGAACCTTAATAGGGACAAATAAGAAATGTATGAACCCGACTAATGGTCTCGAGTTTTAACTAACACAGGCTTTTCTGTTTTCTCTTTTCAATGTTGTGAAGCAGAGAGTCAAATTTTTATTATCTTTATACCTGTGCATTATTGGTAAGGAAAGGTAGTGAATGTGTATTTAATCTCCATTGGAAGTCCAGTTAATTGTGGGTACAGAATGCTGGTATGGTGGATGCAGCTGAAGTATGAAGCATGGAGATGCAATAGCCATCAGTGTCCATGTACCAATGAACTGAATCACAACCTTATGGATCCAAAGTGTCTGCTGAAGAAAGCTATTAAGAAGCTCATCTACCTGGCTGTTCTTTGCTAACTTGTTTTTCACAGTGCTGTAAAGTAAATGTGGTCACATACATATGTAATTTCATCATTTATTCTCACCTACCCAAACAATCCTTCTGTAATGTCTAAAGCAAAGACTAATTAAAGGTTACATGTTCTTCACTTAGGTATATTCTCTATGTGCATGCACATCCTACAATGCAACAGTTGGTCGATGAACACCTGCAGAATTTGACAGCAAATATGAGACTAATAAGTTTTGCTTAAAATCTTAGTAATATTTCACGTAAGCATAATACAAGACTTTAAAACAAATACTGATGAAACATTAAACTTATAAGGATAATATTCTAGAAAAGCAATGACATTGATCGAAAAAGAAATCAGTCACTATTTTTTTAATTTTTTAAATGTAATGACAATACAAGTGTTGGTTAAGCATTCATCAAATCACTTGTTAAGCCATTTCATCAATAAGAATGTTACTTAGGGTGCTTTATCACAAAAAGCAATACTTACAAAAAAAAAAAAAAAAAAAAAAAAATAAAAAAAAAAAAAAAAAAAAAAAAAGAAATGACAACAAGCAGTAATCAAAACCATCATTGATTTCAGAATAGCAATTTCCCTCTGCTAATTACTTTATCATCCTTTTAAAAAATTATGCCACATTATTTTTACTTATTTCTGTAAAATTTTTATTTTGTTGATATACTTATTTACTCATAAATACAACCACTGTAAATTATGGTAAAATAGTATATGCACATTAGGAAACCTTTTACAAAAAATCTGCAAGAGCAAAATGTGAATTGAAGTCTAATGGTTTTATAATAGGCTGTTTATCAGTTAATTATGTAAGCTTAGCTATTTTCCAAATATTTTATTCATTTTAATCTAGCTTGAAGCATTAAAAAAAAAAAAACAGCTGAAAGTAGTTTATGATTACAATAATCAGTAGCATTGAGAAAGATGATCAGAAAATATACTACATTAGAGCACAAAACTATAAAATCTAAATAAATATTGAATCTGCTAAATGAGACAATGTGGAATTGGGAGATGGTATCAGTCACCTTTATGTGGTGCCCTCTGTTTAAACTAAACGACTGATACTTATCGCCTTCAAGTAGCCCTCATTGATGAAGAAGTAGAAAAGCATTTTTGACTTGGTGATAGGGGTAAGTTCTTGAGTGTTTTAGATGCAAAGGGAGAAATAAAGAAAAAAGTCTTTTCTAAGACTAAAATTAAACCAGCTTTAAGATTGGTGCTGCCTGTTTAAACTAAACAACTGATACCCATTGCCTTTAAGTAGCCCTCATTGATGAAGAAGTAGAAAAGCATTTTTGAATTGGTGATAGGGGTCTTGAGGGTTTTAGAAGCAAAGAGGGAAATGAAGCAAAAAGTCTTTTCTAAGACTAGGATTAAACTAGTTTTTAAGATTTCTTTTTGGAACACTGGTGGTTTAACTCACTGGACAAGTCTTCAATTCTGTAAGGAATTGAAGACTGTTATTTTGAATCATGATTTTGATGTAATGAGCATTGTTGAGAGTGGAGCTGCTGTATAAATGAAGTATATTTTAACATTCCTGGATATCAGAAATTTGTGTTAAAGCAATTAAGACAAATTGCTTCTGGCATTATTGTTTTTGTAAAACTTTCTTTAAAGGCAAAGTTAATTGCATCTCGCAGGATGACTACTAACAATAAATTAGAATTCCTGAAAATACATGTATGAAGACAAGAGACCATACATAAGACATTCTTCTTATAAAATCCTCCAAATAATAAACATGAATTTGAAAGAATACTTGATTGGGATAGAAATTCACTTATACTTGGAGACTGATGCCCCCTCAACTCGCTGGGGTTATTTAACATCAAATAGTATTAGTTGTAAAGTCAAAAATCTTATTGATTCCAACACTATTGATTTCAATAAGAATGAAGGAGATTCTCCAAATTTCCCCTCTTACAATGGAAGTGCCTCTCATTCTGATTTACTCTTGCCCACCCAGCTCTGTCATGTAAAATATAGCGTCAATTAACTGATAGTCCCAGTGGTGCTGGATTATAAAACATTACTATCCAGTATTGCAGGATATAAATCCCCTTACAGGAAGCCTCAACAGGTTTTCTGGAACCTTAAAAAGGCAAACAAGTTCAACTATAAAGGCCTCATTGATAAATTTATAACTCCTTGGTTTCAACGAATCTTGAATACTCTTCAAAACTCTTTACCCATGCTATACTAAAGTGTGCTTCTCTATGTATCCCCAGAGGACAACAAAAGAAATATGCCCTTTTTGGAATGACAAATTGCAGAAGCTTTGCGAAGACAGAAATAAGGCTCGAAATACCAGCCTTAGTGAGGACTGTATGTCTTTGCGTAAGACATAGACTGTCTTAAAAAGATCAATAATTGAAGCAAAACATTCCTCATATAAAAACTTTCTAGAAAAACTGGACTTTAGAAGGGATGGCATAAAGGCTCATAATTTTTTGTCCCAGATAAACATCAAAACATCAGTAGAAATGAACCTATTAAAGAAGCTTTTAAAGAGCTTACTACTGATAAAGATATTTTAAACCTTTTTGTGGGCTAGGGAAAGCAATTACAAGCCTGCTATTAAAATAAGTGAACTGAATCCATCTCAGGACAACAACTTTTCAGTTTTTAAACAACTTTTTAATGCTGATTTCTCTATTGGAGAATTGAAAAATGGCCTTGATGCCTTAGTGCAGGCCCGGATGAAATCCAAAAGTTCCTTGTAAATTTTGGAGATTCTCCAAAAATAACTTTCTACGCATTCATTAACCAAACTTGGTAGAAATGGCTTGCTAAGTGTTTGGAGAATGGCAGTGATAATACCAATTCTCAATCCTAACAAAACAGCTGAAAATATGGACAGTTACTGCCTGATTTCTCTTGCAAGCTCAATGTGTAAATTAATTGAGAGATTGACTGTTAACAGGTTAAAGTTTGCACTAGACAAAATTGGTTTAATATTTGAAAAACAGGCGGGTTTCCATAGGCACAGATGTGCAGTTGAACAAACTGTACGCTTGTTCCAAGAGGTAAAAGATGGCTTCTAAAAAGAAGGCAAAGTACCTTTGCAGTATTTGTGGACTTAAAAAATGCATTTGATACAAGAGCTGGACTGCTTAGGAAGCTGATTTCCTGTGGCATTTCAGGGTACTTGTTTAAATGGATTAAAAGTTTTTTTTTACCAATGCTTTATAAGTACGGTCATGCTGTGTCAAATTATAGTCAAACCAAACAGGGTTTACCCCAAGGAGCTGTTCTGACTCCGATTCTTTTTAATATAATGATACTATTTCCAGTCCTGTCCCAGGCGTGAATGTTTTACTATTTGCTGATGAGTGCTACAGGATCTGATTTTGTGGCTCGCAGAGCATCCTGCAACAGGCCGTAAATGTTTTTTCCTTAGGAATTAAATCCTGTTCTATATCAAACCCTATTAGAGGATCCTCTGAATCTTGTTTGAAATAAACAGCTCTCCTTACAAAGTGAATTAAAAAATGCTGCTCTGGCTACTATATAGTAGGTACCCTCCTGATGATTGGCTCCATGTGTAGACTGATGGTTTGGCAGACGGTGCTATAAAAAAACTTGATGCTGGAGCATACTCAAGTATTTTTAGTATTAGCTATCCTACTGGGAAATACTGTGACAATTCTGATGGAGAGATAGCAGCAATATCACTTGTAGTTGCTGAATTGAAAGACAGTCCTGATCCCAATATTGTGTTTTTCATAGATTTTCAGGCTGCTATATTGTCAGTTGTGAATTCAAAATACAATGAAAATGCACATATCCTTACTTGTAGAGCAAGGCTTTTTGAACTTGGGAATTCAAGTAAAAACGTTGCCCTCCAGTGGATTGTGAGCCATTGTAGTGATGAGCAGGTTGATAGACTTGCTAAAGCTGGTTCTCTAATGACTCAGCCTGATTCTCCTGTCTTTGCACAACAGTAAAAGGATTGTAAAAAATACAATTAAGAATAATAGTATGCCCTTATACAGAGATGTAGCTGTGGGTAAGAGATGGAACATCCTGCTTAACAAAAAGAATAAAATTCCCAATTTTTTGCCTTGATCTGTTGGAGTTGCTTGTTTTCAAATGCTAATTGGATACGATTATTTATGAAGGCATTTATGTCATACTGGGATCAAGGATTCAGCCAGTTGCTCTTTATGCCATTAGGGTGACATGGATGGTAACCATCTTAAGAACTGCCCCATTATTTAAAGTTTTTTAATGACAACTCTTTTGATGCCACTTTTAATCTCATTTTCATTCTTCTTCATTTTACTGGGCTGATCATCGCTTAATGGCAGAAGTAGACGGGCACAGAATAAAAAAAAAAAAAAAAATGGGGATTTTATATATGATTAAAACAATTATAAACCCTTCTCAATTTAAGCTAGGTGTAAAAGGAAATCTTTGATAAATATTCTTTTACTGCATGTTAAACATAATCTCCCAGTAATAAAAATGTGAACTCTATACAATTGTCATAAAAAATATTTTACAAATCTTAGCTTCCTTACTCACAGGGAAAAAAAAAAAGTTCTAAAGAAAATTTATTGTTCAAAGAAAAATAGGCTACTTCAGGTTATTTGAATTTGGAGAAGCATGCAAGAGCTATCTGCCTAAGGAAAGGGATGTCTTTGGGGAGGAATTTCTATCAACTCTAAGCAGTAGATCAAGGGGACATGGCTTGTATTCATGTTACATATGAGAAAAACCAGGAAAATTAGCCATGCTGCCAGCCTATTCAGCTACAATTGAACCTTGGTCAAACTCCCTGGCATTCAGTTGTCTTATACATTTAGCCACTGGTGAGGTTGTTCATGGAAAGAAAAATGGACAGAAGATGCAGAGATTTGAATTTAATGTGAAAACTGAAGTTAGATTACATTTGAAGCCATCTTTTAAAATTTATTCCACACAGTATAATGCTAGAGAATAATAAGATGCTAATGAAGTAAAAGATTATCCTTTTATAGATATTCATTTCAAATAGCTCCCCATAAAAGCGGATAAAACCTTTTTTTAATATAAATTTTAGAAATTTATTTCTAATACTGTGCATTGTAAAAATTTTGTAAAACTACTATTTTGAAATATATGAATGCAAAACTATTATACATATACTGCACATGAAATAAACAAGTGAAATCATTTGTGCTATATCACTTCAGTTTAAAAAATGTATTATGCATTTAAATTATTCTAATATTTCAAATTTAATAATTAATGCATGGCTAATAATCCCCATTGCCACATAGTTATATGTTAAGAACAAAATTTTTAAGGCTGAAAATAGTCTAAATCCAGCAACAGAAAGTTAATAGGCATACAAGAAATTATTATTATAATTCAACATGGTAACCAATGTGTATGAAAAATTTACAATAAATATATTTTGTTTAACTTTTTAAAAGGTGAAATTAAATCATGTCTGTTACCTAATGACTGTAGTTCCTTAATCAGACCAAACTTCCTAAATGCATCGGGGGCCTGGTCAACTCCTTGCTTTGGCTATAAATGAATTAATTTTAGTTACAAAATATAATATTTTAGAAAACTAAAATTTTCTTTTCAATTTGTAGGCCATGACTAATAATGCAGAATAACCATAAATAAAATCATTTATTTTGTTGGTACAAAAGATGTCTACAATTTAATTTAGCATATAGATTTCACTTTACAATAATTTTAAAATTTAAAAAGAAGGAAAAAATATTACTCCTTTTATTTGAATATCATTCTTAATAAATTTAAAGAATAAGAAAATATGCCAAATCTTTCATATAGACCAGAAAAACAAACTTGCATATTAAAATATTAGTTTATACATTAATGATTAAATTAATTAAGTCTAAGAATTTCAAATCATAAAGCTGCAAACAGACCTATATTTCCAAAATTTACTGACCTAACCCTTAAGTAAAACATTAGGTTGAAGTGAAGTTATCTAAATCATAGCATCAGATTTCTACATTGATCTTAAGCTGGAGAACTATAATTTTGATGTTCTACAATGTAAGATTTACCTTTCTAATATTTAACAAATATGGCAAATTTCAATATTATTTTACCATCCTTTAATAAGTATGGTAGTTTTTACTATTTAGTGTGGTTAGTTATTTTGTGAGAAACACATATGCTCCTACAATCATCCTTAAGTTTATTCTCTATTCAAAAAGTCTTCCATAAGAAAAAAAAAGTTTAAATTTTGTTTGGCTTCTATTTACTTTTTTAGTTATTTTCATCTTGTAAATTACATAGTTTATAGTTTCTGACTTAATTTCATAAGGTTTTTAAACACACATACAAAAGCATTGACTTTAGCAGTAAAAAAGAGAATTTATTTCACTCAAATCCCAATTTTAAATGTTGCATTTCTTGCTTTAATTCAGGTTTCATTATTTATTATTTCATTGAAACTTTACTTTACATATTCAATATAAAATTCCCGATGCTTAACGTCTCTATCTCTTTAACAATTCTTAAATCAATTTCCCTAACTATCTGAAATTTCACCGACTTCAGTTTAATAACTTCATCACATGTTAAGTGATGATAAAATTTATTGCTTCATTTTGTCAATACTCAGAGAAATGCCAAGAAATTGAATAAAATAAAATTCCCATAATTAAAAATTCCATAGTAAGAGCTTGAAATATACATTGCATCATTCAGATAAACGTTATGTACATATGCATTAAAATTTTTACTAACAAATTTAAAATTATACAGGTGTCATTACAAAGCAGTAACTGGAAAAGTAACATAAAACACATAAATAAATGGAAACTTAATAAATTTACTCATCATGTTTTCAAATTATTGACTCAAATTAAAAGAGAAACGATTGCTTACAACATATTAAATCCAGAACTATAAATGAGAATATGAATTAAATTGTAGCAATGCCCCATATGCTATTCAATATTCATTCAAGTTCATTTAATTGTTAATTCTTAATTCAATGAATTTATTGGCTTTGAAATTTACAAATAATAGGAGATAAAGTAATATTACGAGAAGAATAAATTTCAAAATCAATATTATATTCTTAAAATTCAAGATAACATCATTTAAAAAATAACCTCGCGAAATAAGAAATGACGTATAAACCCTTTTGGGATGAAATATGATACCTACTTGTCCTTTGCTAAAAGGTGCACCTAAAATACCTACAGATATACTTCGAAAACATATTTTTTTACTAAAATTTTGAGTACATATAAGATTTTGACAGAATATACGAGCAAACATTTTTTACTAAGCGCACTGTAAGAAGCATAAATAATCTTAGGAAAGTATGAACTAACGTTACCAGGGTATTTAATCATAAGAAAATCTGAAGTGCTTGAGCAATTTTTCATGACAGATGTAAGTAACCACAGCTCAGAAATCAATCAATGATCTCATTTGTTTACTGAATTTGCCGCACTGATTATTTCAAGCAAAGTTAAGAGAGAAGGCTTCTTCTTAGCGCCGACATCGCTGGGAAAAAAAGAGCAGAACAGTTTTTCAAAACAGTTAGCGCGGAGTAAAAGTATTTTCTCCTCCAATGATTTTATTCTGACAAACATGAGATAATAAATTACACAGTATAAATATTTACATGAAAATCATAATTAAGTTCTACCTGTGAAATAATATGCCTCACTTTTATAAACTTCATTTTTTTTTATGAATGACAATTGGCAACAATGATTTTTGCGGGAATCGTGTGTGTTTTCGGCTGTGATTAATACATGTGTTTTTCTCTTGTTTAAGTTTAATTCCATTGATTGAGAATTGCTTTGAGTTGCTATTATGGATAACGATTTACCATACATTGTTGAATACTCGAAAAGTAATAGAGCATCATGTAAAATATGCAAGAATAAAATTGACAAGGATTGTCTACGGATGGGAATAATGGTTCAGGTATAATTTCCTTTTTTTAAAGCTAACATTATTTAAGTTTTCGTTATGAAGCTGTTGTTTATAATATTTTGAGTTTTTCAAAGCAAAGGTGATCAAAGATGTGAGTAATTTATTGAGCGAGAAAAGTACTGTTTGAAAACATATTGTTTTAAAATACATTTTTTATTTCTTCTTCAGAACAGTAAATATGTAATTATTTTTAAAAATTCTAGTATATGGCATACATTTTATTAGATCGTTAAGCCTCTGAAGTGTGCTTTGCGTAATCCATTGTAATTATGTCATTTTGCGTAGTCATTCGTCATGCTCTGTATCACTTTCTGCAATTACTAAATAATCCCCAAGGCCAATTATGTCGTAAATTAATTGATGTCTAACGGTATTTTACATTTCATTTCAAAAATATAAAAGTTTCACTTAAAAGTCGTTAACGTATAAAAAATCTATACAGTTTAACATTCCTAGATTTTATAGTAAACAGTGGTTTTTCATTTGTATTGCCAGTTTTGTGGTGGTAACATGCAAATGCTGTGAAGGATTAAAAAAAATTTTTTTTTTTATAATTCAGTAATTGACTTTTTAATAGAATTTGTGCTTTTAGGATATATTTCTCATTTTGAAACTCTTGCGATTTTTCTTTTCGTGTTGTTCGTAGACAAAACAGTCGGACAAAGAAAAATCGATCAGATACTTTTAAAAGAAAAGTCTTTCTAAAACTGCTGTTTGTAGGAAAATTTTTATTCTTGTGTTGTGTAATTTAAATATTTGATATTTTTTAATTTAGAAGGAATATGAATTAAATAATAATATGTAGGTAACAGCTTGAAAAGAATTTCATATTTTAAAATTAACTTTAACAAGTGTTGTGATAATGAAATTTAATGAAGCTATATGATAAAATGTTAAGGAGAGATATTATGATGATGATAATAAAAGTGGAGCTTTATTGAAGAATTTTTTCGAATAAACTTATTCAAATGCTGAAAGAAATTTAACTGAAGATTGTTTGTATTCCACTTATTTAAATAAAATCATTGAGCTAAATAGAAGTATGGAGAATTTGTATTTAGGGTGCCATTATTATAGTACTGCTGCTTAAACATGAGTAAGTAATGAAATAAGTGGAATCTCAGGAAATAGAAGTAATTTGTGTGAAGAACATGTGTGTAGCATGGGTCTGTACCAACCTGGTATTTTTCTGTTTTGGAATGTTCCTTCAAGTTAGATTTGACATCAAATTGCTTTTAAGTAAGATCTGAATAAAAATTGATAGATGATAATTTAAATTAGTGTTCAAAATGTAGACCATGAGATGCAAAGTTCCTAGAAAGGAAATCATTCAAAGTCGAAATTAAATCAAAATTAAAATCTTGGTCATTAAATATATTATCTGGAAGGAACTGTATTTTTAATGCTACTTACCAGATATTTATGAAGAAATATCCCAAGAATGTACATTGACTGCATTATAACTTTCTTTATTCTTATAAATCTAAACAAATATTTCTGAAATGTTTTATTTGCATGAGAAAATAATATTCAGGACTTGTCATAAAATGTAAAAGAAACGAGCTTATCGTATATAATGCTATAATATCAGCATTCTGCTATCTAGTTCCTGGAGAATGCTGTATATTTAAAAAGACTGTTTGATGTAATACATTGTGCATTATCTGTTATGTGTTTTCATTTGCATGTGAAATTTATTGTTAAATTATATCTCCCTTGTTCATTTCCCTTAAATTATTATTTTTCATATATTACAGAGACTCATATTTGTTTTTAAACATTTGTGTTTTTCAGTTTTATTTGCAAACATCACTTACTACTAAATATTAGGGAAATGACTTCTTTTTCTTTCACATATGCTGCTGAACATCTTTTTTAAAACCTGTTTATTTTCAAAAAAGTAATTACAGATGTGTTTTGGCTTAAAAAATTTTTTTAATTCAAAAGGTTCTGAAAATGAATTTGCTTAAGTATTTGGACACTTTTAATGAGCAGTTTGCATTTAATAAAAATATGAAAATAATGAAACATCCAATAAAGTGTTAGGAATTTTAGTTAAAGGACAGCCTTTAACTAAAATTATGTTTTTAATGGGCTTTGTAATGGACTTAAGTAATTCTGAATGTCAGTCATTCAGTTGCTTGCTTCTTTAGTAAAAACACGTGAAAAAAAGATAATTAATCAAAATAATAGGCCATCCACTTATATAATCAAATAAAACAAGAAATCCTTTTATATCCTTTATTTAAAGTCTAGATTCAGCATATGCATTATTTCAATCCTATTGTCACCAGTATGTTCCAATATATTATGTGAAAATGTTGCATTTCCACCTTTCTTTTTAATATTCTAAATATAAACTAAAAAATACGTTGTTACCAAACCTGAAAAATAACCAAGGAAAATTACATTTACATAGCTGTTGAGTTGTTCGGGATGTTTCTCAACTTTTGATTTATAGTGGGTGGAATGGAAATCAAAATGTACTTTAAACAATGAGCCTAAACAATGTACTTAATACAACTGTGCAACTAAAAACTATTTAAAACACAATATCCTACCACCTCTAATTTTAACTATCTTATCAGGGACCTTATTGTGACTGGCATGAATATTATTATTCTTTGGGGGGCAAAAACAAACTCTCATTGTTCATCACTTCCAAAGGATACAATCATTGCACAGGAAGGATCAATTCACATGTAGCTGTTATCATTTTTGCAACTGTTAACATAATTATCTTGACTCTGGAATTGTTCAAGAATTCGACCTTATGGCCAGTCTAGTCTTTCTTGTTGTCATTTCCTACAAGTACAGCATCTCCTAATTGTACACGTCTTTGAGTAGCTTTATTATCTTCCTGTAATTTGTATTGATATCTGTATTTCTTAGTGATATTGACTTCACCTATATAATTCAAATCTGGAATGCCCACCGTTCTTATATCTTGAATGAACATTGAGAAGCATTAAATCTTCAGACAAGTAATTTGATTGTCTTGCATTGATTACGGATTCTGTATCGCAAAGAAGAGTAAATAAGCCCTCATACCTTTCTAGCAGACCTTTCTAATGTTTTCAAAATTTTCTTCATTTGAATAATACGTTACCACTATCTGCCCACATCACAGTTGAGGAGGGATTAAACTTCCATCTAATCTTCAAAATGAAACTTTCTTGAACAATCTTGTTAGAGTCTAAAAAACAAAACAGGATGTTAATTCTGTCAAAATTCATATCATTGTGCGTAGTTTTTGGTTGTCTATAACTAGTTATGAAAAATTCATTGGTGGAAAGTCCTTGTATCATTTCAGTGTGCACGGCCCCATAAACGGCACAGATGAATAAGAGTATCCAGCTTTTCTTTCTATCTTTTAGGTGAAGAGGTTCAGTTACGTCTGTTCCAGTTATCGGTGAAAATGCGGTTTACGGCACTGCTTGGTGATTTTTTGAAAATCGCCAATTCGGCGCGTTTCTGCGAAACGTCTTTGCAATTCATTGCAACCTTCCCGACACGCTCCGCGAAAACCTATTGTAAACAAAACATACAATTCTAAACCATAAATTAGTATGGAAACTATTGCCACAAAAATATAATAAAATAATATGCAAAACGAACATTACAATCATTAAAATATTCGTCAGTTACCTTTAAATTAATTATTTACATTTTATGTTGTAATACTTACACATTTTATGCGTTACATAACCTTCCCAACACGCTCCGCGAAAACGTAACCAAAATGGCATCCCAGAAAGAAGGAATTTTTTTTAAAAGGGCATTAAAATTACAAACGATACCATGTACACACCGTTCCGTTTTAACTTAAAAAAAAATCTGAGAATTGCACAATGTAGGCAATGCACACAAATAAACAAAATAAGCTAGAATAACTAAATAAATTACAAGAAAATGCCATGTGCACAGCGTTCCTTTTACACTTAAAAAAAACTTCAGCGAATTGCACAATATACGCAACGTACACAAATGAACAAAATAAGCTAAATTAACGAAAATAAATTACAAGAAAATGCCATGTGCACAGCGTTCCGTTTTAACTTAAAAAAAACATCAGCGAATTGCACAATGTAGGCAATGTGCACAAATCAACAAAATAAAATAAATTGCAAACGATACCAGCGTTCTGTTCTTCAGCTGATACAAATTATTTCAATAAAAGGCAACAAAATATAAAAATTAAGCAACTTGCACTTCCAATAAAGTAATAAATGTACATGTACATTCACTCACCTCTCTCAGCATCACAGCTAAATCCATAGCGGCTTGGTATTTCGCGAAATATACGGAACGAAAATAGCCAACACTCAACACACAAAATACAACGACAACTGAAATAACTACTTAAATTAACACGTCAGAATTTCGAATAAACCGCTACGTCATCTCACATTACCAATAAAACCGTTCTCTATAAAATATTAAACGCGCATGCGCGAAAACTACATGTTTCCGTAGCTTCAAAATACCCAGTCAGCCATCTTCGCGGATATACGGAGTTACCCGTGTTGGCGCGTTTATTGCTCATTCAAAAACAATCGCCGCCAAGCAGTCGGCTAAACCGCATTTGGGCCCCAGTTATCTCAAAAACCAAAGCATTCCTGACCCTGTCTTCAGACAACAGGACTGGAATTGATTCGATTATTTTTGCATTATATCTTTACTTTGAATGCATTTTGCGATTGCCCTTTGAACTGCTTTGTGTCCTCTTAGGCTCTGTTCAGATGGTGGTATAAATGTCGTAACTGGTTTAAGTTGAGCTTTGTTGCTAGGTGACCAGACCTTACTATGTCACAAAAACTGGTTTAAAGGTTTTGGCATAAAGTTTGAAGTTTTCAACTCTGTGCTGATGTAGTATAAGAGTCGACCAATCAGAGCTAATCTATGTAATATATTGGGCGTAAAAGCTGTAGATGCATTCACACGTGTGCAAATTTATGTTCTCTAATTGGCAATGGCTTAAACCCTGTCTTGCAGGTGTGAACTTAACTCCCACATTTTATGCCTATGACATTTATACCACTGTCTGAGCAGAACCTTAAGTTCCAAAACTATTGACAAATATCCACCAAAACAACTTTAACTCCAGTATGTGAAAGTGTTGTATGTTGTTTGAAAATTGCTTTTTCTATAATTTGGTTATTAAAAGATAAAAATATAGGTAAGCAGAATTATATATATCTTCCCTTCGAAGGATTTTTATCTCCAGTTTCACTAAACTTCTTTATCAGTGAAAATGCAAAGAGTTTTAAATTTTGATTTTGTATCTTCTTTTAAATATTCTTTCTGAATAATTAACAAAAGCCTTTTTTCAGCTGCTTCTGTTTCCTGAACAGATAATTCTTTCAGTTTGTTGTCTGGATTATTAGAATTCTGGAAGAATCACAATATCAATCGAATTAATCTTGATTAATTAGAAAAATAGTGTAATTACCATTTTTTATCAGGAGCAGCCAAAGTAACTAAGGCTATTATTCCCCCCTTTTTTTTCTTTAGAAACTTTTTCTACATTTAACTGAATTTCAGAAACAGACCAATTTTCTTCATGTTATTTAAGACTACATGGGCCCTCCCACCATCTAGATCTGAACAAAACTTCAGCAAAAAATGATGTTGATGAGATGATAGGTCAACTAGATTGTAACTTCCAGGTATATGCTTCCATTGCTGGTTTGATGTTAAACTTATTGCCTTCACTCGGTTATTAACAGATATTTCCCAATGATCCTTATTTTTGACCTAGAATAAAATGGTTGAAATGTCAGTCCAACAGTACTTGGAATTTCTTTTAAATCCATGGCTTCTTTCACTGTTGCAGCAAGATGAGCTCCGATCAAGCGTGTTAACGATTCTAGTCGAATCCTTTGTTAAGAGGTTACTCTACTTTTAGCCTCAATCATATGAACTTTTACTTCTTTCTCATATTCGCTTTGCAGCTTCCAGAGCATTGTCTTGAACATATCTTGGAATTTTGGTCAGCCATGAAAATCTTGAAGCCACGTATTGAACTCTAGGTGAATATCTTCTGAACAGATTTCATATCAATCAATCTTCGGGTTCCAGCTATTCTGTATTAGCAGCTTCAAACAAATCGTCACTGGGCATAGAATTCCAGTGGGGTCAAAGATAATGTGAACTCTTGAAAGAATATATCTTCTAATACTGAGTTTTTGCCGGGGTTGCCACGTTACCGGGAAAACCAGAAAAAGTCAGGGAATTTAAATATTTTAGTCAAAATCTGGAAAAGTCAGGGAATTTCATATAGCGATCGCCCAAAAAAATGCGAGTTTTACGCCGACGTTGGAAGCAATCCTTTTCTTGATGCACTTAGCGTCATCCGGGCAGCTGGCACAGAGCCAATTTTCGCAGCTCCAATGAGATTGTCTTTTAGAAAGGCAAAGCAAGTTTCGAGCAGCTTTATTTGCATTTTGCAGTAAAAAAAAAATGTAATCAGTCATCTAGGCTAACCATTTAATATAATTATATTCGCCAAAATATCGTTGATTATTGTAATTCAGTTTTTAATTATTTTAATGTTATTCATGTCATTTAATGTTGCTTCTTCCCTCTAAATTTATTTATCATTAGAAAATAATATTTTCAAATTTCTTCTCTAGCATAATCCTGAAGCTAATTCTAGCAGTATGATGACATAACATCACGAAATTTAATGCACATAGTTTTTGCTTATGTATGCTGCTAAATAAACATAAAATACCCAAATTTATGTAAAAAATAGCATTAAATAGATTTCTTTCTTTCGTTTAGCTGCAAAATATCTGCAAAAAAGACATTTTTTGATCCAGATTGGATGGAGTCTAATTTCAATCTTCAGTGAAGAAAACAACTATTATAGTTAAAATAGTAATGCTTTGGGGATTATAAGTCATATGTAATTGGCAAATTTTTGTGTTTTCATGTAGTACCATAATTAATTTACCTCTTAGCACAGCCAAAGTGCATTATGCGGATAGACTGGAATTTTCTTAAAACACACCTGGAAATCCTGGAAAAGTCAGGGAATTTCATTCTCCTGTTTGAGTGGCAACCCTGTTTTGCTTGATTTAAATTTTTTCTAGATTACAAAAGAGAACATCTGTAGTTTTGTCCCATAATAGCCCTTCTTTGTAATGGTGAAGCTTTTTCTTGCGTTTTTCTTCCCTTGTTAGACTGGAATGTTTTTAGCTTCGCAGATTGAAACAACCTGTGACCAGAATCTGTTTTGCTTCATAAATGAATTTCCAAAGTTCTTGATTAAATGCTGAAGTTACACAGTTATCTGCATAGAATTCATTAATCAGTTATTCTGTTGTTTCAGGAAAACTGCTTTAATTTATCAAATGGAAATCCAGAACAGCAGCTAGCAGGAAAAGGCTGCTCATAAGTCCAAAGACTACTCGTCAGTGATGGTAATTTTTTTTGTCCGTTTCCTAATAATGTTCCCACAGAATTCTTTGGCCACAGATATCTGTAAAAAGGGCCCTTTTTTATATTTGAAATTACACCCATATCTGTCTGACAAAATCTCATAAGTAATGAAGGAATTTTTTCGATAAGATTCCGTTCTAGATGGTATTTGAGTGAAGGTGATTCTTATTTCTACATGAAACATTGAATACAGGTTGTACTTTTGTAGTAGAATTCTTTTAAAAAATATTTCTCTGAGGCAAACAATGCCAAGGTTTCCCAATTCACTACCTGATACTTCTATGATATTTTCTGTACTCATTCCGTAATACAGTGTTATAGTCATTGTATTTCCCTTCTTTTAAAAGCTTTTGAATAGTAGTTGTGCATCTTTTTTCAGCTATAACTTTGTTCTTTCATAAAGTTATGTATGTCTCTAACCAAGGTAGTTTGACAAGATAGTTTGGACTTCACTGTATGTATTCTTTCTGTAAGTATTTTACTACAATTCTGCTATCAACTGATCAATGTCGGGACAACCTTCTGCATAGTCAGTGAATCAAATTTTGTTTTATTTTAATTCTTCCTTGCAAAGGTCTTGCACAACAGTTCATTGTAATGGTATGGAAAGATTAAACAAGTATGTCTAAAAATAAAATATATGGTATAGGTTGTCATGCTGTATTGTTCCTAATGAAGTTTGCCATATAACAAGACATGCTGGTTGAGATTTTGTCCTGTTGTGTCCATATTTAATTTCTTTCAAAAGTACTCACTTGGAGTTATTTATGGGAACAGCTATAATTATTATTGGGTAAGTTAAATGAATTTGCACCTTCGTTTTTCTGCCAAGACAATGTAAAGAGAATATAAGATATTCCTCTAAGCCAAGGATTTTCGACCTTTTTTGCTCCATGCACTCCTTTCACTACTGCTGTTAAAGTAATAAACAAGTAAAAGTGTTTCTTCATTAGCATATTTATTTTATTTAAGAAGCTATACACCACATAAACTTGATATAACTTCAGTCACTGGGTACTGCATGAACCGACTCAAGACGGTAGTACAGACATGTGCAGGCTTGCACTAATCTGCTCAAATATCAACGCAAGGACAAAATTCCATACCGGATCATTGCTTGCGATAAAAAGTAGATTTACTACAACAACACAGGCTGAAAAGGGGTTTGGTCTACTCGTGGTGAGCCCATCGGCAGTGTTGCAAAGCCCAGTTTGGTTAACAAAAAGATCATGCTTTGTATGTGGTGGTATTGCCATCGTATTATGCACAAAGAGTATCTGGAAAAAGATAAAACTCTTGATAGTAAGGTGTACAGTGAAGTCCATGTTGATGCTGCTATCAAGGGAAAATGTCGAATTGAGTTCTGGCGCAAAAAGGTAATGTTTCATCAAAGATAATGCAAGACCACATGTGTCTGCGAATCTTGACAAATGGACAGTTTAAGTTCGAGCCAGAAAGTTCTCGAAGGTATCCTTTTCCTTAGGTAGATGGTCATTGAATTTTTTACTAGATATGGTATTTTTACTGTTTAATTTTACATTTGTGTATGCAACAGTCCCATAAGCCTTCTTAGATGCCTCTGAAGAGCAGTGTAATTGAATGGTGATTGCATCCCAATACCTTTGAAGCTATCAACTTCGTATATCTAGAGACTCTTCATCTTGACCTGCATTGAAGATTTATTTCTTTACTTAGCTCAGGAGAATTGGTTCTCCACTTTCGAAGGTATATTGCATCTTTTAGAATATCTACACTCTAGTCACAGATTATTAGAGCTTGTTGGACATTGACTTGTCCACAAATAAAATCATCAACATACATAACATAATGTCAATATATGGTTATAACATACACATAACATCATATATGTCAATATATGATTCATTAAGCTGCTGTCAGAGGAGATATATCTGGGTACCTTTTCAAGTGCTGCTTTATTGCGGCTGCAAGGAGGAACAGACTCGATTTTACTTCAAACTATACCCTCATCATCTGAAAAATTTCCATTTTTATCATCAGTTCCTGGATCTTCATCCCAGAAAAAGCTCGTAAAATCTGTTATATTCATCTATTACAACCTGGAGAAAGGCTATCATTATACCTGCAAATGGTATTAGATTCATTCTAAATCTGACCAAAAGAAGAAGTTAGTTATAAAATTTAGTCCCATGTATAAGCAACTGTTCAAGGATAGTTGACTTTTCACATGTGCTTAGTATCAAACACAATGTGTAATTTACTTGTTGGCTTATCGGTGTGTATTACTGCTCGATAAGGTAGATAAAATGTATTTTGCTGTAGATTTACTTCATAAACTGGGAGAGGTTTAATAATATTTTTGAAAAGATAATTCTTTAGAACCATGTTATACTCAAAAAATAAGTAAGAATTATTTTTAAAAGATAATCTCAGTCCAAAAAATCTTCTCTTTGCTGTCTGTTATTTTTTTAATAATGTCTTCATATTTGGTTTCCAGGGCAATTTCACTTTGCATCGCGTATTTTGATATGTAATTCCAGACTCATATTCACTCATTATATCTTTGTTAGTATTTTCCATGTCAGATACTTCTTCCAGAATGCCCAGATTCCCCAAGTTGCTCAGAAATATTAGATTCATTTATCCATAACACTTATCGTAAAAATTTCGTCTTGGTTCGTGTTTTGGCCTTGTAAATGCCACAAAAATATTATTTCAATTGCAATGAGATTTTTGTCCAGACATTTAATTCAAGCAGTAACTAAATTATAATAATAATCTGCACCTATGAGGATTGATATTTTCTTATTGTTAAATTCATAACAATCTGTAAGTTTCACATTTTTTAAATGCTTACTTTTCTTTTCAATATTTGTATTGGGCGTCTGTAAATGTATGCCTGAAATATGTTCTATTTCCAGTGCTTCAGTTTCGCTGCATAAGTTTGGATCATCTCTGTTCTTCAATTTAAATTCACCTGCATTAAATGTTTTCATTCTAGCACCAAATGTGCAAATGGAAAGGCTTTCTTTTCTAAGAACAGGAAAGTTAAATTTTACGAAAATAGCTGACAAAATGAAAGAGCAGTGTGAACCATTGTCCAGGAAAATTTCCTGCTCGTTTTCATCATCAATTAAGGCTAAGGCTGAACATGTGTGTAATTAGATTATAGGCTTTTATTTTAAAAACCGCTGATATGACATTATCGGTTTTGCTGTTTGTAGAGGTAATGTATGGATTGTTTGATATCGAAGGCAAGTTGAAACATTGTGAAGTTTATCACAGTTAGACATAATTCTTTTTTAGAACATTCACCAACTC
Organism: Stegodyphus mimosarum; assembly: GCA_000611955.2. Classification (NCBI taxonomy): domain Eukaryota; kingdom Metazoa; phylum Arthropoda; class Arachnida; order Araneae; family Eresidae; genus Stegodyphus; species Stegodyphus mimosarum. Next base: position 129,314 of record KK114971.1, read on the forward strand.
TTGATGTTTCCATTTCAAGCATAAAAAAAAGGTGTCCTAGTTTTTCTAATATATCTTTTATTCATTTGGGTTAAAAGTATAACGATTCTGATTTATGACCTTTAACTACAAAATAAGCACGTTACATTTTTGACTGATGCCATAAATTTATATGAGCATGTGAGGGAGGGAAAGAATTCTCCCTTTTATGCTGCGATCTTGAAATGTTATGTCTAATGGAAGTCAAATTTTTACATTTTATTTTCTCTTGTGGTGAAAATAAATGTTCTCACTGATTCGATGATTTATAATTATCAATTGAAAAAAATCTCTCTAGGCATCGAATTTCTTTATTAAAGTATCGCAAAAGAGTTTTTGGTTAGATTCTTTGTCGCCTTGAATGCGATTAAATTCCGAAATGAATTTCTGAAGGAATTAATTTAATTAAAATTGATGTCAGTAAATTTACATATTATTCACTTGTAATTCTTAAAGAACCTAAGCTTCTGATCTGTGTTTCCGTGCTGTCATATAAATTTTGTAAACTTATAGCATCATTAGGATTTTTAACAGGAGTTAAATTCAGGAAATCACTCAAATGAATGTTAATCAACATGTTTTTATTTCCGAATCTTCTTTCAATAAATCATACATGTGACAGCATTACCATCTAGATAAGACTTCAAATACTTAAATTTATCAGCTTTGATTAATTAGGATTATTGAGAATAGAGCTTTCAAATAAGTTATAAAATCTAACCAACCTGAATAATTTCCGTAATATTTACTAATGTGCAATTTTATATTTATATTTTAAGTTTCAGTATTAATCAGTTATGCATTGTGAAACTGTAAATTGGATAGAATTAGAATTCATTTTCTTAATTCTAGATTGAAGTTTCAATTTCCAAAAAGTTATTTTTCCTTTAATTGCTTCTGAAGCTTCTATATCTTCAGACATCGTCGTCTCAATGCTTGAAAGATTTTCAATTTTCACCATTTAAAGAATTTAAGTCACTTTGTTTTCCAATTAATTGTTCCAGAAATGCTTCAAACTGTTTCGTTTTTTGTTGTTGTTGTTTTGATGTTTCTTTCTATTTTATTTATTAATCTTGTCAACATCAGGTGCATGGAAGTATGTTTCTTCTTAAATTTTGACACATTTTCAAACATGTTTAAATCTCTATCCAGGTATAATTTAGTTTCAATAATTCAATGAAAGTTTGCTTGCCTGGATTCAATGTATCATATCTGATTCCAATAGCCGATGCAACAAAATGTTTTTTGTATACAAGTTCAAATCATTGGTTTTAACTTAACTTAACGGCTTAGTGGTTATTATGTCAAATTTTCAAGTCAATTCACAATCAATAATAATAAAATTAACTTAATAATTAACATATCACAGTCCGATGAACATCCGTCCTCTGTCATGTCTCAAATCAGTCTGTGCGAACACACACAATAGTGCCCTCTCACAGTAAGCAGGTTTATCTGTAAGGTATGCAGTGCTTCAGACCAGTTGCTGACAAACATGGGTTATAAAGGGATACAATGTTTCATGCACTTTTATGATAAATATGAACTTTACAATCTCATTGGTTTTTTGGACCAGGTGACACATATTCGGTCTTCTACTGTCCATTGGTAGAACAATTTGGCAAATTGCAGCCACAGCAAGGATAGCACAGCAGTCCTGTTGCTTCCCGAAATGGCTTTAGCTATTGTAACCAAAAATGCACCAACTGTTGATAAACAATCTTTGTGCAGATGCTAGAAGTAGTATATGCTGTAAAATCTTTGCTTATTATCAGTGTGACATGGCTGAATCTGAAACCCTGCATATCAATTGCTGGTCTGGAACCACATTTTCCCCAATTCACACTGGTTTCTCTGCTTTTGACTGTTGGTTGGTACTGTTAATTCACTCATGCTGCAGTACTGTGTGACATGCCCAGCAGTTTGAGGGTATTGATTTCAAATATCTGGGCTTATGAGTATCAATAATTTGTCCACAAGTAAATTTGCATATTTCTGCCTTTACCCATGATAATCTTTAGTGTACCCGTTGAAGTTGTGATATGTTTACTATGTGACACTAATAATAGCCTGTAGCTTTCAAGTAATTGGTTCCTGTTGTGTTCATTTATATGGTTACTTTCCAGATGCATTTAGTAATATGTCTTTTCAGTTTGCTGGTAGATGTATATATATAATAATTTTTTCGTGTTGGTACATTGATAGAACTTTGAAACCAATCACTTTTTAGTCATGATCTAGAAACTGCTGCACAGATGATGACTGGAGGAAAAATCATAACTGGCTTGATGATTAAAACATTGTTTTTATTTTGAACAGAAGCAGTTCTTCAGAAATACATTTTTGTTTAATTGGTACAACAGTAGGGATGCTAAATGCACCCCACATTTTCTGTATATGCATTACTTACAAGCTCTGTCTAAAATGTAAGCTTGTACAGAGTAAGCTATTATACCTACTCTGTACAAGCTTACATTTTAGATAATAAGAAGCTTAGCAAAGAGATGTAAGCAGAGCAAGCAGCAGAAGAACAAGGTAGTAAGTAACTAACTTTATTTAGAATCTTGGAATGCTTTGTTTTACTCTTGAGCAGCAACTGGGCAAAATTCTAAAGCAATGTAGTTACTGCAGGGAAAATGCAGAGGGTTGTGCTTTAATTGAAAATTAGAAATTTAAAGATCTGTTGTCAGTTTGTTCAAATTCAGTTTAATTTGTTAATAATTTCCATCTTATTTTTATATCTTACATATATACATATTTTCACCCTTTTGTTTTACTAATTTTATGATATGAAAATCAAGTGTGGAAAATCATTGAATAGTTTAATTTCTGAAGGATACGTTCATAGTATGAGCATAATCAATTAAAAGAATTCATGGATAAACTACTATTAACTATCAGATTTATTTAAAATGTGATAGTTAATAAAAAATGATAAGCTTTGATAGTTAATAATAAAAAATATCTATTTATTTATTTAAAAATATCTGTATTTCAATAAGAATATATAGTAATAATTTACATTGTAATCAGATATCTTCATTTCTGCTTCCTTGTATCTTTAATCTTGGTCACTCCTGTTTGTTGTCCACTGCAGTACCCTAGGTCACTATTGCTAGAACTGCAGTCAATGTCATATGTTACAACTGCAAATCTTCATCAGTAAAGTTCAACCTATACCACTTATGCCTCGCAAAGCCCTTGTGTGATCGTTTTGTTATTTTTTACATGTTACTATTGTAGGTGTTGGTTAAGCTTGTAATAGACCTTCACAGGTAACAGTAAGATAAAAACAACTGCTGCATGGATGAATTTATTTTAAAATTTATTGGAGCTTACTTTTTTAATCCCTTGTGGAAGGGGAAAATGTGAATATTTAAAAAAATTTCAAAACCTTGTGCTAGCTTTTTTAAAATGCTTGACAGGTAATTAAAGTATTAAAAATTAACTTGCTATATTTACTTGCATAATTCATGTGACATTTTTTAGCATAAATTTGTAATCTGAAAGAGTTTTCCATGGGCAATGGCCACCCATCGATAGTCATGATTCTTTAACGTGTTTATACATTTGGCAGCAATTTGCTGAACTTCCTGTAGTTAATCAGAACTTTTTTCTGTATGATGCTTGATGAAGCTTGAGTGAAGCTGATATTTTGGGACAGACAATCTGCATTTTTTGTGTTTACTTTAAAATGAATCATTTATATTTTTGCAGTTCAATTCAGAAGTATTGATCAATTTAAAATATAAAATGTGTAATCATTATTTAAAATCAGATCGGAATAATATTCTTTGTGGTATAGCTTTAAAAATTATTCACTTAATTAAGTGTAAAATACTAATTTCTTCATTTTTTCGAATGGAATAATTTGGAAATAATTTTTAGTAATTGGCTTTTTTTATTTTTTTAACAATAAAATCAATTTAATTTCATAAAAAAATTGGTGAATTTGAATAAATTTTTGAGTTTTAATGTTTAAAGACTGATATGGTTTATGAAAATTATTTCATTAAAATGTGTAATTAGTGTTAATTATTACTTAAAAATGTAATACTTACAGCAGATCTCTAAATTTTAATTATTTAATTTAGTCTCTTATTTCAAATTTAGGAACTGCAATCACTATTAATATACAATTAAAGAAAAAGAAATGATAAAATTTGATTTTGCAATTTGAGGTTAAATACACTGCTGGATAACTGCTGAGCAGCGACAACACTGGCACCCATAGCAACCACAAAAGGAAAGTAAGCAAAATGCAGAAAATTGGAATAAGTGTGGGATACAATGATAAGAGCATATGCAAATTTTCATTTCTTTGTGTGTTCATCACGTGGTAGCACTGATGATAAATTTAAAAGGTTTGACATGTGTGGGCAGTTGTTGTATCAAGTGAAAGTTTCATGGGAAAGATTTGATTGATATTATTGTACCAACTGAAAGTTTCATGGGAAAGATTTGATTGATATTATTGTACCAAGTGAAAGTTTTATGGGAAAGATTTAATTGATGATCTTGAAAGCTTTGGTATATCTTCTAGATATCACTTAGATGATTTTATGTACAGCTGTATCATTGGAAAGATTGAAGAAGAGTGAAAAATAACATTGTTGCCAAGGAATTCAACATCACCCACAGTGCTCTTTTACAGTTATGAAAGCATTTAAAACAACTGCAACTTATAGCCAGCATCACAGAAGAGGTCATATTAGATGTATGATGTCTGCTGGAGATAGGTACTTTGCTCTGTCAGTAGAAAGAAACCAGTGCACTACAGCTGAGCAGGTGGCAAATGAGTTTCATGCTGCCACAGGACAGCGGATCTCCCAAAAAACTGTAGTCAGACGCAGGGGAGAAATAGCCAGACGCAGGAGAGAATATTCCTGTAGACTTGCGTGTATGTGTCCTGTTGTTCAGAAAGCATCATACTGTTCCTTTGCAATTCGTGTTGTGGGTTTCACAGTTGAATTGAAGGGGACCAGGTTTGTGTACTGTTCTTAGATGAAAATACGTTCAGTGTGTCATCAAGTTGTAGATGCTAGCATATCTGACGTGAGAGTGGTACTGTTTAACATCAAGGAAAGGGACCAATATACGAGATGCAGTGTCTTGGTATAGACATAATGACCAGTGTGCACATATTCTTACATGTGATTGCAATTGGGACTGTGGCAGACCAGTAACACATTACTTACGACTGGCCAACAGTACATTACTTAACTTCTACTGTTTCATGTTCACCTTTTCCGTGATGCTGTGAATGATAAATTTCTTTTCATGAATGACAATGAATCATGTCATTGGGCACTCTGTTCAGAATTGCATAGACTGTGAGAATATTCAGTGCCTTATGGCCAGTACCTTTCCCTGATCTAAAACTCTGAATATATTTAGGTGTGCTAGGAAGGCAACTTGTTAGTGGAAATTTGCATCGCACTCCACAGTGGATGTATCTATTACTGATATCTTTCTTAAGGGTGTCTGCTGTTGTCCATATGCTTTGCCCAACTGATATAGTGATTAGTGTTGAAATGGTACCCATACTGATGGATCTGGGTTCGAATCCTGGTGAAAACGTGGATGTTCGTAACCGTAATGAATAAATGTTATAAAATAAATAATATAATAAATAAATATTAACTACATTTCATTTTTTTCTCTTGTTTTCTTATTCTTTTTATTCAATTTTCAGTCTCCTCATTTTGATGGAAAAGTTCCTCTCTGGCATCATTCTAGCTGTTTTTTCAAGAAGAAAAAAATAAAAACAACTGCTGATATTGCCAATTTTAATAATATACGGTGGGAAGATCAAAAAACAATTAAAGATCATGTAGGTAAGTCAACTGCTAAACTTTTCAGAACTGATCGAACGTAAAATTATTATTAGCATTTTATTTGAAAGCTATTGAAGTTTTTGTTTTCAAGAGCAATTGTTGTTACATACAGCAGCAATAGTTATCAAAATAAATTTTTAAATACATTAAATGATGACTTATAAAAACTTTATGAGGTACATGTATTAATTAGCTAAAATATTAGGACCTAAATATAGAGTCCGAAGTATCATTCTGTTTATGGACAGGCTTTCTTTGTTTAATTCACATCAATCACATGAACTTGTTATGTGTTGGAAATGTATAAAAATATGTTTGATACTTCCTTATTACTACGGGCTCCATTTTTTAAATGCCAAGTTGGTGCAGGATTATTGCCAAGTTCATGTGTACTTTTTACATACACTTTATGGCTCCCATGTCTCCAAGGTTGCTTTTCGTATGGCATCAGAAATATTTTCTCATCCCGAGAACTTTTGCCAAATGAACTTCATAAGATAAGACTCATAATAGTGGCAAACAATGCTTCATTGATTTTTATTCTGCCACTTAGGAGAGTTCCAGTCTTTTGACATTTTTATGCAAGACCACTTATTATTCAATCAACAAAGTAAAATTGTAATTTATAGTAAAATAGCTAACTTCTTTCTCCCGGGTACTGTGTTTTATGTTCTCACCGACAGTCTGAATAAATAAGATAGATAGATTAACGCACGAAACAAGTATTCATCTGGAAGTCAAACAACTAAAATCAGCGTTATATTTGCAAATTTTTACAGGACTAGTTTCGATGGTTTTACGAAACCATCATCCTCAGCATTCTTTTTTGTGCTTTGACAACTGAGGATGATGGTTCGGTAAAACCATCGAAACTAGTCCTCTAAAAATTTGCAAATATAATGCTGATTTTTGTTGTTTGACTTCCAAATTAATAGTCTATAAATCTTCGAACGCTCTTAGTTTGGAACCTGAGGGAGAAAGATCCACCAGTTTCTCATATGAACATTCTTCTGTGTGAGTCCACAATTTTTCTAGGGCCACTTATTTACTTTATTTGATTGTCAGTTAGATGTAGAGAATATTCATCTGTTTTAAAACTCTCAAAGGCCAAGTTGCTTTTCCCACCACATCAGCATCAGTGCCTCTGCTCAATAATAAATAAATAACTTTGCTGTTATAAGCAGTGTTTTGAAACCACTGAACCAGCTGTTAAAACATATCTTTTTCTGTCCCTAGCAACTGTTTTACCTGCGAATGCTTTCATTGATATGTAGTTTTATTTAATTTATATAGCCATTTTCATATATTTAAATGCATCTTTCTTGAAAGAAACATACAGCATCATCCTCACTTCTCGGCAAGTCAAATTTTTTCAACATTTTTTTAAAAGGAGAATATGTCAACACATGAGAGCTTTTGTGATGATAAGGGAATTATGAATGATTATGAATTGTTAACATTTGTATGACAGACAAAAATATGATAATATGGGGTTTACTCAGAGCTCTTCCTGTCATTAGCAATAAATGATTGTGGTTAGGAGTGCTGGGCATTTGATGATGGGTTTGTGTTGCTGATATAGTGCCATTTATAAAAGGGGGCTGTAATGTCAAGGAAGTACTATTTTCATACCATTTATAATGTACTTGCATTTTATAACATCATAAGTGTTTAACAATTGATTATGATATAGACATTAGAAAAGAGAGGAGGTGTTGCAAATTTGAAAGTGTAAAATTGGTTCTTGAAGTAATTGAATTATTATGAATAGTAAATTTAGTCTTAGAATGAGTTTTATTTATTATTTTTTTCACTGTCTTTGCTAGTAGATTGTTGAATTTTGATAATTTATCTTAATTTATCCTCCATTTTTTAACCATTAGATATGGGAGAATTATATACATATATTTATTTTTACAGTTTTAGTCAGAGCTATCAAGCTAAGGGTTTTGTTAGATTTTAATTAAAAAATTAGCTGATCTTGTTAGATTTCTGTACTGTTAACAATTATAGGAATGTCAAATCTTGCAATATAAGCCTGCTTTTTTAGTTATTTTATTCATTAAATTGTATAAAAAATATTTAAAGTAACACAACGTTTGATAACTAATTCCCAATAACTTCAATGCTTTTTGTAATTACCACATTAGAAATACCATATTGCTGCCATAATAAACAATAAAAATTAAAAATTTTAAAACATTAATGCCTTAATGACCATATACTGTGAAATATGTCTGAGTCATATGGCATCAGAAATATGTCTCAGCAAATAAGTACACATATGCATGTAGACAGGTGCTGAGATATTTTTCACAGTCTAAGTACCATATACTATGAAATATGGATACTATTCCATTACCGTGGCACCAATTAAAAATGAAAAGAAATCAATGCTACAACAACACACATTTTATATCATGGGTCAAGAATTTAAAATGTTTGAAATATTAAGGCCTAAGACTTCTAGATTTCGTTTGAAATATCATCGTGTTATTTTTTGCCCATGTTTCGCCACTTTTTTTAGTATGATGGATTACACAAATTGACAATTACCTAATGATGAAGAGGCTGCCATAAGATTTCTTCAGGACAAAGAAATAATTCATAGCAATTGCCTTTGTTCTCAAAATCAAGTGATGAAATTAACTTTTGACTGAAACAAAGCTCCAGTAAGGCATTGTTAGTTACATTCTTGCTGTGCAAAAAGGGATCGAGAACCAAAACATAGTTTGAAGGCTCGCCTCATTCTTTCCTCAGTGTTGTTCGTTTTATCTATCTGTGGTGTCAGGAATTGATGCCGATTGAATTTTGCCAACTTCAGTTAGAAATCAGCCATAATATGACAGTAAAATTGGAATAATTCCTTGAGGGAGGTATGTGCAAGTAGTTTGATGTCTTGTAAAAGAAATAAAATCGTTGGAGATGACAAAATCATAGAAAGAGAGGAAAGTCTTTTCACACACACACACAAAAAAAAATGTTGGATGTGTTCTTCCGAAACAATGCATATTCAAGTGTTTATGCTGGGAAAGCAAAGAACGTTTTCTGGTCGCCGTTCCCGATCATTGTGTTTCAACATTGATGACTGCCATTCAGAAAAACGTCGCAGATGGCACCATTATATTTTCAGACTGCTGGAAAGGATATAAGAAAGAGGAATTAAGAAATGTTGGGTATGAACATTTCACTGTGAATCACAGTTATATTTTTGTAGACCCAAAACTGGATGCCATGCACAAATTGTGGAATGCTTGTGAGTATGGAATAATAAACGTCAGCAGGATACTGCTCACCTCCATTTAGAGTCATATTTGATAGAGTTTATGTGACGTCGGTTATATTCAAAAACTGAAATTTTTTCTCTAAAACACTGAATGATATTTTTAATGCTATGCCACCTGTTTAGACTGAATTTCGTTTTGTTGTTATTTTTATTTATGTGTAGAATATTCTTTATGCCACCTGTTTAGATTGAATTTAATTTTGTTTTGTTATTTTTTATTTATGTGTAGAATATTCTAGATTAAAAATTACTTTAAGATTTATGAAATTTAAAAAAGTTACTTTTTACAGAACTTTTTTTTTTCAGTCTTTTGAACTGTATTATTATTTCATAATTTTATACTTGACAACAATTAGCAGTAAAAAAAAAAAAAAAAGCGGGGCATTTTTAACTGACGAAAGCGGTGAACTTTTAACTGACGCCACTAACAGAATAGCACCAAAATATGCCTCAGCACCTGCCGAGATATGTATGTTTGCTTGTAAAGATTTTAAAAGGTAAATGCTATGTAACAAGTGCAATATGTATATTTTAGATTTAAAATGAAAGCATCCTCAAGGAGGGAGAAGATAATTCATAAATAAAAAATGGCTACTTTTTCTCTTATCAGGACGCAAATCATAATAAGCTTGTGTGTTAAAATTTATTAGAGGCTTATATTTTTTATTACATTTTGTATAAAATGACCAATTATTATTCTGTTCCACTGTTAAGTGGACAAATTATAATTTTTATTCTTTGATGCTTTATTTTCTGTTTCTTTTTGTCTTTTGCACTTATTTAATTATTCTTTCATATATCCCATAGTGACTTTAAAACCTCATGTACAGTTTAGTTGTTTCCTAATCATTATCACTATTTTTTCTATTTTTAGCTTGTTATAAATGTGCAAATTTTGGTATATATAAAAGGTATATTTTGTCATTTTTTAAAAAACTTAATTTAAGCTGTATATATTTTTGAGCAACGTTTTTAAAATATTCTTTTAGAGGGAGGTGGCACTACCAATAATAAAGCTGCTTCAGGAGGAACTAAGGAAATTTCTGATTTTTTAATTGAGTATGCGAAATCAAGTCGCAGTTCTTGCAGGGAATGCAGTGAAAAAATCCAGAAGGTCGGTGATTGTTTTTTATCATCTGATTTTTGGTTGGAAATGTTTTATACTAGATTCACCATTTGATACAGAAAAACCCTTGCTGAAAGTGGGGGTTACATTATTAACAAACAGCGTGTATGAAAAATCACATTCTGCAAAGTAACTTTATATGAAAAAAGGATTTAAGATTACGAAAGTATGTATAATTTATACAACCCTAAATATTATTGTAGTTAAAATAGGAAAATGGAACAAGTGGTAATTGAAAGGATTTGTATTATTGTTTGATAAATAGATACATGATACAATTATTTTTCTAAATAGTTGGTGATTTTTGCATGGGATAATATGACTCATTAAATGTTTTGCAGTGAGAAGTGTAAAGTTTCTTAGCTTCTGCCATAAAATATCCTCCTCTTTCATCATTTCGTTCAATATCCATTACAAAATTAAGCAGTTCCTATCCTTTTTTTACAATTTGTTGAATTTCTTGTACATTAAAGGCTCTTCTTCACTAATACTTGCTTTCACCATCTGCTGGTTTTGTAAGATCATCCAATTCTTCATTTTTCATTTCATAATTGTTATTACTGACTTCTTTGATTTCTCCTTTTTTCACATCCGAAGATGATTTGCTGAAAATTGTTGACAACTTGTAGCCAACGTTGACACCAGCAAGCACTGATTGTTGATAAATTCATTTGAATCCCATGCGAATTTAATCATTTTGATCTCTTATGTTGAATTGTTTCCAAAATGCCATTATTGTTTCAAGCTTTTCTTTGTCTAGTGCAGTATTTCTTAAAGATCGTGACCCCAAATGGGGTCGCAGATCGCAATTTTGGGGTCACGAAAATTCAATTCAGTAGTTGAATTTAAAGAAACTGCATTCATAAGACTAGAAATGGCATTAATTGACATTAATGAGATTAGACTTATGAAGACATTACATTAATCGATATTAATGAGATACATCTTATATAAAGTGCAAAAGGAATTTGTAAAGCTGTCTAGCAATTCAAACCTAAAACTTGAGTTTTCACAAAAATCCTTGATGAATTCTGGATTAGAGTTAGAACTAGATTTCTCATTATTTCTGAAATGGCATTAGATCTTCTCTCATTCAGCACCACATATTATTATAAAACTACGTTTTCAGCTTTAACACTAATTAAAGCCAAATATCGTTCTATGCTGAAATATGTTGAAGATGCTTTATATCCAGCAGTGTCAAATATTGTACCAACATTTAATTTGTTATGCAGCAAAAAATGAGCACATCATTAGAATTATCTTTTTGTTTGTTTGGATTTAAGAGTTGTCTTTTATAGAAGTGATAAAAACTCTACATTTAAATGCAATGTAGCTTCAGTACTGCATTCTGGAGCATTATAAAAAATTAAGAGAAATTTAAAGCTCAGGTTTTGATGTTTTAAATAGTGTTTGAGTTGTTTAATGAATTAATTTTCAAGCCAGTCATTAAAGAGGACTATTGTAATGCAGCCGATGCTTTCCAGCGTACCGTGTATAATCTAATTCCCCACTTCAGTCAAATTCGATGGAAACAATTAACGTAATGTGTATACGTTACTATGAAAGACTAAATTCTGAAGAATGTCGACATTCTCCAGTGAATGTCAGCATTCACGTAGTTGCTTGGTGTATATCTAGAATATTTGCTAAATATCCTTATTTCTCACTTAGACTGGTAAGTATTGACATTCGCCATGTGCTGATGGTGATTGTTCAAAAAAAATTTTTTAGTTACATATTTAAATCATACTTTATTATTAAAACATATTATGATACATGTCAAAATGGGAGAAAGCTTATTAACAGCACATGTAAATTAACTCACTTAATTATGCAATTGACTTTATGCAAGCTTGTTTATTCCAACAAACACTAATGATGGTCCAAATGTATGAGAATAGTCTCTCACCGGCATATTTGGTGAATGTTGAATTTCAGCTGAGAATGTTGACATTCTTCAGTTTCTGTCTTTCATGGTAACATATACGCAAAATCATGTTCTGCAAGTCCGTGTTCAACAAGAGTTTACTGTACCAAAAATAATTTGCGTTAGGTGTCCTCATGTATAGAAGATATACATAACTTAAAAACATCATAATTTTTGCAAACATTCTTTTTGAGCTCTGTCTTTTTTATCATTATTGTAATATCAATAAAACATTCCTACTTTATTAAAATTACAGTTTCTAACCTTTTTGATCTTAATTACAGAGTTGTCAACTCTCCCGATTTAGGCAGGAGACACCTGATTTCTGACTTATTCTCCCGCCAACCCGATTTACAATATATTTCTCCTGACTTTCTCTTATTCTTAAAATTTCTCACGATTATGTAGTTTGGTTTAATACTTCGTTATTTGCATCCCCCCCAAAAAATAATTCAAGGTGTCTGAAAGTACCTGTTTTTTCTCCAGACTACATAGAAAACCATAGTTTCACCAGTGAGAAATTATGGAACGTTTCTTCTTTGTGAGTGAGAACACATGTCCAAAAACGCCATGTTCCATTTCTCCAATGAGCATCGAGTGCCACTGCATGTCATCTGGCACATATTAGCCAATGAGCACAAACCAAAATCGAGATTGTTATTTCGTTCATCTTGTCAGTAACCTGTGTGAACGAACGTGCTTCCAAGAAATAGCTTAAGAAATTAAGATATTTTGTATTAGTTATGTCTGCAAAAAAGGTAAAATACTCAGGTACTTTTCAAAAATCGTACACAGATGACTCTTCTAATATTTCCTCTAGGAAACATAATGCATTTGCGATGTGTACCGTTTGTCGCACGGTGAAAGGGCCGATATTCTCAAACATTTTCGTACACAAAAAACACAAGGACAACATGAGTTCTATTGGAAAACACGAAAAGTTACTTTTTCTATGGAAACAAAAGACCAAAAAGTTATTAATGCAGAATGTACTGTTTGGATTCTAGAATTAGTAACTGAACTTTCAAGATATTAATTAGTAACGATTTGAAGTTAATTCATTATTAAAAATATATTTTTATCATTTAAAAATCTTTTTGTTGAAAATAAATCTCCCGATTTTTGAGTGTCATAGGTTGACAAGTATGTAGTTACATAAGTACTTACTTCCTTATTCATGTGACTGTTTATATCTTAAGTCTGTAAAGGAATTAAAGGTTTTTACTCATATCCATGCTTGTTTTGGATCTTTTCCAAATTTGATCAGAGATTATTATACATTTTTGTTTTGCTAAAATATTTATTATCTGCCACAATAGCTAATACTTACTGATTATGCATGTATTTTCAAAAGTAATGCATCCCAAACAATGTCGTCAAAATTTGTCCAGTGGTGTCATGAATGAAAAGGTAGGCTTTTTTTTTTGAAGTATCTGGAAGTGTTATTTATTGAAAAATGTATAATTCATTGAATATAATGCAAGAAAATTGTGTTTCAAATTTTAGAAAAAATACTATCATTTTAAATCATTTTTTTCTTTTGATGTAGAATTATGAAAATTAAAGTCATGGATATATTTTGATAATCTGCTTCTGTGTGATTATTAGGGGGAAATTCGAATTGCAAAAATTGATAGCGAAAGCCCAGATGCTCAGCGTTATGGACCTATACCAAGGTGGCACCATGCTGATTGTTTTGTAAAAGAAAGGCAGGCGTTAGAGTTTACTGATGATGCTGAAGCGTATGTAAAAAAAAAAAATCTTTAAACCTGTATTATCTTATTAAAACTCTGCTGTTCTTTAAAGTTTTAATATTTTTTATTAATTCTTCACAGGTTGCCTGGCTTTAAAACTCTTTCTGATGAAGATAAAGAAGTAATTAAAGGAAAGCTACCACGAATAGGAGTGTAAGTTATTATGTATTTATTTATTTTTTTTTTTTTGTGTGTGTGTGAGTTTCGACTTATAATTTATTTACAAACCTGGTAATCGATAAGCTAAAAGAATAAAAAAAAATTGATGGAATTATTTATTAATAATTTAATTTTTTTTTTGTTAAAAATAATAATGCTTTTTTTTTTTTTAAAAAAAACTGAATTTAAAATTTTTTTCGTACAGGGTTTGTCTGTAAAGTAATAAGACTAGGTCTGGGAATGAGAATTTATTAATCTGATTAGTACATATTATTGAATTCTTCAAAATAGTATTCTTGTGTGTCAGTGCAATTCTCATGCTGCAAAGGCTCCCTGTGAGTCAGCTGCTGTAACCTTTTTCAGAGGCTCTGTGTGAGCCCATTGGATGGTTAGAATGTCTTCAAAACAGTGACCTTTCAGGCTTAAGCTTTGGGAACAGGAAAAAGGTCTGTTGGGCGGCTCACATCATGGCTATACAGTGGCTATGTGGGCTGAAGCATTGTTGTTGTGGAGCTTCCAGCGATCAGCAAGCGCTGGTCATTACTGTTTGATGGCTTTATGTATGTGGAAAAGGATTTCTTTTTAGAAAATGGTATTGACGGTTTGTCCCATGGGTACAGATTCTTTGTCGACCACTCCATGCTTGTCAAGAAAGACCATGAAAATTGTCTTTATCTTGGACTTCGAAATTATTACTTTCTTGGGGTGTTGGAAGTTTGAGGCATGCCTTTGCTTGGTTTCAGGATCAGACTGGAACACCCGTGATTCTTTGCCTGTTATTACGCTGTCTAAAAAAAATCTGACTCATTTCTAACTGTTTTATCACGGAAAACATCACCTTGTTGTCATTTTTGTTCTTCACTTGATACTTTTGGCACCAATTTCGCACAAACCTTAAGCATTTTCAAGATTTCAAATTTTCAGAATTTTGTGAACAGTTGTTTTTCGCATGATGAGGTCTTCGGCGATTAATCTTGCACTCAAATGACAGGGGGAGTCCATGCGGTTTTTTACTTTGTGCACATTTCCATCAAAACCACTCGTTGAAGGCAGTCCAGATCTCTCCATATCTTCAGCCTTCTCCCATCCATTCTTGAACTCGCTGAACCATTGGAAAATCTGGGACCCTAGCAGAGCATCGTCTTTGTGAGGCAAGTGTCTCATAAACACTTTTGCTCTGGTAAATGCAAAATTTAATTGTGTAGCTTTGCACAAGCGAATGCTCCATTTTTAATGTTTTCTGCAGTGATTAAAAACTCAAAAACAGCTTTTGTGCCATGCATGTTCCTCACTGCATCAGCGCATGGATGCGACTACCGGCCAGTGTGTGGCTTAGCTTAGAACCCCCAACCATAGATCCCACTGCCAGGTGTGTGTTGCTGGTGACTGGAGCTTCACATGATGGCCAAGTCTCTTTACATTATGGACAAACTGGGTATATTAAATAAATCTCATTAAAAATCTGAATTACATGTAGGAAACGGACAAGTGAAGAGACCAAATCACCTGTTCCAGAAAAAAAATCAAAGAAAGCTGATAAGAAGGAAGATGAAGCTTTAAAAGTATGTATATTTTGCTTTGCTTTTGATTATTACGATTATAAAAATTTAAAAAGAGGGAAATATTATGCATGTGCTCAGTGCTTATAATTCCTGATTTTGTCTTGGAAAATGATTAATAAATTAGAATATCTTGTGGTTATAACTGTCTGCTGTTTTACCCATTCTTTTAAAATAACGTAATAGTATAGCAGTTCTTAAATGTTTTGTATCTTATAATTTTTTCTTTGTTAAAAGTAAACTGATATAAACATGTTTTAGTATTATGATATCTATATCTCCTCTGAAAACTGGGAAGTTTCCAAACCATTTGAATTTTTAAATCATAAGCAAAAGTAATTTCTGAATAAAAAATGAAGAAACAATAAATTTTAGTGGTTGGATGAACAATAATCAAAAACCTTTGGCTGAGATTGATATCTGAATGAACATTGATACATGTAAATTAAAAATGATATGGTCATTTAATCACTGTGTGACTGGAATTTCATGAGGAAGTTGCTAAACCTGACTTTCTGGCTCTTACTTTGACTAATGAGGCCATTTCAAAATTTTCTAAATGTTGCTATTGCAGCCGAAATAGCATGAAAAACTCTTATTCTGTTCTGATCTTCTTTTTTCATTTTTCCTAACTTTTAACCTTGCTCTAATTGACTCCAGACAACCCTCTCCTCCTATGTTTTTTTTTGTTGGTTATTTAGAAGTAGAAGCTGCTTTATTAATTTTGGCTAATTCCTATGCCTTTTTTATAATCATAATTTTACGGAAATTTAAAACATTGATTAATGTTTTTTAATACCAGGTTGTATATTCCAGTAGGAATTTACTATTGTTTATGGTTTTCTTCTAAAAAAATTTGTTTTTGGACATTTTCTTGCATATGACCAAATGGAAATTTTGTAATGCTTTGAATTTTGTTTATAGTATTGTATTTTTATTTTTTTGGCAGGTTGGATATGTGAGGGCAGAATCTTTAAATTCTCAAAGATAAAAATAATTTTTAAATAATAATTTTTTTACCTCTGCTAGTTTGGGATGAACAGAAGCATCTCTAGTGGGCTAGGTATGATAGTTGATTCAGTATCAGTCTTACCTACATCCTGGTGAAGTTCCATTTGAGTTATTAAATAATAGCATTTTTAATTTTCATGCGTTTTGTGATTTTGAATTTTTTGTATCTAAGGATTAAGAAGTGATTGTTAATTCAGATGTCACTTTAAGCCGATGGCTGTTGACTTTTGTTCATTCAACCACTAAATTTGAATCTATTTTTATACTTTGTTTTATTCGATAATTGCTTTTGTTTACAATTAATAATTTCATTTGCCTGTTTGATTATAATTTAACATTATAAAAATAATTTTTGACTATCTTAGCAGCAGAAATGCGGGATAATAATTTTTAAAGTTATTCTTGCAATTTGCTTCTTTTTTCTCTTATGGGGTATATCTATGTAAACTATAAACTATCTTTCTTTCAAATGCACTAATAATGGCCCTTTAACTCCCATCTTCATTCAAAATAAATAAATAAAAAAATAAAAATAACAACATATCTGAACTGTGTCACTTCTTGATTAATCTATGCCACAAAGCTTGCATCTAATTGCTGATGTAGTAATTGGGAAAATCTGAGAACTGAAACTTTTTTAACTCAAACCAAAACCTTCCTTTTCATGTTCTTCCATATTGGATATCTACGCACTTCAGCTTCTCTTTGCACGTAATTTGCTAATCTAAGCTTTTCTAAGCACGTAATTTCTCTGTGCTTCCTACCTATCGCAAAAGTATTGAAAATGTAAATGTCCTGGAAATGAGCACGATTAGAGTGCCAAGTGAATTGTGGCCACAAATGTCAATTGGAAATAAAAATAGAATTTAATCTTACTTGGCTACCAAGTTTATTTTTCAGTATGGATTATGCCAAACAGCATTGCTACGTTTTGAAGTCTCAGTGTTTCTACATGAATACTTCTCTGAAATTTGCTTTTATTACATATTTACCTACACATATGTTATTGAAGGCAGTATATAATGTCTGCATATTTATTTTGTAGTTAATATTTATATTACTTGAATTATTAAATTTTGTTGTATTTTCTTATAGGCCCAAAATAAGCTTCTTTATGACATGAGAGATAAGCTTAAGGCTAATTTGTCTAAAAAGGATATGATAGCTTTGTTGGAGTATAATGGTCAGCACATTTCAAAGGGTGAAAGTAATGTAAGTTTTAAATGTGATGTTAAGTAGCATGGAAAAAATGTCTTTTTAATAAATAATAATAATAATAATAAAAACATTAAAAAAAAAAGATTGCACCACTATTTTGGGTGTTTAAATTGGAAGTATAGTTATGCCTTATTTTGCCATTTCAACATCTGCAGTTACAGGTGAAATTATTTTCTTATTCATCAGGAAAAGCAGTGTAAATAAACTTTTTTTCAAAATGTCAGGAAGAATCTGAAATGTTTTCCAAAAAATTATGAAAGTTAAAAAATAGTAGTATAGAGATCTATCCATTCAAATAATAAAAAGTTCATATTTTACATAGTAACCTGTAAACAAAAATTGTTTGTCTTAGAAAGCAAATAAGGAATCACTGTAATGTTTATTTTGTTTACACAAAATACCTTTTTTTTACTCAGTTCATACTGATTTTATCAACCTTTAGCTCCTACTTACTAGTGAGCTATTATTGCTCATTCTTGTGTTTAGAAAAATAATTATTCTGTCATCTTTTATATGTTTAATTAAAAAGAAGACCTGTAAGACAAGTAACCAGAAATTCATTTGTCCTCCATTTTCTTAGCTTATTTTATCTTGCTTTTGTGTTCATTTTTATCTTGCTTGTTTTGTAAATTAGGTCAGAACTTTCCATACCTCTTTAATTATAAAAAAGAGGATAAGGATTTGTAATGTACTATATTTTTTAAATTACTTTATCTCATAATAGGGTATAAATTGTACAGTACCGTATATTTTATTATTATTATCTCTAAAGATGGTAATGTATTATTATGCATAATTTATTAATTAGAGATACCTGTAACTACGTATATTGCACAAATATTCTGTTTTATGTAGTATTTGCTACTGTCCATAGTTTGCTTAAGCACAGTCATTGTCTTGGAATGTGGTATTATAAACTATAAATCACCCAGAATGAAAACGATGGTATTTAAAATTTAGTTATGTATGTAAAATTTGCATTTATTTTTAGGCCATAAATATACACTGCTGAGTGAAGAAACTGTTTAGAAATTATTTTAATAATCAACAAATTGATAATATGCATAGGAAAATACAAATTGCTGAAGATATTTATAACCATAGAATTGTGATTAATAATTTTTGGAGCTATGCATAACTTTAAATTTTTTATACTGATATAAAGATTTTGCACAGTAGGAAGACTATAATTATTAGTATATTGACCTTCCAGTCCTTATGTAGAACTTTATTAAAATCCTATGTAACCACATCATCCATCATATGTAATGCTTGTTCTAGAAAATCTGCTGTTTTTTTCTGCAATTTGGATGTGATTGCTCAAACCATAGAACTGTACTGAGAATTGGTCTAATGGTGGATATGAATAGAAGCTGTTTACCATTTAGATTTAGCTTAGAATGTCATCTGATTGTGTTGTTGATACTCATTAAATCAATATTACTTTTTTTGTTGCTTATGTGGTATGGTTTTGTGAACTTTGCTCGTTTAAGTTATCTCTGATATTCTAGTAACTTAATTCTGTAACCAGTACAGACTACCAGTGATTTTGATTTCTTTGATATTTCCGAAAAAACTAGTATTTTAAAGTTTTCAGTTTAATCAATTAGTAATATTTGATGTTGTGTAGCAAGCAATTAAAGCATCTTATTGAATTGCTAATTTCATTAAAGCATCTGTGTCATTTTCATGTTTAGAAAAGTTTGAATCCAAAGGCTTAGAGAAGTCATTAATAAAATGTTTGATAATAAATGATGTGTAACTGATCTATATATGGTGGAAACACATTAATATAAAAAGCAAAATTTAGGCGTTAACTGTAGGTATCCTCCCCCCCCCCAAAAAAAAATCCAGGGTGACTGATATAAGCATTTCTTCTTCTGCAGGAGGGAATCGAGAGTTCAAGAGAATGTAAATTTTCAGAATATTAACTTTTGTTTTCTTCTGAAATTGATTTGATCTTTTTGTTTATGACTCTTTTTTGCTAATGAGACAAATAATCATTTACACTTTCTGTAATTTTATTTAAGATTTATATTATAGTATTATGCAAAACACAATAAAAAATAATAAAGAGCAATGGAAATTGCATTTATATTATCATGCTTAGCTAGTGGATTGCTGCCTTTGTTTTGCTGGAGTATTTGCTGTAGGTGGTGGTTGACAAGTTATTATGATAGCATAATATCATTAAAATCTAAATAGTTTATGCACTTATAATTTATTGTTGCATCTTTGCATTTGTACACATTTCTTCTCTTCCCAGTACTACCATTTGCACTTTGTAAATATTTAACCCCTTGAGGACCAGCGCGCGGAGAACGAAGTACAGCCATGGACGCGAACCCCCAGGAAATGGAACGTCACCAACAGCCCACGCATTTTCAGCAGTTAAGCCTTCTTTTACAAAATAAATCCATATAATAATTTTAATATAATAATCTCAATTTTTGAAGTTAACGTACTTAATATACTAATTATTAATAAGTATTAAAGAATATCGCATTAATAGAAATAAATGAAACATGTGAAATACTAAAATCATAACTATAAGCATGAAAACAAATACTATACACAGGAAAATAAAATTACAGATATAAAATGTAAAAGAAAATTAAGCAATAATGATCTGTAGGTAATTAAATTCCTATTTTATAATTCTGCTGTGTGTGAAATAATTCAAAACGAGAATCGACACACTGGACAATGACAGCTTTTTTCACCGAGCAAGTAAGATGCATCATGCATCGTGAAAGTTGATGTCTTTCTCCTTCTTCAATAATGCTGTAAAGTTACTTTTCAATTAACCAAGAAAGCCTATGTTAAGTTTTAAAATAAATATAAGAAAGGGTAACTGGTCCGAGTTTTTGTATCACGGAAGTTCGGCGACGTTACACCAGCTATAGTCAGTTAGAAGTGTTTTTCCACATTCTTAATAATGAAAAGTGCAAGGAATAAAAAAGGAAAAAACGAAATTCCTAATGAAATAAGCAAACACACCAGTGTCACACTAATAAATCTATCAAAACCAGAAGCGCAGAACAGAAACTGATTACTCATAAATGAAGGTCAAAAGCCACGACTTAACCGATGGGAAACCCATTGGCATTTAGCACCATCTACTGGCATTTAAAAAAAAAAAAAAATTGTTCCATTTTCAAGTTACATATATGTGACGCTTAGCCGAAGAGATCGATCGGAGCTCTTTGCATATATGCGACGCTGTCTGTTAAAAGTGGAATCATTGCACCGCGTATACACAGCGCTGGTCCAGAACGGGTTAACAGTTAACACCTTGGCAAATTTTAATTTTTTTACACCTGTGTTATTAAATAATGATGAATCTATGTATGTTCCTTGCATTATGGTAAAATGGCTGTACCTAGAGCCATCAAATTTTGAACAGACTTAGTCCTTTATGTGTACACCTCAATGCCTGAATTTTGAATCTTTTTTTAATTCATTTTGTGTTTTGTGAAATTTAATGATTATTTTATTAAGAAATTCAACAATTTAAAAACAGTGTGTTGCCATTCTGCAAAGCATAAAGTATTTATGTTTTAATTAGAAAAACCCAAGGATTGAAAAGAAATGTGTTTCCCGGTATAAAGTATTTTTAGCTTCCATTTGACTAGTCTGTTAGCATTTGACAAAGCATATTTAATTTTTCATTCAAATTTAGTCTGTTTATTACTGATTAACAAACTAAGTGATTTTGAAGTCATAAATGCAGTTCTATTATTGTTATGAACTAAACTAGCTAGACTTATTAAAAGCATGACATATTTTTTAGTCCAAAGGGATTTAGTCCCGAAGGACTATTACTTTCGTTTTGCGATTTTGCGTCGGAAACACAAAAATGGCGTATCACTTTTCAAATTGTTGCCACTAAATGTTATCGCTCTGCATTAAATTTTAAAAAATGAAAAATGTGCATAAATGTGTGCATGTTTTTCGCATTGTGATAAAACCTAGAAGAAAATAAAAAGGAATTCTAATTACAGTTCTAAATAAATAGCCAAATAAATGTGAAATTCGTAACAATATTCTCTAAAACTTTAACGAATTTTTCATTAACAAACTCAAAGATTTCAAAGCCAGCAATACCAACGTTGTACAGAAAAAATTTTTTATCTCCAGCACGTGAGAGCGTGTACCGAAATTTCTAAAGATATGCAGAATTTAAAATTATTTTGCGATATTGCTGTTGAACTGAATTTTATGGTTTAAGTGCGAAGAACATGGTATTTAACAAATAAAGGTAACACACAAAATGTTAAATAAACGCCCCTTTGGACGTAATTTGAAACCTTTCAGATTTTTTTTTTTTCTTTTTTATAGTAACTATTTTAAGCAACTGGGCATGCTGGTGACTAGTTATAGTAAACAATAAAATCATTATCGTTTACTATAACTAGTCACTAGCATGCCCAGCTGCTTAAAATAGCTACTATAAAAAAAGCCTTCTAGTATATGTATGTATCTAATTTACTTATAACATTCAGAACTTTTTAAACTTTGTTTGCTAATTTTTTTCAATCCATAACTTTTTCCAATTCCTGTAAGTCCACAAAATTTTCCTATATATTTATTGAAAAAAACGTATGTGTATAAGCTAATTTGTAGCTGTAGTTTTTCTTCACTTTCTTTTATTAAGGTTTTAATATATATGATTTGTATTTTTTCATCTGAGTTATGCCTGAGTCTTTCTAGACATACTGCTGTTATACATGATTAAATAAAATGTGGCTGTTGATGTGAAAGGTTTACCATCCAGTGTAATAATGTATATTTTTGATTGCTTTTTCAATTAATTCTATTTATACTGACATTAAAATATCTTTTTTTTTTCCCCACCTTGAAGTATTTATTTTACACAAAGTACTGCTATTAAACTGAACACGTGGTAACACTCATTTTCGCCCTTTCATATGAAGAAGAAAAGTAATATTGTAAATTTATTTCAGCTCTTGGATCACTTGTCAGACTGTTTAATTTTTGGAGCTTTGAAATTATGTCCGGAGTGTAAGAATAGTAAACCACGTTATAAGTAAGTGTTTTTTAAATGGATTTTTCATTTTAATATTGCAATTCCTTTTCTATTGCTAAAATAAAGTACTAATTTTTTAAAGTGTGCCTGTTCAACAGAATTTAGTTTTTTCAGTCAATATTTATTAATATCATTAATGTGTTTACCAGTAAAATTTTTCATTTGCAGCATAGAATTTGATTCAGGAACTTTTCTTCTTCTTTTTAAATGCTTCCTCGTTAGCAACATCACATAAGAAATACAAAATATTTTATCTGGTGACCTTGTTTAACACTAAAAATCTTCAGTATTGAATATGGTGACTTTTGGATTGATAAACCAGATTTAGTGATGTTTGTCATTTGGTATCAAAGCCATCTTGACATGGTGCTGCTAATAGTAAAATAATAATAATAATAATAAAACTAAAGCTTTCCTGTTTTAGAAATTTAGGAAACAAAATAGTATGTATGAAAAAATAATAGTGCGAAATAAATTTATTTATTATAATTGAGATATACATATTAAAAATAGTAACATTGTTTAATATTAAATTATTTGTTTATTATGTTGTGTAAATGGATTGTAATTGCGTTTTTAGATTTGATGGTTATCATTGTTCTGGAGATGTGACAGAGTGGACTAAATGTCAGTATGTGACAAAATCCCCAGAAAGAGAAATATTCAAGATACCTAAGGAATTCAAAGAGGAATATGACTTTCTGTAAGAAATTTTAACTAATCTTTGTTTTTTGTGGTATATACAATAACTAATTTCATATTACAATATAGGTCAAAATCTTTGGGGGTTCCAAATTTTTATTTTTTTAAAGATTATATATATATATTTGTAATGATATTTTAAGTCAATTAATTAAATTCTAATCATATTCCTAAATAATGGTTTGGCAATTCTCTACCCAAATTGCATCCCTGTTTCTATTTTTTTGGCAAAATCCTTTCTTATAAATTATATTAACTTGCTGGCACCCACTAAATCACCAAACTCATAAATCTGTCATATTATATTGTCCTTAGAGAACACTTTGATGAAAAGATAGTGTCGCCTCGTGATCACAATTAACACCTCTGATTGGATGAGCACCATGACACTCACATGTCTATGAATAGGGCTTCTCCTCAATGTACAGGAGGAACACTTGGGAGATGAATGCTCAAATAAATGCATCATTTTATATTCGAAATTTTGTCTCATTTCTGTTCCCCCGATTGCACAACACCAATAACGAGTGAGAATCTACATTACATATGTTTGTGTGTGTGTAAATATAATTTAAGGTGTTCTTTTTTTATGAGAACCGAATTCAGAAGTGTATGATATATTTGTGTATCTATGTGTGTACACACACATACGTATGTACATATACATATATACATGCATACATACATACATTTCTGGATCTGGTCCAGATGACAGAATTTAATTAAAGATGCAGCGTTTTGGTTATAAAGTCAGTGCCTATTTGTAACAATGAATAGTTCAGAAAGTAAACAACCAACCAAAGTTTTGTTGCCGTTTAATATATTATTAGATTGTACCACTTAGTTATTATGTTGTATTTCATCGTATGCACCTGCGTTTTCCATACACTGCCTGAATCGTTTGGGAATACATTCCAGGCTCTTTGTAGCATCCAAACTGGGACATTTGCAACCACCTGGCAGATATTATGTTCAAGACTGTTAAGATCCCTTGGTTTTAACTTTACATTTATTTCTTAGCCCATTCCCAAAGGAAAAACTTGCAGGGGCTTTGATCAGGGTTGCATGCAGGCCATTCTGTTAGTCCCTGGTGGCCGGTCCATCTGCCGGGGAAATTGTCATCAAGCCATGCTCTCACTGGAATTGCAAAATTAGGCTGAGCTTCATCTTGCATGAATGGCAATTTTCATCCATTTTCCCATTCTTGAATCACAGGCCGTATCTACTTCAAGGCATTTCCAAGTATCATGCATGGTGTCGTGTAGCACATATAGACCAATGAATCTGGTAGATGTCATTCCACACCTGACTGTTACCTTTGGTCGTGATTGCATTTTTCTACTATTGCATTTAGATACAACTCTGACCAATTATGATGGTTCAAGAAACCTCCCAAATGAAACAGAACTTCATGTGACCACAGGTTATTGTCATACAAATCTAGAAAATCAGCTCCTCAACCAAGCATAATCTTGCAAAATTTCATTTGCCTGTCGCAGTCTTCATCAAACAGTTCATGAACATAATGTGGCCTCCAAGGTTGAAGATGTAACTCACTTTTTTTTTAAATGATCATCACCTTGTGATATGACAATCCCGATTCCTTAGCAGCTTGTTGTATGGTCTTTGAAGGGCGACGTTCAAACATGTGCTTAAAAATATTCACATCATCTTCCAGTTTTGATGTGACTGGTCTTCCAGATTGATTTGCATCTTTCACACTACCGTTCGTCATTAATTTTTTATGACAGGTTTTTTTTTTTTTTTTGTCTTAAGGTTAAGCTGTGCATTTCTACCTCGCTCTTGCCTCCACCGTCTCTGCACTTGCACCACTGACCTCCAAACTTCATACCTGGTGACAATCTTAGGTCTATCCTCTGTGCTGAGTACACTGGCCATTTTGTGGTTTTTACTTCGTCAACCTCTGAAATCATACATTGTAAACATATATTAGTCAACAGTATTACATACTAGTTAGAATTGATGTTAGTTTTGAGGGGAATCTAAATTAAGTATAGGTATTGACTTTAAGCCACCCTGTATTTTAAAAACTTTGGTGGCATTTTGAATAAATAAGTCTAGCATTTTACACTGTACCCAAAAGTGTGAAAGAAAAGTTGTTGAATAATTAAATTTTAGTTGCCATTAAATCAGTTTTCATGTATGAAAATTGAATTGCTTTAACTACTCTGATAATTAATGTGTTTAAAATTTTCAGATTAATATTTTTGTTTAAATAATCATGTAGAGTCATTAGTTTTTTTTTTTTTTTTTTTTTTTTTTTTTTATGGGGAAACTGAAATGTGCAGTGCCCTCCCTGAGACTCGAACCTTGACCCCTTGAATACGCACCAAGTGTGTTACCATTAGACCACAAAGACATGCGGAAAGGAGGGAGAAAATACCTTATAATCATACATAATAAACTTGATATATTTGTGCTGAGAAACTGATAGGAAACGAGCATACATTTCTAGATGCATGAGTTCAATAAAATTACATCACTGGTGTGGTTACTTCACCAATTATTACATGTAGTCTATGAGAATTTATGTGCTGCACAAGGTAACCCCCGCCCCTCCCCCCACAAAAGCCAGTTTTGTTTTGAACGCTGAATTAAAACTAAGGATCAGTACCATGTTGCTAATTTTGCTCCAGACGAAAGGAAGGCTGGATGCCAAATTTCTGCAAAAGCTGTGTTTCATGCATATAAAGCTAGCAGCAAGCATCATACCTAGTGTTTTTGTTTAAATTTTACTTCAAAACAAGCAATAGCAATTAAAACATTTTTACAAATATATGATGGGCAAATATTGTTGTAGTAGTATTGACGAAATATTGACTGATGCTTTAAAGAACTTAACTGTATTACAAAATTCATTTGTCTGGAACTGTAAAACAAAACACAGCTGAAGTTGGATCTGACTGTGATAAAACCTTGTTTTTAATTCTAGTGATTAATATAAGTTTTTTCTTGGGTTTCAGCTTAAAATATAGCTATTTTGACTGTGCATTCATTCCTCTTTATAAAAATAATGTATAGTTCTTAAAATTTCTTTCATCTGTTTTTCTTATTTTATGTCAAAAAGTATTCGTATTCTATACTTTCTATTATAAGTTGAACCTTTCTTAATTTTATTTAGATAATCATTGATGTGCTTTGAAAATGCAAAATTTTATATTCAAATACTCATTATCTCAGTTTTAGAATGTGTTTTTCAAACTACTTAATATTTGAAACTACTTAAATAGCCATTCATCTTTCTTAATGTTTGAAATATGTTGCTACAAATTACTTCCTGTCTACAGTATTTTTGAAATGGCCTAGTTTAAGTTGCTATTCTTTCAAAAATACGCTGCTGTAACCTGTTGCATAATATAGTGCTTAAAAATTTAAGATGGAAGTAAAAATTTTACTCACTTCATTATTATTTGAATGGATTTTAAAAAGTGCCTTTTTATTTTGCAGGAAAGATTATAAGTATGTGAAGCGGAAAAGACTTTTTCCTTCAAATCCTGAGCGTCCTTCTTCAAGCAGTAACAAGTACTTTGTTTAAATTTTCTCTTACCTTTAAATTCTAGCTTTTATTATACAACAAACTGAAATTATGTTTGTACTAGTTTCCTCCCAAAAAAGACTAAGCATTAATTATTAATTCCTTATTAATATGATTTGAATTATTGCCTCCAATAATTTTATAAAATGCATATTATTGCACAGTGCGTTTTTATTTGTTTACGTTAGTGCTGTCATAAAATGGGGTCAAATATAGAATGTACTAGGGATTAATTTACAATTGTATTTATTTTATAAAGTATTGAATTTTGATAGCTCACTGATAAAAATGTCTTAAATATTTGATACGGAATTTTTTGGAAGTTTTTTAATGTAAATTTTAAAATTTTGATCTTTCTTTTAAGCTAAATTTGGTAGTCTTTATTACAGTAGAGATTGGAAAATTTTGCAAATGAAATTAAGTTGAAAGTGCACTTATGTGTTTGAATGGCTTACCCTGATATATAAAAATTAAGGACGTGAGAAATATAATATTCATGGGTTATAATTATTAGGGTCAGGTAAATGTACAGGTGCTCTCACAGGTAAACTTTTTCACATGTAAGGTTGTGTAGCAATGTTGTAAATCAGTGCTAAGCATACCATAATATTCTCAAGATGTAAGACTATGAAGAAATATTACTAACACTGACCAACAAGGGAATTCTAAGGATGCCGAGAACATTTATTCAGAAATGGGTTATAACCACAGCTGAGGGAAAAAATCGAAATGTCCTCATGACAAGCAAAAGAAATCTAGTGCTCAGTAAGAAACATGATCATTCCTGGACTGCAATGCAAGATAGGTACCTTTTGTTCATGCTGAGTATAAGGTTATTAATAAATTTTTGAGGCCCATTTCTTTTGTAGACTGATTTGCAGGTACAGAATTATTGCTGTTTAGCTGCTGCCAGATATTTCTTAATGTCCCACAAGTTTTTAAAGAAACTAATTCAGGAATATCAGACCAAGTGTTTCTGAGATTTTACTATATTTTATCATTTGCTGAGGGAATTGTGAACTTTTGTTTAATCATAAATATATTTTTTTGAATTCAACGTAGAATTAAAATTATCTCTGGTATTTTTTTCTATTTTAGAGGTCTTCCATTAGAAAATTTCAGAATTGCTGTCCGTGGAAAGTTTCAGGTTCCCAGAGAACTTATAACAAAACAAGTGAAAGAATTAGGTGGAACTATTCATGACAAATTGGATAATTTAACATCACTGATTATTAGTTCACTTGGTAAGTGTAAAAATTTCAGACTTCTTATGCATAATAGTTTTCATCATATGCATCAATGTAAATTCATTTCAATTAATTAATTTACTGAAATATTAAGGCCATTTTAGATTTATTATTTGTGATTAAACAGACAATATTTGTAAAATGATGGATGCCTTTATGAACTATTTTTTAAGATGTAGTTTGGTTGGTGTTTATGTTACGGCCATGCAGAGCAATGTTGTTGTAGTTGTAAGAGCATTATCAATTCAATTACTTGTAATATATCAACTTAGAATATAAAGAAAGAAATTTTTTTATTTATTATTAACCTGTATGAATTAGTAACCTGTGTAGCTACTTTGTGGATCGATACGACCAAGGCGTTGGCTTACAGAGTACCTTTGCTTTGACAATGACCCCTTGCTAAATGCCTTCAGACGGCGGTCGGGAGGAAAGATCATTGATCTAAGAACTGGTTGCCGTGCGAAAGAAGAAACGCGAGGAGAAATCAGCCGATTTAGGAAGTGCTGTGAGGGACTTTGCCCTGAGCGTGGAAAAGAAGGAGGTGAGAGGGACGTAGTCAGGAATTATTTTGCAGGAGTGCACAATCAAAAATAATCAGTAATTGAGGTCAAAAATTAAGTGGCCGAATGGGAGTGAATTAAATGCAAGGAATTGAATTAATTTAAGGTTTGATGATATAAGATTCATAAAAATTAATTATTTAAATTCATTTTAAGATTGATAAGTTAAAATGATGATGTTAAAATAGTTAAGATTAGGCAAAGTTAGATAAAGTTTATTTTATTTAATGCTGTAGGTAAGATTAAGTGCATAAATATGCAAGATATAGCTGAGAAAATTTATAAATTTAAACTATTCCCCAAAAAGGTTAAGTTTAGTAACTGCTGAATAATTGGTAAAGGAGAGGTCTTGGTAAGTGAGGTACAAAAATATGGTAAGCAGCATGCATAAGTATGCCGGTTGAACAAGGCTGGATTAGGTCCAGCGGGTGAATAAGAAATCATTAAGGTTTCTGGGTTACACCCGTGAAGTGCTAGTAGTTTAGCTCAGAAAGAATTCCTAGTCAAGTAAATACCTCCGCTTAAGCTTCCTAGGAAAGATGTTAAATGCTTTATCTAGAACACTCCTAGATCGCTTGGCAGAGCTTGGTTCTACCGGATTATATGCAGGACTGGGTTTTCAATCTGGAGTGATTAAAAAACTGGCTGAATTGTACCGAAAAAAAAAATCTAAAGGAAGAATTTGGAGATTGTTATGCAGCACTTCATTACAGATGTAATGAAGAGCTTTAGTCAGGATACAAGCATAATGCTCTGGAATAATTGAATTTTCTTCAGATGGCTGTTAGTTGCAGTTGACCAGATGGTGGCTTCGTAGGGTGGTACTTTTGTAGAGGGGGATTTTGATTTTGAGAGAGATGTTACTGGTTCTGCTGATGAGGAGGTTTCTTGTATTTTTGGCTTTGGCTATTGTATAATTGATATCAGTATTCCAAAGCAGCTTCGCATCTAGATAGACTCCTAGATGTTTATATGAATCCACCCAGGGTATATTCTCATTGAAGTTAGAGTCGACTGAGTGGTTGGAATTAACTGTGGACATTCCTCGCATGGAAAAGAATACTGTGGCAGAACTTTTGGCGACATTCCTTTTGATTCCTTTGCTACGTCTAAATAAACGATAGCTGTAGGCTTTCCACTGTGAGAACCTGTGTGTTAATGATTTCAACTACTCTCAGTAGCTGGGTCTGAATTGAATGCTTAGCATGAATTGTTGAAGAATAATGATATTTTGGCTTCAGCAGAAATCATTCAGGTATATAAGCAGTATAGCTTCGTAAATTTTACTATGTGAAGACAGTAGGCTGATCAGTCTGTAATTTTGTGGGACTTTGGGGTCCAACGCAGGTTATTGAGTAGGAATGACACTAGCATTTATCCAGCTATCAAGAAAATATTTTAACCTTAGCATAGATTTAGTCAAAATAGCTAGGTAAAATATGAATTTGACAGGTAGATATTTTGATCATGTGATTGGAGGTGTTATCCAAGCCGTGTCCTTTCCATGTTTAAGATTTTGAATAAATTCTGAAATTTTGGACATGGTTATTTTGATGTTTTCCTTGAAGGAATAATGTGAGAAGAAGAAATTTTCAACCTGGTGTTGGACTTCCTGCGTATGCCCAGTGTTTGGTGAGAATTGTTTCTGAAGGCTGTCTGCAATATGCTCAGCATTCTCGGTGTCTATTAATGCCATCTGGTCATTGACCTTGCCCATTGGGAGGGGGATGTTGTGTTTAGGTTTGCATAGCTGAGCACTAGCTTGGTAGTTTTTAATTTTGATTCTTTAATGAAGGCCGGTAATTTGGAATAATTAGTTTTAAACTTTGGTTTAGAAGCAGCATCAAAAGTGCTTTTGAGGGTGTGGTTGAGCCTTGGACTGATAGGTGGCACCACTAAAATTGTTGTTTTTACACATTTTTTTCTTCTGCCATTTTATTGCATGCTTGAGCTACAGCAAATGTGACGAATTGATGCCTCAAGCAAACTTAGTTAATAAAAAGGGAGCAGTACATTGAGTTTTTCTTTTTTGTATTTTTTTTAAACTGAAAATTTATCTTCAGCTGTTAAGGTATAAATTCATAGGCTTAAATATTTCTTTTTTCTGTCTTTTTTTATAAGTCAATTTTTTTATGCTATTGTGTATATTTATTTCATTTTGGAATGTTTCATAAATGTTGCTTATTTAATATTTTATTTGACAAAAGTCGTAAAACTAAGGAGATGAAAGGTAAATAAATTTAACCTTTTTATTGCTCATGCCACCTGCAGGTATTCTGAAATTTCATTCGCAGTATGCTGTAGGTGCTAGGCATTTAACTGTGTTATCTTTCACTATTAGTTTCTTCAGATTGATTTTTCAACTAATATTGTTTAAATGGTATATATATGCATTAGGCTGCTATCACATTTCATTATTATTTATTATTATTAACCCAGAAGGGCTATTAGTCTCAAAACGAGATTTTGCTTTGAATCACTTTTCAAATTGTTGCCACTAAATAATATCTTCCTGTATTATATTTAAAGAAATTAAATAATGAAGAATTTGCATGGATATATGCATGTTTTTAGCATTGGGAAAAAACAACATTACCTAGAGCCATTAAATTTTGGATAACGCAGTCGTCCACCTGAATATGGACATCTAGAAGACGGAATTTTGAATTTGTTTTATTGTGTATTTCATATTTTGTAAAACTAACAATTTTTGATTAACAAACTCAATGATTTCAAAGTGAGCAATGGCAAAACTACAGGAAAAAAATATTTTATCTTCAGCACGAGAGACTGTCTATCAGAAATTCTAAAGATAGGCTGATTTTAAATATTCTGTAAATGTAAATGAAATGTATTGTAATGTAATGAAATGTAAATGAGAAAGATAGGGGGGGGGAGAAACACCCCTTTGGGTGTAATATAAAATCTGAAAGCTTTCAGATTTCCTATAAAACTAATTTTATGAAATCATTTTGGTGGCAACCAAATATTTGCTATGTATAAGTTCAACCACAATGAAAATTTTAGTGCTTTAAGTATAAATGCTTATGTTGTCCATTAACAGTGTAAGTTCATCTCAATTATAGTGAAAGGGTTAGTGCTTCATGTATAAAGGCTTTATTTAGTTACAGATTAAGTTTATAAATGTTTAGACTGAATCTGTGTTATCTTGTTTGTATGAAATTTTTGAAAGTAAAATTCATTATTTTAAAAACTAAGTTTTGTAGTGAAGTTTATATCTTTATCTGTGAACATTGGCTTTGATAAAATGCTTGTTCTGTAGTTATGTTATGAGCATTTGTCTCTGAGCCATAAATTAATAGCCTTCTGATGACTGCAAAATATATAGTACTTAATTGCAGACAGATACGGGGCTTACAAAAAGTATTTGCAGTCTTTTATATGCAAAGTGTATAAATAAAGTGTAAGGAGACTGATTTTGATTTCATTTTTTATTAAATTAAAATTGCAATCTTATGTTATCTTCTTCAAAGAAATCATGTTGGAAGCTATGTGGCTTACGAGATTAATTTCTACTTTTCTTAGCAATGTTTGAACTTGGATAGTGGAATATCTTTCAGCTGGGTTGGTTATGCTATTTTAATGTCCCAAAATGATGCAGTTTCTAGTGTTTTTTCAATTTGGGGAATAAAAAATTGTTACATGGACACAAGTCAGAGGAATAAGTGAGCTGAAAGCAATGTTTTTATTTACTGAAAACTCATTGCTTGAAAATGCAATGTGACAAAGCACCTTGTCATATTGCAGCAGGTCTTGATTCTTGGTCTTGCATGCATAACCCTTTTTGAAGTCTCCCAAGAATATTTGGGTAAGATTGTTGGTTCACCATTTGGTCTGGAGGGACAAACTCTTTGTGGGTGGCTTTCTGGGATTTGAAAAAGCAAATCATCATGCATTTGACCTCTGACTTGCTTATTCTCACTTTTTCTTGTCTTGACAAGTTTGAAGTATGCTTTTCTTGGTTCTTGCATTTTATTTCTTAGTCGTACTTCAGCATCCAAGACTCATCACATGGAAACAAAGATACCTTTCCAGAAAATGAGGATCATTTCCAATCCACTCCAAAAAATCAAAGCAGATCCCTTCTATTGTCATTTTGTTCATGCAAAATGTTTTTTGGCACAATTTTTGCACAGATTTTCCTCATCCCCAATTCATTTGTTAAGATTTGAAGAATAATGGTGTGATTGAAATTCAACAATTCTTTGATCATTCTGACTGTCTAGCAAGGATCAGAATTCATAAGATACTGGTTTCCGGCAATATTTTTGTCAGTTTTTGTAATTGTAGGTCTTCTGCAAGGTTAATCTTCAATCATCTCTTTCCTCCTAAAAATGGATTAAACCCCCTGAAAACCTAGACTATATACAAAAGTCTCCATAGGCCTGCAGAACTTTTACAAAAGTTCTTGTTGCATTGCACTCAGATCTGAAGCAAAATCTGGTAAACATTATTGCTCGAAATTGATGTCACACATTTTCAGAATCCACTAGGAAGAGGGAACAGTTCATAGAAAAATGTGTTATGGACAACTATATGACTACACAGTTCAAACTTGTACTGGCTGTACATCAAATGTTCACTTACCCTTCCTTCCAAATGGGAAGTCTACAGAGTTGCCTGATTGAATGCTATGCCTCTGGTCTCATCACTTTATTTGCACATCTTATGTGTATGAATACTGGAGACTTGTTTAATAAATTCCTGTTCATAGACGTTAGTAATAGCACCACTTGTGTGTGGGGATTAGTTGATGATATAGGTTTGAAAACCAACTGGTGTGTATCTTTAATTAGATGATATGTTTTTCTGCATTCCCGTCTTCAGAAATGCCTCATAATCAAAGCAGTAGTAATTAGGTAGAATTATTTTTATTGGCAGCTCTATTTGAAAGATGAGCAAGAAATAATCCAAATATTAAAGTTATGAAATAAAAATTCTCTAAATCAGATATAGGTGAAGAAAGTTAAAACATGCATATTGTAAATTGTTCAAAATATTAGCTGCTTTGCTTGTGATTCAATTAGACCATAAACTCATACACAATATGATTCTCTGCAGCTTATTATTATCCTTTCGTATAATATATGGTACCGTATTGAATATATTTCCATATTAGATATTAAACGCTCAAGAATTAATTTCTTGAGTAGTAATTTCTAGGACATTTAATGTAATTAATAATTAGTATTGTTTAAAATATGATGCATTATTTCCATAAATTAGTTCAATTTTATTGTACTTTGTTTACTTTTTGTTACAACTTACCCTCCCCCAAAAAATAAGATATATTTTCTTACTCTAAATTGAAATTGCTAATTTCTAAGCTATATATATTTCATACCATATATTCCAGCATATACTGCACACCTATAATTTCAAACTACTTTTTTTAAAAAAAATTTTTAGGAATATTCTCTGTATAACACATACCTTTTCCTTTATGAAGAAACTTGAAATGTACATGTGCTCTTGTCTTTTGAAG
The DNA here is from genome assembly GCA_000611955.2 of Stegodyphus mimosarum. Classification (NCBI taxonomy): domain Eukaryota; kingdom Metazoa; phylum Arthropoda; class Arachnida; order Araneae; family Eresidae; genus Stegodyphus; species Stegodyphus mimosarum. The sequence continues at coordinate 163,836 of KK114971.1, forward strand.
TTATTCATTTGAAAATTTTTCTCTGGTTTTCAAACTATGGTATGTGTGTGTTCCTTTTGGAAGTAAATATAGCTCCTACCAAATGAAACACAGACAGTGCAGATTTCAAATACAAAGTTATTCAGTTTGTGGAAGGAAATGCAAATTTGGATGCAAACCCCAGAAAATGGAAGGATATGCAAACCCCAAAAAGGATGTTTGGCAGTGGTGAAAGCTCCATATGTGAGTGGAACAAAAATGAAGTCAATAATTAATATGCTGAAGGATAGATGTATTTTGCATAAAGAAATAATGAAATGGCCTATCCTAGAAGTGCACTCTGTATTAGAAAAATATTAGAATGGATTAATTGTAGCAAGAATAGCGTGCTTTATAATTAGGTTTATTATTATATTAGGTCATTTAGGTAGAGTTTTTTTATTGGCAGATTCAGTGATTTTTGTTCTATTTGAAAGATGAGCAAGAAATAATCCAAATTTTCAAGTTATGAAATAAAGATTCTTTAAATGAGATATAGAAAGTTAAAACATGCATATTATAGATTGTTCAAAATATTAACTGCTTTGCATGTGATTGAATTCGACCATAAATTCATACACAGTATGAGCATTTTTATTTTCTCTGCAGCTGATTATTATCCTTTCGTATAATATTTGTTGCCATACTGAATATATTTCTATATCGGATATTAAATGCTCATGTTATTAAAGTGATATACATTATTACAAAAAAAAAAAAAGTTTTGCAAGGATTCCTAAAGATTTGGACAGCAGATTGATAATTTTCCAGAAGTATATTATGGACTTATGAAAGGGGGAAAAATAGTTACTGTCACATATTGGAAATATGGATGAAACTTCAGTAGTGCTTGATTTGATAAGAAATAAATATGTGCGTGTTATGCGCTGGAATATATGGTACCTGAAAAAATAGCTTCAAATTACTTTTATACTCTATTGGAGGAGAAACTGAGATAAATCTATTTAATAGATTTTATGTTGTAAATCAAATTGACAGCAGAAATTTGAGACTATTTGTGATATTTGATTATGGTTTAATATATCAAATTTAAAACAATATGCTTTCTTTTAATTTTAGTTTTTAAAAAGTTTTTGAAACTTTCTTTTTTCTAAAATGGCTAATTTTTGTTGAAAAATTAGATGAAGTTGAAAAAGGTGGCAAGATTATGACGAGGGCTCGTATATTAAACATACATATTGTCTCATATAACTTTTTGGATGCTGTGAAGAAAGGAGTGTCACCTGCTCAAGCTGTAAAGGCAAATTTAATATCATCTTGGGGAGATGATGTAAGCTTTATGTAGTTTTAATTTTATTTCCTTTTAATATTTAATTGAATGATTTTTGTTTTTTCTAATATTTTTTTTTAAATGTCTAAATTGCATTGCTAAAATTAATGCTTTTGTGTTAGCACAACTACTTTGGTGCAGTTTGGGGATTTTTTTGCAGAAGAAAAGGAATTATGACTGTAATTCAGAAATCGTTTATTACATACACACATATTTTAACATATTATTCCAAAATGTCAATACATCTACTTGCAAATAAAGTTTTTTTTTTTTTTATTTTGTTTTGTTTTGGCTTGGAGGCAATTTATATGATGATAATTTTAAGAATCGATTCAAAACTAGTCTTCTTTTAGCAATTTTGCATCTGAATATACTGTATACCTGCAGAAATTTTGCCACAGTTTCTTCTATTGCAAACAAATCTTGTTAGTGCATATATTAAAATTGAAGTTACATGATTTATGTATTAAAACCATTGGAACTGGGAGTGCAAGAGAAACAAAAAATGCACACGAAAACAGCAATGATCATTGTTAAATTGAAGAATTGTTATGTGTATTGTTACTGAGCATTCTAGAGCTTTGGAGATGTTTATTAAAATGGTTGTGCTAATGATAAGTACATTTAAATTGTTGAAACCTAACTCATAGTCAGTTATTTTCTTGGTTAACATGTAACATTTTTTATTTAGTAAATCAGTGTATATCCTTCTTTATTCAGTACTTTTTATGCCTCTAGATAAGATCTGAACTGGCTGCATGTAATTTTCTTCTAAATGCATTATAAATGTAATTACTAAAAACAGTATTTGAATTATATGAAAAATCATATTTATTACTCAGAAAAGCAGTATTTCTGCATATTTTCTGAAGAGTATGTGATTTTAATTAGATGCTTAAAATTGCTGATTCTAAACAAACTTTGGGTACTCATAAATAGAATATTTTATTGCATGTTGCTAGTTCTCAGTTCTTCATATTCTTGCTTTATTTTTTAATACTATGTCTTATATGATTAATAATACTTTTAATTAATATAACTTTTAATATATTTAATTGATAATTTGTATGAACTGCTTTAGTGTAACTAATAACTGATGTTTCTGTCACTGTATTTTATGTAGCTTGATAATGAATAATCATTTGATTTTAAATTTTGACAGTTTATTAACTTTAATATCCAAGATTAACCTATTGGTGTAGTATTTGAGATTTAGTAATCATGTCAAATACATAACAGTCAAACTGCTATGGTGAAAAATTGACATAAATAAAGAAAAATGTCCGTGTGTTTGTCTTTCATACAAATTTACAGTTTTATTTCAACTTTGATGAAATTTGGCACACTAAACTTTCAAAACAAGAGGAAGGTCACTGTCTACGTAGGTTTCTCAAAAACCACCCTCTGGTGTCCAGACCCCTTATACATATATTTTACGTTAATTTAGCAAACTTTTGATAAAAAAATTCAACAATTTAAAAGATTTGTGTTGCCACTTTGTAAAGTGTTAGATATTTTATGTTTCACATTTAATCAGAAAATGAGAAGTATGTTGCCACTCGGGAAAGCACAATATATTTGTCTTTCAATTTAATAATCAAATTCAAGGATTTAAGAAAAATACATTGCCACTGCCCAAATTAGAATATTTTTGTGTTCAACAAAGTTTGAGGTATTTAATTTGGAATCGTGTAATTACACCAGCTGTAGTTAATAAAAGCATTTATAATTTTGTATATTCTTATCTTGATGAAATTTCATGCAACTGACCTTCAAAACAAGAGAAAGATCATTATCTACATAAGATTTCTTAGAAACCGTTCCACAGAGTCATTTATAGATGTTACGAAAATTTAACAAACTTTTGGCTAAAAATTCTGTTATTTAAAATCTTTGTATTGGTCCTCCTTTAACAATTAAGATATTTACATTTCAAATTTAATGGGAAAACTTAGCAACATAAAAAAAGTGTATTGCCACTAGGTAAAACACAATATCTTTATTTTTCAAATTTAATCAAAACGTGCTGCCACACTTCAAATTAATGTATTTTTATCCTCCTTTCAGTTGTGGGTAGGCAGTCTATGACAAAGTGTAAGATATTTAATTTTTCTTTCAAAATTATTCTGTTATTAATTAACAAACTAAGCAATTTAAAAGCAGTTAACACAAACTCATTTCAGTTATTATTATTAGTTGGACTCATGAAATTACAATGGCTTAATGTATTAAATTCATCTCAATATGCAAAGAGGAGTGACTGCACATTTTTTTGTGTATCATTCTTGCAAATCTATACTTTTATTCCAATCTTGATGAAATGTTCCACATTTTGCAAATTCCACTTATTGCTTTAATAAGAAAGTCACTGTGTACCTATGACTTTGAAAAGCCACCTGATGGGGCCCATGCTGAAGGTACTAAAATCATTAGATTGCACCATGTCTGTTTACTGTATAGAATAATGTGTAACTTTCCAGAACAGTGTAGAATCTTGAAAGCAGAATTTAGGTACCCTCTCTGTCACTTTTTCATGAACATTTTGAAAATGGTGAAGAAATTGTCCAAATTGGTGGGTGAATTTTAAAAAGCTATTAAAAAAATAACCAAACAAGTGTCAGTTCTTTCTAAGCTTTTTCACTGTGAATAAATCCCAGGCAATGTCAAGTACTTCAGCTAGTATCTAATAATATATATACACACACACAAAATCAAAAGGAAAAAAAAAAGATATATTAGAAAATTATTCACCGTAACATATATATATATATGTTACCGTAACATATATATATGTTATGGTGAAACACCGAAATCTGGAGAATGTCGATTTTCACCGGTGAATGTCAACATTCACATAGTCGCTTGGTGTATGTCCGAAATATTTTCCAAATACTCTTATTTCTGACTTACACCGGTGAATGTCGACATTCACCATGTACTAATGGTGAATGTTGAATATATGAGAATATTATATTTTCTTCTCCGTCATTCAGTCGCGAAAAAACACGCAAGTACTTAAAACACACAATCCATTCAAAATGAGAAAGGAAAATAATAGAAGTTAAAAAACTTACTTAATTATACAGTACGTAGTAAATGAGAAAATAAAATAATAGGAATAAAAAACTTATGTGATTATGCAATTATGTGATTCAAATCTGATTAATTGCAACAACTTAAACTATTATGAGACTTTGAATTGCCCAGGAGGCCCTTGCTTTTACGACTGCATTTATGGGAAACAGCCAGTCGCCTCCCTTTTCGACCTACACCAGAGCATAGCTGTGATTGTCGGCATACACCGGTGAGGGTCCGAATGTACAAGAATGCAAGGTTATATTCGATCTTTCACCGACGTATTTGGTGAATGTTGACATTCTCCGGTGAAATTCGACATTCTCCAATCATGGTCTTTCACAGTAACATATATATATCATAAAGGCTTATTTGTACATTTTAAATCAAGGTCTAACTAATGGTTGCCAGAAATTTTGTAATATTAATCTTTTTATATAGGAAACATGTTTCTGAAATTATATTACACTTTTAATTCTACATTTTAGTCCTCAATCTGCTTAGACTAAATAATAAATAAAACTTATTCAGGAAAAAACTATAACAAGGCAGTCATAAGTAATGACATGACTAATTTTCTTTCTTTATATTGTTAAATCACATTATTAAATGGATTTTATTTTTCATCATTGGTGTTTTGTGGCATTTTATAGAATGCACTATTTTCAACCTTTTTAAAAAAACAAAAAATGATATCTGCTTTGTTTTTAGATTGCAAATTTGTTATTTTTAATTCTGATAAAATAAGAAATGCAAAATAATATTTATATTGTTAGATTTTTTAATATTTATTTACTAATTTATGATTTGATAAGGTGATTGTTGCATTGGAATATATGTTTTATTTGTTGATATTTATATCACATCTCCGCCTTTTGTAATAGTTTGTATGAATCCATTTTAAAACCTTTTGTATATGGTAGATGAGTGGTTTATTTATTCATCTAAAATACAATTGCTTTCTTTTAGCCAGTTGTAAAATTCAGTGGAAAGCAAGAAAGTAAACAGGAAAAATCATTAGGTAAAATATTACTTTATTTCTTGCATATAAATAAATGTTTTCTGTAATGTGATTTTGCTTGAAAACATTAATTTTTTATGCATCTGTTTTTTATTCCTTGTATAATTCTAAACCTCTAAGCAAAAATATAATTTTTTTTCAGCTAAAAGTTTTTCAAATTCTATGTCTGGCCCTCAGACGATGAAAGTATCTGTTGTAGGAGGTGCAGCTGTAGATCCTGAAAGTGGTAAGTTCAGTGACTAATAAAAAATTTCCCTGTTTCAATCAGTTTTACAATGTTGCTGTGCCACATTTTGTTTATTAAGAAAATCGACTCCTTGGCTGTTTTTTAATAAGTTTGGTAAATTATTTAATCTATGTCTAAGAAAAAGCTCAGAATAAATATACAAGTATAATGGAAAGTAAACTGGTGATATCTATGGAAATTATACAGACAGTGCATATATGATTATCTCTAAGTCATTCTATTAGAAAATTTAAACTTTTATTCAAAACAGTAACAATTTAATAATGTTTCAGAAAGTGATTACATTTTGTTATGCATTTTTGTGAAGTACATTATTTAGTTTCAGCTTACTTTTATGATGAAGTTTTAATGGGCAGAATATTAACAATCAGATGATTAAAGCCACTGATTATATTCAAACTTTTGTATACTAAAAAATAACATCATTAGTTAATAAAAAGGGAAAACAACTTTTATATTTATTATTAAAAACTTTTATATTTATTATTGAAAACAACTTTTATATTTATTATTGAAAACAACTATTTATTACTTCAATTTATGCTGAATAACATTATTAGTTAATAAAAAGGGAAAAAATTCTATGTTCAATAACATTATTAGTAGTTAATAAAAATGGGAAAAAACTAGAATTTTTACAAATAAATATAAAAATATGTATTTATTCTATTATTGACACTTGTATTTCATATAATGCCTTCAGCGAATCACTACTTGATGAAAAGTGCTTTTTCAGCAAGGCGGCACTGGATTGCCATCCAACATTTTATAAGCGTGTGCAGAAGTTCACTTTAAACATTGTTTACGGTTCAGGCAGCATATGCTGACAGTGAAAAACTATAACTGTTCTTCCAATGTAATGAAAATCCAGAGTGGAATGGAAACTAGACATAGAAAATGTTTGTTCATTCATAGGTTTGATACAAAATAAGTTCTTATATTGAAAGCATCTGTATTAATATAATACCATCATTCATATAGTTGGAGGAGAGTAGTCTAAACTAAATAATAATTTACAATATTTCATATTAGATTTGCACATTACAGCTTTACTTTTGTAAATGTTATCTCTATTTACACTGCAAGATTGACTACCAAGTAATTTCACTGTTCTTTGTTTGAAGAAACAAAAGTCATATGGTAAATTTCTTCTACAAACTCCTTGCATTGTTTAAGAAGCAAAGCAAAATTCTGTACCAACATCAGTTACTCTCAGCACTAGTCAGAGCCACAATGAGAATCAGGGTTCGTACGGTCCTTAAGAGTTCTTAAAATTCCTTTGGTTTTTTGGAATCGATTTTTGGTCCTTAAAAGTCCTATTCGGCCAAAATCGGCAAAAGGTCCTGAATTTTGATCATCTGAAATTTCTGTGTTTTTACGACTGCCATTTTGAGTGTGAATTAGTATTTTGGAGGAATATTTTTGGCAATTTACTGACATATATGGTTACCCTTTGAATGGGTTATAATTTGTTCCTATTTCTAATATAATGGTGGGAACTCGGGTTTCTAAGCAAGAAGTGACGCATAAACATTTCGAAATTCGTTTTTCCTAATGAAGAGCTCTTAAACAACTTTTCGCTTTTGGTGATGTGAATTCTTTTATTTAACTGTTCTAAATTTGGCGATTTTAAGATAAGTTTTTATAGAAAATTTTTAATATTGAGATCTGGGAATTTTTCGACGATTTTTTTTAACATTGTAACATTGATGAATTTTATTAAAATAAGGGTAATATATTAAAATTATATTTAAAAAATAAGATCAAAATAAAAAAAAAAATTTTTTTTCACTGTCATAGTATAAAGTTTCATTTTAACAACTCATTATACAGTATTTTGAATCTGAGAAATAAACAAGGTGTAATGCTATAAAGCACAATTTATGAAAGTTTCTGATACTAGAATCTTTTTCGCAACATGTTTATCTTTCCTTTATTTTCTCTACTTTTCACTAGACACAAGCATGGAAAATATCAAAAATGCTTCTAATCTTATCACATGGACAGCAATTTTTATTAATAAAGACATTGAAAACTGACAGTTTAAAACATTCATATAATATGCCTAGTGTGCTTTGCCATAATTAAATAAACCAAACCAACCATATAATATGCCTTAGTGCATCATACAGAGCTGGTGGTAGGCACGTTTCCACCTGATGCAATCTCTGTGGATCCTTAATTCTGCTGCCTAGTGCCTTTCTAAATTCTGCTTCCATTGCCTGCTCTAAATTCTAAAAGTTATGACATTTTTAGATTTTGTTGCTCAGTTTGTCACTAAATTCTAAAAATTCTGCCACATCAGCTCTATAACCAGCCCTTACCATATATATTTCATTTTTCTTCTGAATTTTGGCATTGCTAAAGAAATAAAATTATCAGCTTTTTCTACACATTTTAAATGCATTTAGTTTTTTAGAATAACAGAAATCCTTAATTAAATTCTAAAATGAAAAGGAAATGCGTTGAGGAAAGGAACTGAATACGTAAAGAAAATTATTCTTCAAAGATATGTACAGTTATTATTATGTAAATTACACAGTTTTTTATGATTTTAGCCTTTACTATAATTTCACATTTCTGTTTTTTCATATAATAGTGTTACTGAGCGAGCTTAAATAAAAATTAAATTGTATAGTCTTTGACCACTAGTCCACATTTTTAGTTTGAATTTGACTGTTCTTGTTTAATTACATCACCACAAACTGTAATTGATTTTTTTAAATTTTATGTCTGACAGTGTAGTTACTTAGACATAGCGATAATTTGCTTCATGTCTGTCGGAATGTTTTATGCTATTTAACTTTTACCAGATCAAGTAAATCCTCATAGCTATACTGTAGAGGGGTTGATAAGTTAGGAGATAAAGCATTCAGAAACTAGTGAGAACACTGGTTTGTGTATTGAGACAATTTTCCGATTGTTAGAAAAGATGCTTAAAGAGCAGGAAATTGATTTAAATTAGCCAAAAGGTCTGTGAAGGTTTCAAATTAAAAAGACACATAAATACTTTGTTGAGTGATTTATCCTATTATTTAAGAATGAATGACATAAATTACATGTATTTTAAACTTTGAAATTTTATTAGATTCTGATTTTAACAGGGCTTTTTCCAAATATTGTTAAAAAATAAATAAAATTTCATATTGGCCATGTAAATCCATAAGGTTTTATCTAACTATCTAATTTAATTATTTATAACTAACAGCTTACCCTTAAAAATTATCTCTGCACATTAAAGCGAGTTGTTGCCTTTCATTAATCCTTACCGTGATCACAGATAAAACATAACAATGTAAAAATTCATGTAAAACTTATTCTTTGCATCTAGTGAGACTTAATACAAACCAACTTAACACCTGTGGTGCTTTGCTTTAGTGGCTTATTGGAACCTTAATGTATATTAAGTGGGTTACAATCCCTGGAATGCTACGACACTAACTGCGACAGACAGAGCCCAACTAACTTTCAAAACTTGCCAACCGTGCCTACATCAGGCCTTTTAGGTTTGTTCTAATCAGCAGGTCTCTCTCTAGGCAAGCAGTAGCAGTGACAGGGTGATCTTTTGTTATGAATTATGCTGATAATCATTTTACTTCTCATTTTGATCTATGCCACTTGACATTAAATCTACCTGCTATATACTAAACCTCTAGAAAGAAAGCGAGAAAACCCCATTGTTAGTAAAACAAATAAAATGCCGCTTATCTTCTTTCAAATATGTTCAACTATAGGCGTAAAATATTTAATCCTACTTGATACATTTTATAAAGTTGATTTTATTCTCAAACGTATTAATAATTTTGTTAATTAATTCATATTTAGTAATAATCCAGCCTACTTATAGATCTGTTTTATTTTTAGGATGGTATTACAAAAGTGAAGTTCAGGCGTAGATAATATTTTTAATTGAATTTATTCAGTTCTCATTTGCTCATATGTCCTTAATTTTTTCATTAATGGTCCTTAATTTCTGTGCGCAGAGATGTGTACGAACCCTGGAGGATATTTGACATTAAACCATATAAATTAAATATAGCAAAATATGCTCAAAATTTTATGGTTGCTTATGTAAATAGTGTAGATTCTGTCTTACTTGTAGAACTTGACTTCACAAAATGTCTATAGTTTAGTGGCCGTCCAGGGGTAAAACACATACAATATCACAAAGTGATTGTGTAACTTGTACATTTAATGAAGATTATTAACGATTTGACTGCATACATAGATGGGAATGAATGAAAACTATTTAGAGGTGTAGAGAAGTTCATGTTTGTTACATCGGAGAACACTGTGCTACACGTATTTTGTTAAAATTGCGGCCTCGTGTGCTGTCGCTGACGAAAAGAGTTCCATTCAGTGGCATCGAGTGCCATCTGTTGATTGTGAAAGTGGACATCCCATAGATGTTCGATCATTCACACAGCATGCATCGTTACATGCTGGAGAAGTGGTCATCATCGTTTGGGATCTGTTCAGAATCCTCTAGATAAGTCTGTCTGAATTCGTCTTTGTATGTGTGTCTTATTAAATATCTTCTAAATGTGTCTTCTTAAACATAGTCATTCTAAATGCAGAGTTGCCAATTTTCCCAATTTCTGACCATTTTCCTGCCAACCCGATTTACAATATATTTCTCCCAACTTTCTCTTATTCTTAAAATTTCTCATGATTTTTATGTAACTTGGCTGAATACTTCGTTATTTGAATCCTCAAAAAAGTGATCTTGAGTGTCTGAAAGCACATAATTTTTTTCTGGATTACATAGAAAAACAAAGTAGTTTCACCATTGAGAAATAATTGTGCATTTCTGCTTTGAGAGTGTCCGAAAACATCATGTTCCATTTCTCCAATGAGCATCGAGTGCCACAGCATGTCATCTTGCACATATAAGCCAATGAACACAAAGCAAGATTGAGGTTATTACTTCATTCATCTTGTCGCTAAACTGTGTGAACCTATGTGGTTTTGAGAAACAATTTAAGAAATTACGATATTTCATATTAGTTGTGTCTGCGAAAAAGGTAAAATACTCAGGTACTTTTCAAAAATCGTACACAGATGACTTTCCTTCTAATATTTCCTCAAGGAAACGTAATGCATTTGTGATGTGTACCGTTTGTCATTGCGATTTTTCGATTTCGCATGGTGGAAGGGCCAATGTTCTCAAACATGTTCGTACACAAAAACACTAGGACAGCATGAGTACTATTGAAAAAAAACGAAAAGTTACTTTTTTGTATGCAAACAAAGGACCAAAATATTAATTAATGCAGAATGTACTGTTTGCATTTAAGAATTAGTAACTGAACTTTCCGATATTAGTAAAGATTTGAAGTTAATTCTGTATTAAAAAAATATGTTCTTGATTATTTAGAAATCTTTTTGTTGTTGAAAATAAACCTCCCAATTTCTAAAAAAATTCTCCCATTTTTTGAGTATTTTAGGTTGGTAAGTTTGTAAATGTTGTTGTAATACATTTTTATCTTTTGACACCATCTTCTTTCTTCTTAAAATAGTTCACGTCTTTAAAATGATAATCACACGCAATAAAGTATACAATAGATTATAGTCAAATTGGGATTAATTTGTTAAGTTAGGGAAAAGTCTGTCATCAAACCATCAAGACTGGTGTTATCAAAATATCCTATATCTTCCTATATCTTCTGAATCTGTTCCCCCCCCCATCTTCTCTGGTTTCTTTGTTTGCTTTCTGTGTCAGTGTCTTTATCATCAGATTTTCTAAGAGTCTTCTGCTTTGCAGCCTTCTCCTCTTCTTTGGTGGTCTCTACAGTTTTTTCATTTTCAACTTAGTACATAGTTCTCAAGAATAGTTTCTTTTGATTGCCTGTTGCAAGGGATATTACTGGAGTTAGTTTCCAATTCATCATCTTTAGTTACTGATTCGTCCTCGGGAAACCATTTCTCTTCAGAATCTCCTGCGGTGACATTTCTTCTTGATGGCTTTGAATTTGAGTGTGTTGTGTTTTCTTGAGTTTCTTGTTGCGCATTTTCATTCATCATTTTGTAAAGCATATCATGTTGTAAGCAGTAATCCTCATGTGGCTTAACTTCTTTTGTAGCTTTTATATTTTCATCAGCTTCTTGAACTTGAATAATCTTAAATGTTATGCCATCTTGAACTGCCATGTATTCAGGATTTTTACTCTAAATGTCAACATGTTGCATATGGCATCTGTGTTCGATCATATAGTTGCAATCTTGTAACATTAATGTCTATTTAGATATTTTAGTGTAAAGGTCTTCCTTGCCCATAATTTGTTTGAATGCATACCAACCTCTTATCTAATAGCTAAATGTGGGGAACCTTGCAAACAGATAAGCGAATAATAGCTTGAGTTTGTGAACAGAGATGTAAAACTAGAGAAGGGTTAAAGGTGTTAATTACCCTTTATTATTCAAAATAAGAGTATACAGTCGGCTCCTTTCTCATAGCATACAACAAAGTCTCCACTTGGGCTTTAACTCAAAAAAATAAGAAATAAATCTAAACTAATGCTGAACTAAAAAGATATAGCCAAAGCTATGAAGATTCTGAGTAGTTGGCCCCTCAATCTCAAATAAGCTGTTGAAGCTATCAAGGGCCTGAAGTACAGCTGAGTGTAGAGAGAAACGTTAGAAAGAGAGAGAGAAACGTTGCCAAAAGGCGAATGCATGCTAGTCAGAAACTCTGGCTCTCTAAAGAAGTCTGTGGAACTTCGAATACTACCCTTACTCATTCTAAAAACACAGTCTGGTAGGAAATTGTAAGCTGAAGATAAAAAGGATAGTAAAGTAGCTTTAACTAAAGATAACTGCTGAAAACTTAGAATAAACCTTACATCTTTCCCCACCAGAATTTAACTACTCGAGGAATAAGGTCTCAAAACGACCTTGTTCAAGAGTGTAAATTCTACAAAACTCCTTAAAGTTAAACCTCTAAAATTCTGTTTTCTTGAATGAATTTCATCATTGAACTTTTCCTGTTTAGGGCCAACTTTACAAAAATATCTAAAGCTAGACTAACACTAAGAAAAATATTTTTTTTAAACTCATTCACAGTTTGAATTTGTTTACAGACATCTGCTTCATCTTGACTTTCAGTGTGCTATCCATCATCGTCCTTCCAAATTATCTGGAAGGAAACAGTATTAGTTGTTTCTTTCACAAACAGTTTCCATTTTTCATGCCAATATACTTTATTGAAGTTCTTTTGGCCGTCAAACAGCTTTCATTCACATATGTTTTTAATCTACTGCTCCCCCGCCCCACGCTCTTCAGTGTCATTTGTTGTATTGCCGCGAATATGCGCTACCATCTACACAACAACTACGATTTGTTAGAACTTGACATTCCAGACCTCAGAAAACTCCCCGAACACAAAACTATATCTAATGTGCTAAAAGAGAGCTTGATTTAAAATTTTAAATATTGCCGAGAGAGCCTAACTTTAAACACATTCATTCTATATTTTCTTTCTATTCATTCACTATGCAAAGTTTTTGCAGTTGCACTTTGACCAAAATTACATTTGTACTAGTTTAATTTTACAGTACTTTTACAATTGACATTTAAAATTTCTACTTTCAATACAGCATTTTAACATGTAGCATTTTCAAATTCATTTTACATCATTAGTTGTAGTTGCTAGTTGTTGGGGGGGGGGCTCCACTCGGTGTTTAACTCACTGAAGTTCCTGGCACTCTTCCAGGATCCTGCAATAAATCTTTTAAAACTTGGAAGTCAGTACGACTATAGTATGGCTTTATTTGATCAAAATTAGCAATTATTTGCTGGCCATTTGCAGCCTTTAAATAAAAAGTGGAATATTTAATCCTTGCAGTAATAAATGGCCCTTCAAACCTGGGCTCAAACTTGGCCGCTCTATTTTCCGGTGCAGATGATAATGAATGTTTGATTTTTAAAACTTTTTGACTGACAGTATATTTATTCTACATCCCATCTCTTTCTGTTGTAATAAAGCTTCTCTTTCTGCCATGCCATGTCGGAATTTCGAATGGCTTTGTTAATAATTTCCTGGATATCTTTCAATTTAAATTCTTCTTGCCTCTGCTGCACAAAAAATAATTTATCCAGTGGTGTTAAAATTTTTCTACAGGTTCAAAAATAATTCTGCAGGTTTTTTTGTGTGGTATTATGCTTCACTGTTCTCAAAGCAAAACCTAACTCATTGACACAGCTGTCCCAACAGTCATGATAATTTTTAACATATCCCCGAATAATTTTAACTATATATATATTTTTCCCCCTTTCTGCAATATTTGATTGCGGTCTATGTGGTACAATTTTTAGATGGCATATGCCAAATCCTTTGCAAAACTTTTTAAGTTACTTACGAACTGTTTGCCATTATCTAATATTACTTTTACTGGAGCTCCAGATTTTAAAATATAGTTATTTAGAAATGAATCTGCTACTAATTTTGCTGATGCTCGTTTAAGGGAAATTATTTCCACCCCTTTTGAATGATCCACAATGGTTAAAAGATATCTATTTTTTATTTAGTTTTGTTCTAGGGTAAGGTCTAAGCAAATCAGTGCCAACTAATTCATTTGGAAAAGTGGTTTTTATGTTATTTAAACTTTGATCATATTTTTTGTAATCCTTAACCGAATAAATTCGAATTACCTTAAAAATTTTTTCTAATGTAATTAACGAAAACTTGTGAAAATATTTCATTCAAATTAAACTGTTCTGTGAAAAGTATAGCATTTAATTCCATTAAGAATAAAATGTTGTTTAAAAATGTATACTTTTCACATACTTAGGACTCTGAAATGTTATAGACAAAGAAAATATTTATATTTATATATATATTTACGACGTAATTACAAAATATTTACATCCGATCATGTCAAAATCCATTGATCTTTAATGGTAAGTAACTGAATGTTTTGGTCACCATGCAGGGATCACCAGTGCTTCAAAGCAGTGTATGGGAAAAACTGGTTAGGGGCTCTTCTTCGTACTTCCTACCTCCATGGTGATAATGCTGTTAGAAATCTAAAAAGTTTTTCTTTTGAAAGCAGTGTAAGATTTTTAAATGCTCCAAACACATAAAAAGAAAAAAAACTTATTGTACAGCTTTTAAATTTTACATTATATTTTTGTCTATAAAATTAGTATATATGTATTTGTATAAGAACTTTACAAATTACAAGTATGCATTATTTATACCTTTATTCACTGACTTAAATTATGTAAAGAAACAGAATTTATGAAAATGTGGGCAAAGCAGAAGTTATTTGTTCTGAAAAGCAAGGAATGTATATATTTATTAAAATTAAAAAAATAATAATAATAATTCGACTCTGTGTTGGCTGACCTTGTTAACTATTGAAAAAAAATACTTGGATCTCAAATGGTTCAAATATAATTCTTTATCTAAAAGAACCATTTACCTTAGGTTTGAGTACTTGGTTAGCTGGATATGACCAAATTGCTTAGTTGTAGAAGAAAGTTCAGCTATTTAGGTAATGTTAATCAAGAATGTATGAGTCTAGTCATTCATATACAGAAAATTTTGAGTATTAGCTATCTAAGCATATCTTGCTTTAAATAAGGTAAATCTTTTATGCAGCAGTATTCTTTTCTGAAAATATTTTCTGTGTCTGGTATAATAATGTTAAGTATCTGAATTGTTCATCAAGAATAGTTTTTTTTTTATTTATTTATTATTAAGGAAGACGTCTTAGTTTATCCATGCCTTCAAAATTCTTCAGACCACTGTTCAATAGAATATATGTTGAATATATTAGAACAGTATAATCTATAGCAATTCAACTCTGTAACTTAAGTTAAAACATTGCTTATAAATTATTGACATAAAATATTGCAAGATACCTTCTGAAATTTTGTAATGTTCTTGTTTCTGTGGTTATGTGTTGTTTTACAGCAGTTAGTAACAAGTAGAAGTTATAACAACATTTAGGCAAATGGTCATAATATTTTTTCTGAAATATATGTTGTTTCTTGCCTTCCTCTTCCAAATCCTGAAGTTCATTTTCAAAGTCTTTTTAAAAAGTTTTAAGTATGAGTGTAATTTAGCAATTTGTTCCTTTTCTCTTCAGGTCTTGAAGACAAAACCCATGTATATCAAAGCAGAGGTGATATCTATAATGCAGTGCTTGGGAAAGTGGACATTGCTAAAGGAACAAACACGTATTACAAACTACAGTTGCTAGAATCAAATAAAGGATCAAAGTATGCTGTTCATAAAATAATGCCTAGAAATCTTCTGAACAATTTAGAAGAGTTAAATTATATGCTAAAAGTATAATTTAAATGCTTAAATGTTTACTTTTTTTTGTGTCTTTTTTATAATATAACTGATTTGTCTTATTATGACTCTTGATAATGAAATAAAAGTTCCATCTGATCTTTCCATAAGTCTGTCTTCTGTTTAATACAATATTCTTTTTCATCAGTTCCTATGGAGCTAATATAATCCAAATCGACTATAATTTTTCATATACATTTTTCTGTATGATTATCAATTAGAATATTTTTTTTCCTTTTTTGAAAAAAAAATGTATTTTGCATTGATAAGAGAATTTTTACATACAAACATATATTTATGTATCAGTCAAAATTTCAAAAATATGACTTTTTGAATTTTCATATCGCATTATAGAATAATATATGTTTTTATAGCAATGTAAAACTATAATTGTCCTTTCTCAATCAAATTAATTTTTTAAAATAGCAAATTTTAGTTGTTGGATATTCATTATATGACATGGCAAGAAATTTTATGATAAGTCATCATTAATAATTTGGAAGACCAACAGCCTTAAGTTGATAATATGAAATGATATATTTTAATACTCTTTACGAGGCAGGCTTTAAAAAAATTATGTGATAGTATGATGCAGCTCAAAGAATATTTAAATTTCATCTCAGCAACATATTAGATATTCTTAACAAAACTAGAAAATAACATGTGTTATATCCAGTTATTTTGAGGTACTTTGGTTAATACTGTAACCTTAAATGTGCTAGAATGTTTAGTTTTTATTTGATAGTTAGTCACTCTGATATTATAGTAATCATAAAAATAAACCACCAGTATGTTTTTCAATGTATTTATGTTTTACTCTTATATGTGCATTCACTCAAATTAGTACTATTATAAATATTTAATGTCAAATATAATTTTCCCTTTTTTATTTAGGTATTGGATATTTAGAGCATGGGGGAGAGTTGGTACGACGATTGGTGGCAATAAACTTGAAAAAATGGATAATATTAATGATGCTATTTCTGCATTTAAGGCTTTGTATTTTGAAAAAACAAATAATGAGTGGGACAATAGGAAAAATTTTGTCAAACAACCTGGTGGATTATATCCTTTGGATATAGATTATGGGCAGGTAAAAAAAAAAAAAAAAAATAAAAAAAAGGAAAAAAAATCAATAACAGGTCATTAATTTTTCTTTCTTTTCAATTTTATTTATTCTTAATTAATGAAACTAACTTTTAATTAATATGCCTTTGTTTAGTTTATGGATGTGTTATTTTCAGTTTCTAATGTGATGAGATTGTCTTTTAAAGGAATGCGGTGAATTGCAAGAACTGAAACCTGGAGCCAACTCTAAACTTCCTAAGCCCATTCAGGAATTAATATGTTTGATATTTGACATTGAAGAAATGAAAAAAGCTATGCTTGAATTTGAAGTAATTAACTTTTCTTTTTTATTGGAATAATTCATGAAATTCCGAATACATTCTGTGTGAAATTTAATACATAAAAATACATACAGAGCAACATATATGCATTATAATGCTGTAAAAATAATTTAATATTTTTTTCAGATTGATCTTAAAAAGATGCCACTAGGAAAACTGTCAAAGAAACAAATTGAGGCTGCTTATTCTGTGCTTACTGAAGCTCAGCAGGTTTGCATATATATTAAATTTTTTTTTTCACTCCGTGACTTGTTCTTCTGATAATATTTATTATTTTTATTATGTAGCGATCTTGTGATCAAATTTTGAGTCATAGGCTCAGATTTTTTGTATTAATACGCAGGTTATTTTCAGAAACATCGTTAAAATACAATCAGACCCATCTATTGTTAACCTAGTTTCTAACAAAGTCCCAGATATATCGAATAAACTTTTTGGTACTGTTCAATTTTCTATTTACTTAATGTTATTTAATTGACTGTAACAAACATCCAAACATACGAAAATTTGATTTAACAAATTTTATGCATATCATCAATGGGAAGTTTTCCCCCTCCCCAAATTCCTGTAAGTTTTAACTGAAAAATAACAGTAGTGGATAACACTTTTACATTATATATTCTCATTCCACAATTCTCTTATGTTCTAAACAGAGGTATGTAAGATAAAACATCAATTTTTTGAAAAACTAGGACACACAGTGAACATATTATAGAAGACCACTGAATCAAAGAATGGGAATGGATTCTCTGATTCTATTCAAGTTCTTGAATTAAGCTCTAAAACAGAACTTATGTGATATGATGGAAATTTGAAATTTTTCCTGTTGATGGAAAGAGAAGGAAGTGAATAGATTTTTGTAGATATGGGGCTATAATGATTTGGTAATTTAAGGAAGAGAAATTTTTTATTGTTATCAGTATGCTTTGTTTCAGTATTTAAAACAATCTCCCAGTTCTGTGTTTCATATAGGGCAGCGGTTCTCTACCTTTTTACTTACGTGTACAACCTAAACAAAAACTGAAAAATTTTAGTACCACCACTACATTTTACAATGATTATTTTTTAATTTCTCAATAGAAATATTTAAAAAAATATATTTTGCCATTTGCCCAACCTATTGACTATTTGTATTAAATATGCCCACATAAAAAATATTAGATTAAAAATTGGTAATAATTTGAATTATCAGAATTTAAGTTATAATACTTTAATTCTAAAATTTAGTGCGAAACTTGGACCTGTTTTAAAGAGACAAATTTCTTTGTGTCTGGTCTTATTTCACTTAGTTTTAACTGCAAATTAGGATCCACTTTTAATTTTGCTCTGTATTTATTTTTTAAATATAACATGGCAGAATATCCTTGTTTACCCAAACAGATTGTGCAAAAAGGCGATAAAAATTTAATAGTTTTATTTGAAATG